>JAOWBW010000212.1:392075-992075 GCA_026119855.1 Campanula takesimana | reverse complement strand
TTATACAACAATTTGAATTAAATGACAGATAAATTTCAACTGTTATACAATGGAACATTGACTTGACACAATATGTGCACTTGAAAGTTATGGAATAATTGTAAATTAGCTCATTTAGACTACCCACAATGGGTGTATGAATAGGTGTATGAAAGTTGGGGGAGGGGTATGAAATTATTGTGGGGGTGGTATGAAAGTTGGTGTATAAAATGTGTGTATGAAAAATTTCATACGGGTTGAATTTTGGGGAGAGCCTGCGTCGTCAGATTCCACGTGGCGAGCCCCAATTGGACCGCAAAAGGCGCGTGCGCCACACGGCCTGACAGGGCGCGTGTGGCCGCGGCCGGCGGCTTTTTTTTTTTTGTTTTTTTGTTTTCCGACACGTGTAAGCACACCATTGGTCCGCTGGATTTTTGGATTTTATTTTTTAACTCAATTATTTGAGCTGAATTATCACCTAGTAATTTTTATTTTTTTTATTTTTTTTTTCGCCAAAATTCAGCATTTTTTTTCCCTATAAAATGATGCAAGTTTCATTAGATTTGGACACCAAAAAAAAAAACTATCTTTTCTCAATTTTCCTTCTCCATTTTAGCCTACATTTAAAAAAATTCATCATCTTTTGAGTGAAATGGATCCCAATAATAATCCTTTCAACACTCAAAATTCCCAAAATTTTTCACCATTCAACTACAATCCTAATGATTTTAACTTGGAGAACCAATCTTCCAACCAACCCCGTCCCCAAAATGTTTCAAATCCTTTTTTTCCACCCAATTTTATGCCTTCAGGTGTCCCAAATTTCATGCCTTCAGGTGTGCAAAATTGGAATCCATATGCTTATCCTATGCAATTTCAACCACCTCAGCCCCATTATTATCCTAATAATCCTCAAATGCCAAGGATGAGAAATGAAATTTCTGGAAATTCTCAACCATTAGAATTTCCAGAATTTTCAACACAACTGGGTGAGGGTAGCATTAGCGCACCTATGGAAGATACTCCCCCTGAAGAATGTCCTACATCAATGAATCCATTCATAGTTCCTTTTGATGTCGAAGCCTACAGAAGGAAACTTGAATGGGAGGAGGAGTTTATCGTCAAACCACTTTTGCAACAAGAGGAACCAAAAAAAAAAAAGAAAACATTTCAAAAGAGACCATGCTTTTCACAATAAGAGTCTGATTGACGACTACTTTGCTGAAAATGCTACCTATGAAGATTTCTTCCGCCGACGATATCGGATGCGGAAACATGTATTCCTTCGAATCGTCACGGATCTATCAAACCATGACAACTACTTCACACAAAGATACGATGCTACTGGCAAAGAAGGCCTATCTCCATTAGCAAAATGTACCACGGCGATGAGAATGTTAGCATATGGTATGTCCGCCGATGCTATCGATGAATACATAAAGATAGGAGGCACTACAGCGTTGGAGACGTTACGTCGATTTTGCAAAGGGGTCATTCAATTGTATGAGCAAGAGTACTTGCGAGCCCCAACTGAAGATGACCTGCGAAGTATACTTGAAGTTAGTGAGCAGCGGGGATTTCCAGGGATGATCGGGAGCGTTGATTGCATGCACTGGGAATGGAAAAATTGTCCAACTGCTTGGGAAGGTCAGTTTACTAGAGGTGATAAGGGAACCACGAGTGTTATACTTGAAGCAGTTGCCACTCATGATTTGTGGATCTGGCATTCCTTTTTCGGATGTCCGGGCACATTGAACGATATAAATGTGCTCGATCGATCGCCATTGTTCGATGATGTTGAACAAGGAAAAGCTCCACGGGTTAATTTCTATGTGAATCAACGTCAATATAATATGGCGTATTATCTTGCTGACGGTATATACCCTTCTTATCCGACTTTCGTCAAATCAGTTAGACTTCCTCAAAGTGAGGAAGATAAGCTATTTGCGAATTTTCAAGAGGGATGTCGAAAGGATATAGAACGTGCATTCGGAGTGCTCCAAGCTCGATTTAAAATCATTCGAGAACCAGCTCGAATGTGGGAGATAGACGACTTGGCTATCATCATGAGGTCATGTATCATATTACATAATATGATTGTTGAGGATGAACGGCATACTTATTCTCAAAATTGGAAAGACTTTCAACCCGAGGCAAGAGGGTCTACTTCACAACAACCCGAGGCAAGTGGGTCTAGTACACAACAACCATTCTCGACTGAGGTACTACCTGCATTTGCAGAGCATGTGCGTACTAGATCGGAAATGCGTGATTCAAGAGTTCATCAACAATTGCAGAAGGATCTAGTCAAGCACATATGGGCAAAATTCGGAAACCATGTGTGATTTAATAATTTTATTGTCTTTCATTAATTATGTCGCGAGCTAAGTGTATTGTAACTTTTCTTATTTTGAATAATAATTATCGTCATTTATCTAATTATTTAATTGCCAAAAAGAATTAATTTAGTGTAAAATATTATTTTAATTATAAATAATAATAATTATTATTATTTTTTACTAATCATAAAAATAAAGAATATATAAAAAAATAAAAATAATATAAAGTAGTGGGGTATAGAATGATGAGTGGGAGGGAGATGAATTTTTTTTTCCAACTAACCATTGTAGGGGGGGTGTATGAAAGGGGTGTATGAAAGATGAGGTGGATAGGATAAAGTGTTAAAAGTGGGTGTTGAATTTTTTTTGGTGTATGAAACCATTGCTCATAGTCTTATATTAGAGGCAGTCTCCTAGGCGCCAGGCGCGCCAATTTTATTTTATTTTTTTATTTTTTTTTTGCCACTCCCAACTTTTTTTTCTCCCAACAAAAGTAACATTTATTATAACGAAATGTAAAACTTCTTTTTTTCAAATGTAACACTTTTTTTTCAAAATGTACCACAATTTTGCTGCAATAGATTAAAGATAACATAAAGATTGACAACTAAACTAATGTCACACTTTTTATAAATGAATGTAACACTCTTTTTTTCAGATGTAACACTTTTATTTTCAAAATTAATATAACATTAACAAACTAAACTAATGTTACATTTTATAAAAAATGAATGTAATATTTTTTGCTCAATTGTAACAGATTATATTCTTAAGTGTAACATTATATCTGAAAATGTAACAATTTTTTATTGAGAAAGTAACAATTGAAATGCAAACCCGATTATATATATGAATTTTTACTCTTTTTTTTTAAAGAAGAAAAATAACATTTACTAAATAAAAATGTTACATTCATCTATATAAAAAAATTATAATCATATATTCACTTTATTGCACTTCAAATATTACTTTTTTTTAACCACAAAAACTGTCAAAACAATTTAATTTTTTTTGTAAAATTGATGTTACATTTGACTGTAAAAGTGTTACTTTTTGAAGATGAAACTGTTACTTTTATTAGAACAGAGTGTTACATCTCAGCTGACAAGCAACTCAAACTTTTTGTGTGTAAAAAAAATATGTTTAAAAAAAAAATCAAAGCATATCATGACCTATGTAGTTTTATTCGTCTCGCCGAGACGAACACAACTATATTTTTAATTTTTTTTCTGAGTTATAAATCTCAAGATATAACATTTTAAAGTTATTGAGTGTTTTTTTTAAGGAAGACACGTGTCGCGATCTGGGAAGTGAGGGGGCTGGATCCCACAGTCGGATGTAACGGAGCAGGAGTGCGCGAGAAGCAGCGGAACAAATCAGCCTTGCCGCACTCCTCGCCGCACCGTGCAACTTGCCGCATATGAGAATTTGCCTTTATATTAAAGTAATACTCCCTCCGTTTCATGTGAATTGAGACAAAAAAAAAAAGACACGATAATTAAGAGAAAATAGTGAATGTGTGGTGGAAAGTGAAGAGAGAGAATGAGTGGGGTAAATAGTAGTGTTGGTTGGATTAAATGAGTCGTGGAAACTAAAGAGAGAATTAGTGGGGTTAAATGAGTGGGGTTGGGTGAATATAAAGTCTCAATTGAGGTAAAACGGATGAAAAGAGAAATAAGTCTCAATTCATATGAAACGGAGGGAGTACATTCTCATCCCAATAATTGTTGTACTTGCGTCTTATTAATTTGAATGAGCTTTAGTAGAATAAAATTGTTTTCCTCCTTAAATTACAAAAAGAGACCAATAACTATAGGTCCCAAGCCTAAAATTTATAAAAAAATAAAAATACATAGGTGTCTTTACTTATTTACAATTATTTACAATGATGTCATTTTACACGCAGCGTACTACATATACATATCAATCTGCCTGAACTACTGAATTAAATCCGTGTTTAGATAAAGTCTGCATTTAATAATTTAACCATCAGACCAACTATGTTGGTTGAACTATCAAACAAAAAAATGAGCCATAAAAAAGTAGGAATATTAACTTTTAAATTTAGCATGAGAGATTAGAGCTCTCAAATCAGATTTTAACCCCAATACATGAGCTATCATAGTCCAACTCTAGCCAGAAGGAATTTGGTTCTAAGTTTCAATCATCAATAAATCACTAAAACCACAGATTGGACCTCTTAAAAGTTACACAATTTTCATAAATAATATTTCTAACAGTCGCAAATAATCCGTCAGGACCGGAGATCAGTAACTAACATCTATGCCCAACAAACCGAAAGTTTCTAAAAATAGTTAAAATTTCAACGTAAAAAACATAAATTACATGTGTTAAACCCTATGGTTCTGGTTTATTAGTGTAAACGATCAAGTTGCCACTAATGGATCTTCTTGCGATTTGGAGTTGCCAAAAACCTGGTTTAAGATCATGGATAATCGGACTCCACCCTGTGCTATCCGTTTCATTACAATCGGCATCCTAGAGTTGAAATATTTATCTGTCCCAAGAAATAAGAACAATTACATTATTATTGCAATCAAAGCGCATTTTCTTATAGTAGATTGTTCCAAAATGTTGCTTTAATTAATTAATTACCTGAAAGAGTTTGACCAGACTCAACACCTTTGTAACCCCATTTGCAAGCTAGATTAATACTCTCTGTAGCATACCTGTGTATAATTCAAGATGATCATCAATTATAGATGTTGTATATGCTTGTACAAAACATGGGAGCGAACGAGAGAGAGAGAGAGAGAGAGAGAGAGAGCTTACTTGTCTATGCAAGTAGAAAGATCGTTGCAATCTTGCCAGGATGTGAGATCATCAGACCAGACACCCTATGTTGAGCAATCATACATTAAAGAGTAAATTTCACAAAAACAAATTATTACGTAAAAGTCTTTCTGACACTTAAAGCAAACTTGGCTTTGTGAGAAAGCAACAATAAAACAAGCCCAAGAAAAAGGGGAAAGAGAGGGTGGAGGGGATTTAAACTGCTGCTCCCACCCTCCTCCCCTTTCTGCTCCAAAGTAGTAAGGTTGGAGATGGGAGCCCCGCCCACATGCTGGTAGATCAAGGGCTGAGGATTTATTGGGCTCATGTGGAACCCATATCGGGCCTAATTAATCCCGTCCATTAATCAACAAACATGGGGGTGTGGCTCTCATCCGCACCCTTGGCTGCAGCGGGATAGCAAGGGGATGGGATGGGAGCAGCATTAACGTGTCCATGGAGGGGGATGCGAGAAGGGTGAAGGTCAATAGATAAATGAAATTGGTCAACTCTTACATCAGTGAAGTTGCTCTGTATGTCTTGTTGAAGAGAGTCCATATCCTTCTCATAGTAATCTGCTGCTGCTGTTAGAATGATCTCTCTATCCCATACCTATACAACTTCTTTATGTTTCAGTTTGAGTTTCCCAATAATGAATTTTGAATAAGTTTTATAAAGACACAATCTTTTCTTAATTATCTAAATTTAGCACAAAAATATAGAGAAAGTTCGATAATGTTGTTGATGCTTACGTGATGCAAATTTGATTTGTGCCTAAACCAGCGCAAGTTTATGGTATTTCCTCCCTTATCACTGGTGAACCCCACATGCATTGGCTAGAAAATCAAGAAAAATGATATTAGAATCTTACAACACAAGAATAATAGAAAATTGAAACATAGTAAAATAGAATGAAAGTGAGTTGTGCACCTGATGAATGTCTCCCATGAAGTGTGATAAAAAAAGCAAAGCCTCTGTCATATTATCTGCATACCAAAAATGGGAAAAATAAGATACTGAGAATGATCTTAACAGACAGGATAGTGAATCTTGTACGCGAGAATATATAGTTTGTGTTCTTACGTCGTCGATCAGAAGTTCCATGGCCGTAATGCGAGAGCTGAGTAGTGAAATTTTTTATTGCACCAGCAACACACATATCTTCCAGTCCATGTGGATCATGGCAGTCCCCTTTTTTAAGTCAAAATAATAAATAATTAGTATCTTAGCTGTGAGAAAAGGAGCCAAAAATCGTGGTAAGAAAATTTTCTGTAATTTCATCCAAAATATCTCGTTGGCTTGGACCCACATTAGATTGGGTCCAAGCTCACGAAATAATACTATTGTTAATAATCAGGTAAACTGAATGGAGTTCTATGACTTACTTTCATAATCGAAGGAGCAGGCTCCATCAGGGGTATCAATGAAGTGAAGAGAGCTTGTCCAGCGATATTTGTACCAGTGTCGAATTTGATCGGGCCATACACACAGGCTTGACAAGTTCCCATTAGCATAGTCCGGTAATAGCATTTTAACTGCATGTGCTGCCTCGGGCTCCAGGAGTTCCTGTCATTGAAAATTTCAAGCCTTTCTTTTTCATTACTCCCTCCGTCCCACAATGTCTTGATCAAGAGCAATTTTGGACATTCATTTTGGGACAGAGGTAGCAGTATTCAGAATTAAACACTGTATCTGATAAAGTCAAATGAAGGAGATAATCTACCTGTGCAATTTGGCATGTCATGACATGACCCTCTTTGCTCCATGCTTGAACAGTCCCAGGCCCGCTAATGAATAACACGAGAACAAAAACGAAACATAAAGAAAACAAACTCAATGATCTTTTCAACTCTCCCATTTTCATTCCTGTTCTTTCCTTATTTTTCTCAAGGATACAAGTCAAGGTGACTCACAATGATGGGGGGTATTACATATATAAATAAAGGGAGGTTCCAATTGAGTGCAAGTATTAAATTCTGCAGGTTTTAGGCACCCCAAAACGTTGACTATAAATACAAGTAAGATGGGTATATTCCAAGCATAGCAAGGCATCCCAGCAATTAAAAAAGAAGAAATCCATAAAATTAAGTTTCTTGGCTTGATTAAAAAGTTGACTTAATTAGGTAAGTGACATGTTGCCGTGAGGGAACTTCAAAGCTATGTAAGAAAGGATCATCCTACTTTATTCCCATCCTTCTCATATGTATGCTTCTTCATTGTCTCATCGTCCATCTTATCTTCATTCTTGTGAGATTAGTGGGTGTGAAGTGAAGATTCGGTTAAGTGTAGCAGCCAAACGGACCCCACCTTGAGCTAGCCTCTTCTCCACAACGGGTAGCCGGGAGAGGAAGTAATCATCTGTGGCATAACAAAATAATTCACTGTATTAACCCCAAAAATAAATGGATGGTAGATAATGAAAAGTTTGTTTAGTTTATAATGAAAGTGAAATGTGCCTATAATTGGACTAAGCATATAGCTAACTGAATTGAGTTGGCCATGTGCAGAGCTTGAATTAAACAAGCAACTAGAAGCAAAAAAAAGAGAGATCTAGGGGACAGGGTTATATAGAGAAAAAACTACTGATGCCCAAACTTTACCAACATTAGGCACTTCAGTAAATAATGCACTGATAGATCAAGTGCAGATAATTAAATTTCACGAAAACAAATTTTAACTCGATATTGAAGAAAAACCAGAGTATAAGATGGGAAGTAACACGTGAAAATAGCACAACGGCCCTGTGAACTACGGATCTCTCTCTCTCTCTCTCACACACACACACTCAAACACACAGAGAAAAATACCTGTTAAAGTGCTTCCTGGGGTAGCATTTCTGTAGGCAAACTTGCATGCCAAATTAATGCTTTCAGTCGCATACCTGCAAAAAAGAATTAACTGATCATGTTCACACATCATTTGTTTCAGAATATACCCAGATCCCCACAAAAGATTCCTATAATGTTCTGGGGCCGCCCTAAAAAAATGTCCACTTTTGGTGTTTCTTTTTAGGAGGTGTTTTAATGTTACAATACCCTTGATTTACTTCATTTTGAATTAACAGGTCGCACTTGCACATGGACAATATTAGAAAGTACAAAACACAAATATTCAGAAAAGAGTCAATCAGCTTTTGTTAATCTATTCAAAGAATCTAAGGACCTCTCATTTAGGGACAGAGGGGGTACATTTTCTTTTATTTGGTTTGGGTTTGGGGGTGGTAAAGTGTTATAAAATCTCAAGTTTCAAGGATATATACTTACGGTTCAGGACAAACTGTTTGATCGGAAGTGCAATTTCCCCAAGTTGATATATCATTGGACCAGCCATCCTATATCAAGTAGAAAGAACAAGATCAACAAAAAGAAGACAACATAAAATTCAATTATGCTGGTAGCCAATGCGCATACACATGGGAAAAAAAAAAAAAATCTATAATAAGTAGCACAAATTTCTATCCTTTTATCCTCTTAAAAGAGATGCAGCTTGCATCTAACCGCAAGGAAATCCTAAATTAACATGGGTTTGGTAAGAAAGAATTAGGAAGAAAAACATGACCCAATGGTGAAATATGACATCACCGTAGCTTCTGCAAGAAAAACATGCTTTTGGCATCCAAAATACGGGCAGTCTTGCTTTCGTATACAAAGGGAGATTTCCTCTCGTGTATTTCACTCAATAACCAACAGTTAATTTGTTCATGAGAAATTACTCAACAGACTTTCTTCATTGGTGATCATTTGTATGCATAACTACAGGCAATGTGGAAATAAGAACTGAAGGGACGTGGGTAACATACTGTGATATTCTTCTGTATAGCTTTTATCATCGTTGTCAGGTCTGAATTATAGAATGTCTTCATGGCAGATTCAATGATCATATTATCCCATACCTGGAATTTAATAAAGAAAAGAAAACCCATGTGATTAAAAAACAAAAGTGTTTCGGAAACAGCACCGTCCAATCAACTAAAATATAAATCTTGAAACTACCTGAAGCTGCCTTGCCTTGGCCAACTTGTACGTGGATTCAACTTAAACCAAAAATACAGATTGAAAAAAAAAAAGAAAGACACTTCAGTACTTACATGGTGCAGATTAGTCTTTCTCCTAAACCAGCGGACAATTATTGAGTTTCCACCTGCATCGCCCGTAAAACCAACATGTAGAGGCTGTCATGGAAATAAAACCTGTTAAGACCAAATGCTGATATGTGCATATTCGCTGACGGAAACTTTAATATATTAGAGTTGGAATAAGGGAATTAAGAGGTAAGAAATGATTGCTATGGTCAAAAAAAAAAAGTTCGAGCATCAGGTTAACTTTGGACAAATTCGTATCATATTCCTCACGCCTCTACAGGGATGCTCCTCATGAATGTACACATACTGACCAACGAGATGACGATCCATGTTGGAATAGCCTACCACAAATGTATATTCTTTCCAACCATATACGCCCTTCGTCCCAAATGATAGTCTCATTTTCCTTTTTGTTTGTCCTAGAAAGTTAGTCCCCTTCCAAAATAAAGCTTTCAAAATCACTGAATTTCTAAAACTTATAATGCAATCTTATAATGCTTGAAAAGACAAATGTGACTACTAATATGGGACAGAGGGAGTATTTATCTTCGATAGGTGGATTTTTACAGTTGTTACTACCTCTGTCTCAAAAATGTGTCCGAAATTGTTCTTGATCAAGAGCAATTTCGGACATTCATTTAGGGAAGGAGGGAGTATTATATAAAGGTCATAACTCTGGGAGGGAAGAACTAACCTGATGCACATCCCCTATGAAATGTGACAAGAACATGAGTGCTTCCGTCAAGTTGTCTGCATTAGGTAAATAAGTGAGCTTCTCATATTTAGTCAAATAAATTCTCAAAAAGAAAAAAATTATAATTGTTGCTTACATTTAATCACTAAATCAGCATTATGATGAGCCGACACAAGCTGCATTGTGTAATTGTAAATTGCTCCTGTAACACACCGATCCTTACGTCCAACAGAGTCATGGCAGTCCCCTTTAAGAAAAAGTAGAATATAGAGACATCATATTACTTATCCAATTCACATTCTGAAATGTCTGGAATCTAACTTTTAGTAGGTAACATTAGCACCCGAGTTTTATATTTATTGATGATAATGAAATTAACTAGAGAATCCAAGTGCCAGTTATGGAAAATGAGAAAACTTACTGCAGTATTCGTAATTACACCTGAAATCAGGGGTGTCAATGTAGTGCAAAGGGCTACTCCAACGCATATGAAACTTAATTTCATCAGCCCAGGAGCATACATTAGCAAGATCACCTTCAGCACGCTCTGGGAGTAATGCTTTCACTGCCTTAAGAGTATCTTCATTAAGGAATCCCTGAAAAGACAATGAGTAAAAAATTACAATATTGCTATGAACACTAACCAGAGATGACAGAAACCATGTTCATCAAACCCCTGGATACAAAGTAAATAACGGCGTGACACTAATGTGAGGCCTACTTAATAATTGCTAGGATAAAATGTGAATAGTACTACCTCCGTCACCCCCCCCCCCCCAAAAAAATGAATGTCCCAAAAAAAAAAAAAATGCTCTTGATCCAGAGCAAATTTGAAGATTTGTTGGCCATTTATTTTCGGACGGAGGGAGTAAATAAGATTTTGGTTCAATAGACATCCTGCAAAAATAAGTAAGCGACACATACGGTCGAGCTGAGCAAGAACCAAACGATAATTTTAAGAAAATCCTAAGACCAGCTGATACTATACTTCCCAGAACTTCTACAGGTAATAAGAGACTCTACTGCGAGAGCGTGCTGGGAAGATGTTATCCTGCTGTTCTTGAAATGGAGTCCACTATTCCTCTTCTACATGTTCCCATAAAAGTGTCCACTTTGAAAATAAAACATTTATATCCTACTTTTACGAATTCGCTTTGTTATGACAAAATAAGAAAGTAACATTCACACCTATGGAGTCAATGGAGTTTCTTAATACACGTGTATAGTTAGGACACTCATTTGGGAAGATAACACTTTCTTCTTATGATTAGTCTCTCTTCCATAATCGCTTGAAGCACTCTCTTCCTCAAATTATAAAAAAATTCTGCACATTATAGTAATGTACTTAAGGTATCCATCAAGTCAATTTTAATACAGGCAACTCAATGAAAAACATGTAAAATCCCTCATCCCACATCAGTTATATATGGGCATTTGTGTTAGATTGATAAGTATTATCAACGGACTTTTGGGTCGGTTAATTTACTAATGTGTTTGTGATGTAAACGCAGCGGAATAGTAAACAAGAATTGATCTACGAACAATTCTTCTGCAAGGATTAAGGAATCCCAAACAAGAAATCAACAAGAAATCTTGAAAACCAAAAGGTTTAACTAATATTGCAATTGCAATTCAATTTTTATTAAATAAAAGCTTTTTTTTCGGAATACAACTTGAAAATAGCAAAATAACTCCTAATCCTACTCTAAAACCTACTTTAAATGACCTATCAAAAATAATGACGAAAATAACAAATAAAAATACTAATTAATCCCAATTAATAATAAAATACCAATATGATTATAATATTTGATATAATCATATACTCGTATTGCATCAGTTTGTGCTTGGGAGATGCCAACATAAATCTACACACAGCATTTTCAAAAAGAACTCATCATAATCAGTCTCTAATGTCCGAAAATTTTTACTATTAACACAATTTTATCCATAGTTAAGCTCTAACCCTCTTTCATTCATACATAAACTAAGTTCTTTTTAGAAAAATAAAAATCCCCCAGATTGAAAAATTTAGATCTATTGAAGAAAAATGCAACTTTCTTTTTACCTCAGCAATTTTACAAGTAGCATAGTGCCCTTCCTTTCCCCAACCCAGAATCCCTGGAGCAAGAAATAGAACAGCAATTGCACTCCTGATCCACCAAACCTCCAACCCAACCATCCCTGCTCAATTCAATCGGCAATAGACCAGTTAATACATTTAACTATAATACTAAAATCAACCCAAGTAAATGCAGATGAAAAATAAAAATAAAAATCTACAGTACAAGTTACCTGAACTTAATGATTGAAGCAGGGGAAAAAAAAAGAAGGCCCAAATTAAGTCAACTGAAGCAGATAATTTTTAGGCGCAAAGAATCCCAGCTGAGTTAGATTAAGTTGTCACTATTATATCATGGGCTATGGGAGTTGGAGGCAGATAGGAAATTTCAAACTTGCACGCTTTCTCAAGAAGCAATTTTTAAGCTGGGTCTTTTCGGGAGGTATGGACAATCGTTCAATACTCACTACGCCGGAGCAAGAGTCGTACCCTCGTTTGCACGCTTATTAATAAATATTGGAAGTGATATAAATGTTGTGAGTGTAAAGTAAAGTAGGAGAGAAAATGAGTGGGAGAGAATAGTAAATTGATTGGTGTTGTGAGTATAAAAGTAAAATAGGAGCTAGAATGAGTGGGGTGAATAGTAAAGATTCTTTGCCATTTTATGAATAGGACTCTTACACTGAGACGTACCAAAATAGAAAGTGTGACTCTTCCTCTGGGACGGATGTAGTATTATAATGAGTCAACTCAAATCGAGTTTCCCACGAGCGACTCCAGTCGAGTTTGTAATCGTTTTTTTATTAGGATATGTACTAGTATGCTACTCCCTCCGTCTCAAAATAGATGTCGTTTCAACCACTTCACACATATTAAGAAATACAATTAATGTATGTGAAAAAGTCTTATATACCCCTAAAGTAATTCAATTACCTAAGTAATTAAATAGTAACTGTTTAAGAGATAGTTCACTATCATTAATAAGGGTAGAGTTGGTATACAACAACAAAATAGCCTTGAAAATAGTAAAACGACATGTATTTTGAGACAAAAAATAACTCTCAAAACGACATCTATTTGAGACGGATGGAGTATTTTTTATTTGAATAATACCAGGGCACAAAAAATTCATAAAAACTTGCTCATGAAATCTTAGGTGTAATGATTTTATTGGTGTTTTTAATTAGAGTGTGGCGAGTCCATTATCGATGCAACCAATAAAATAGGGGTGGCCAAACCGGACAGGAGAAGCACGGAACCGGAGCAAACCGGCGAATAAACCGGAACCGCCATTCATTCGGGCCGGTTACGGTTCACACAAATGGCGAACCGGACCGGAAATCCTTGTTTTTCAATAATTTTTAACCTGTTTATTCATTATTGTATGATAAAATAAAAAAATAAAAAAAGGGCGATGAACCGTACCGGAACCGGATTGTGGTAACCGGAACCGGTGTAACCAAGGGCCGGTTAAGGTTCACATAAACGGCGAACCAGAACTGCCGGTTCCGAACCGGAACCGTAACCGACGTTGGCCATCACTACAATAAAATATCGTCACTTCATCTTGTGAACAAGATTTTTTAACCTTATTTTGTGTCTCTAGCATTGCTCCTTTGATTTTAGGATCAAAGGATTAAGGAATAATAGAACAAAAACACACTTTATTTTGTGAAAAGTATTAATTTAATGACAAAGGAGTTGTTTCATGTAATAATTTGTAAAAAATACATGTGTTTTCTTTTAGTGCGACTTAGAAACCCTCACAGTAATGTGATGATATGATTGGTTTATTTCATACGATAACACACCAAAAGACTTCTCAACAATAAAAGTATCGATTTCAAAAAAAAAAAAAAACAATAAAAGTATCATTATTGTTTTTTTTTTTGGAAGGAATAAAAGTATCATTATTGTTAAACTTTCAATTTTTACTTAACAATATTTTCAATAAAACAAAACATTAATACATATTCCCGATCCTTTCTCCCTCCCACACCTATTGTGTTCCCTTCAACACATCCTCCCCCTTCCTATTTACTCTAACCATCGATCTAAAGATTTGGAGATTTTTTGTTTGATGCGTCTATGTAAGTGTGTTACCTTCTCCCTCCTACACTTATTGTGTTCCCTTCAACACCTTCTCTTCCTATTTACTCTAACCATCGATCTAAATATTTTGAGATTTTTTATTTGATTTGTCTATGAAAGTGTGTGTGTGTGCGCGCACGCGTGTGCATCTCTGTTTGTACGTGTGTGTATGTTTATGTGTGGGTGTGTGGAAAATCTTTTCCTCTAACATGTATATGTGCATGTGCGTTTGATGTCAAGCTTCTGGTTTGATTTTCATGGGTGTGATTCTTAATTCTGAATTTAGTCTGATGTTTATTGTTGATTTTGGGGGTTGGAAATTGAGTTGTTTTAAATTTGGAATTGGATTGTGGATTGATTCATTTGATAATTTTGAGCATTTGGTGGAATGATGTGAATGACGGTGGAATGGTGGGGGTTAGTTTAGGTAGTGAGGTGGTGGATTTGGAATGTTGATGTTAGAGAGGGTGGTGTTAGTAGTGATGGTTAATGAGCATTATGGATGTAGTTTTTTTTTTTTTTTTTTTAAATATATATAGAGATGCATTTGAATATTTTTCTAACTTTGTTTATTAGAGAGAAAACTTAACTTTGTTAGATTTGTTAGATTGTTTGGTGTGTAACAATTTTGCCCCCTTAAAATGTCATAATGTCATGTGACATACAAATGACATAGTATACTGTATTATGCTAAAAGAACATATTGCACTGATAAATTGTTACTTTTTGTAGCATATTACATCATTTAATAAACTTAGAAACCATTATAAGAATTACAAACTTAGAAAAACATATTGCACTGATAAATTATTACTTTTTGTAGCATATTATATCATTTAATAAACTTAGAAACCATTATAAGAATTACAAACTTAGTAACGAATTACTTTCTCCGTCTTAAAACGAATGATTTTTTTCTAAAAAATACTTTTAAAAAATATATTTTTTAATAGTAAAAATTCCTATATTATGCTTATCCACTTTCAAAATTTTGATTTCACATATAAAAAGGAAAAATAGTAAAAAAAAAAAAAAAAAAAAAAACCATTAAATTGGAACCTTGGTGCCGAGAAGAGTAAGTTTAGTAATCCGGCCGACCAAGCCGAACGCCTGGCTTCAGTTCAGTGTAGTACTCTATAGTCTAAACCGGTCAAGAATCAGTGAGTTGAACCAATTTTCTCTGGCACAACAATTGTTGCAAAAAATGAAATGAGTCAGACTATCCAATTTATGAACAAAATAGATTGTCACGGTTGATTAAGACATTAACAAAATAATAGCAATATAAACCAAAGGCAATAATCAAACAGTTGCAGAAATTAATAAAAGGAAATAATTAATAAGTGATGATCAAGAAATGAAATAACAATTAAAATACTTATCGTGAAAATTAACGTAGTTGAATCGCCCAAAATATGGACTGGCCTTGAAGGAGATTTGCCCTCGTACTTACTGGTGCTACAGACGAGCTCGACAATCTACTTCCAGGATAATTCAACTGCAGAGATAGAACCACAGCACTGTTAAGAATAAATAAATATCTTGTAAATATTTCTTGTAATCTCTAGATTATTCTTAGGCCTAGAATTAAGGAAGTTAGTTTTGTATTTTTATCGATGTTCTAGACTATTCCTACAGTATGTATATATATGGGTTGTAAACATTAATTCAATGTATGAAAAGAAATTATTCTCTCAAATTATCTTTAATATGGTATCAATCGTCTAAGAAGATCCAAACCCTAGTCAAGCTTCCGCCGCCACCACAACCCTACTCCTTCTTCCGCCGCCCACCTCCCACTCGGCCACCACCTCCTTCCCCTAACCTCCAGTCGGCAACCCATCCCTCAAACACACCCTTCTCATTTTCTTTCTTCCTATGGCTGTCCATACCTACTGCACTCCAAAACCAAAACCATTCAATGGCAAGAAACCTAGGCAAAACCCTAGTTCTATCACCATCCCAACCTGGCAAACACTCCAGCAAGCTGATATAACCCGAGGTGTGACCACACCAGCAGTCACACCAACTGTCCAGCAACCTCATCCTCATATTTACACTGCCTCAGCCTCTCCCACCACCCCTCTCACCTCCTGGCTCATTGACAGTGGGGCTACACATCACATCACAAGTGACCTATCCATCCTCTCACAACATAGCCCTTATGATGGGATCGACAAGGTCACCATAGGAGATGGCCCATCTCTCTCAATTTCCAACATAGGTACATTCTCTCTATCAACTCCTCACACCACTCTCCTTCTTAATAATTTCCTTTTTCTATCTCTCTTCGACTGCTAATTCTTGTTGTTTGTTTATGAAAGTAAAAGCTGAACTCTCGTAAAGGACTTTGTGAGGTGACTTTTTGTTGTATCAGTAAGTGTGACCCTTTGTAAAACTCATTGTGTTATTTAAATAAAAAAACAAAATCCTACTTTGTAGGCATTTTCTTTGGCAACAGATGGGTAATTACGTGAGATAATGGGTCATCCCATTTTAAGTTTAAAACTCACATGTGAATGGAACAAGGGATATTCCATTTTGATAATTCTAACTAACCATCCATTTGACAACAAACATATCACTAAGACAAGTCTCTTGACTTAGTCAGCTTCTTATCCACCAATGACTACAAGGATAGCACATGAACATTAAATTTGTTTATTGTTAAGCTATTATATAAAACTAGTGTTACACCCGTGCGTTAAACGCACGGTCAAAAGACTTTAACAAATTACAGAGCTAAAATTAGAAAAAAATACTATAATTATATAAGTTAATGTAAAATTTTGTTTCTATATATATATATATATATATATATATATATATAATATGTTTACAGATTTTGGAAATTTTCCTTATTTGTGGTTTCATCCATAATCTTTTCTTCTACATAAAAAACTAATATCTTCAATCTGGCATGAGTACAGGCCGACTATTAGCATGAGTGAGGTGAGCAACCACTCAGGGCCTCAGATTTTGAAGGGCCCATTTTTTATTGTATTCCTTATTTGTGGTTTCATCCATAATCTTTCTTTCTACATCAAAAACTTAATGTATTCAATCTAGCATGAGTAGTTACCCTCGCAATGCAACGTACAATTAACCATATATAACTAAAAATAGGTTTTCTTATAAATAGACCAACATGGGTAAGTGATTAATTTTGTCTTTTGTTGATTGTCATTAGGTAAGATACCACTAACGAAAACTCCCGCCTCTGGAACTTGAACGGTTAACGTAAATCAGATGAAGTTAACTATATTCAGGACAAAAACATTTTCTCCAATAACAATTTTAGATGAAAGAAAACGAATTTGTAGCAAAACTTAATAATTTAAATAGCTTTATTTTCCAAAAAAGACCTAAAAATAAAGATATTCACTTTGACCATATTTCTCTAATCAACGGTAAAATTGAGGGATATAGCTAATAGCTAATATCTGGAGTAACATTAAAAGCCCATATAAATGAATTTTACATTATTTTGGCCTCTTGAATTTAATCTCCTGGCTTATTCTTGTACTGGTATTCTCCCTCTCTTTCTTTTTCTCTCTCTCATCGTCTGTTGAATGCTAACAATTATCTGTGCTAAGGTTTTACTTACTCTTGTTTTTTATTTTATTTTATGAAGAATACTTACTTTTTAAATAAATAGGACTAAATGTTTACATTAAAAATTATTTTTAAAGATGTCCACAATTAATTCAGCAATACCTGGCCCATGTATAAACTAAGACCCAATTCAATCTTGCTACAAATTAATGATACATTTTGGTCAAATAGAGCCCATTTTTGTCCAAGCCCAATTAAGACATAAAATTGAAACCACTAACCCTAACCCTTCCAGTACCATCCGCCGCTTCCTCTCTCATCTCTTTCTTCTCAAGCGGCGATTATCTCTCACAAGTCATTATTCTTTGTCGCTTTGATCTATTCTCCAGCTTTACTTCTTAATTCCGGTACATTAAACAGTTATTCTCAATTTTATTTTTCCAATTTTTTTATTCAATTCCTACTTGACTATTTCCAACGAAGATGTAATCAAATTGATCGGCGCAGCAAAATCAATGACTTCTTCAAATGGCGATTAATTGCAAACACTTCTTTTCGGTAAGTTTCTAACTTTATAATATAGTATTGTTCCAGTTTTATGAAGAAAAAAAAATGAAATGTTATGAATTTTTGTATTATGGACTTTTAGATCCGAATATTGTGGGCTTGTATGTGTTTTTAACATTTTCCATTATATTTTGAAGTACAAAAATGATTAATACGAATTTTTAGTGAAAAAAAGATTGATTTCAAATTTAGTGATCGTACTTGATTTTTTTTTCTTTTAGATCAAACATTATGTCGTTAAAATAACTCTAGATCTGTTAAATTAAACTGTGCATGGTTGATTTTTTGGAATTTACATATAATATATTCATCAATTTTATTTTATTTTTGATGTTTAGCTTCTTTGTAAGTATAAGGCAAAAGATCTAAGTGTAATTGGTTTTCTCTTTCATATTAAACTATATTCAGTTAAATTAATTTTCAAATCAGTTAAGATTTTTGGTGCTAAAGTTGCACCATTTTAGAGTTTTGGTGTAAAAACGGTTGGAGATGCTCTTAGAAATAGATTCTTTGTAATTAAGTATAATGTTAATTTATTAAGACAAAAAATATATAAAGATGCCCTTTCCTAATGAAATTCTTAGCGTTGCTATGTTCTTCTTAAAATAAGTGTTTCTATAGTTTGAAATTTTTTATCTAAAAATATTATGTATACAAAATAGTTCTCATTGATTAATCAAATTACCAAAAAAAAAAAATTGGGATGGTGAAGCCTTAAACTATTGGACTTTGTTTTGTACAAAATTATATTACCTCCATCCCAAAATGAATGTCCAAAAAAAGTTTCAAATTTGCTTTTGAAACAACTAATTTGAAACAATTTTGGATATTCATTTTGGGGCTGGAGGTAATAGCTAGCTCTGAACTTTGAAGTTGTATATTTCTTATTAAGATTGATAATTGGTGATTTATTTGTTTGTGACAATATGATACAAAATACTTCTATGAGGTTGGAATCAGACCAAATATTACGGTTATCTAAATTTGAATTTGTCATCGTGACCTCAAAACATCAGATTCTTACTTGATATGTACTATATATATGTGTGTCTGTGTGTGTGTGTATCTATATATATATATAGATAAGTCAATCAACTTGTGACTTAGAATTTAATAGAACAACATCACCATTACACCAAAAACAAAAACCCGGATTTATTAAACTTTTAAGTGAATACACTAGAAAAATATTTGGTGAGACTATGGAATCAGAGTTAACTAAGAAGTTGAAGATTTGAGTGGTCTTGTCGTGAGGCCAAACTACTTGAGGTCACAACACTATATTTGACATCTTTGGATAGGATCCTTAATTTTGCATTTGATTGTTTGCTAAAAGTGACATTTTGCAGGAACGTTGGAACGGAAGCATAATGTATTGGTTCAAGGGTGGGCCAGCAGGGGTCATGAAGGAAAAATATGTTTTATTAACCCCATATATTATTTATCCATATCAAACCCAGGTGAGAGATTTTTTCCTCTTAATATTTTTGAAGAAGATTTTTTTCTCTAACCTAAGTATTTGAAAGCTTTAAAAGAAGCTGGTTATGCTTATTTTTGTTCAAATGAATTTAGATTGTTTTTATTATAATGTAAGAAAGAAAAACATCACTACCAGATTATATGAAAAAATGATAATTTTTTTTTTAAAAAAAAATAATAAAAAAAAATAAAAAAAAACATAAATATACGTTCAGTTAAGATACAAAAGTTAACTAATTAATCCTTGATGTGCAGTTATAATTGGATGAGCTCAAGGGTTTGATTGTGACAATCATTGTCTCCATCATCAAGTCTTTGGAATTTCCATATATGAATGATGATCATAGAGAAAAATAATGCAGAAAGTTTCATTGGCAAAAAAACTCAGGTATACTTTGAAAAACTTGTATTATTTTATACATTGCTATGGTAGTTAATATATAAAATCAATGAGTCGTATATACTCTTACTAAAAACACTAAATGAATAAACAATAAATTAAAAAAAAAAAAAAAAAAAGATTAATAAACAAACTTGGACCATAATATAATTTTTTATTTACTTGTTCCAGAGCTGAAACATCATACTTGGACCAAAAAAAATTCTTTTGGGTCCAAATGACTTTTGTTGAACAATAGTTTCCTTGGAAATTTTTTGCCACCAATCGAGATCACTCTAATTGCAGCCATAAAAGTTAGTTTGAAATGACATAACAAATATGTTTATTCAGTTTGTCGAATGAGAAAGGTGGGTATAGTTGCTAGTATACGTCCACCCTTTAATAAATGACGAAGAAAAAAAAACTTATAGAACATATGTAAAGCAAGTTGTAGAAAAAATTTAATTAGTTTCTTACCTCTTCATCTACAAGAACAAAACAAAATATGTGACGCAGCTTTAAGGTGTTATTTGCTGGAATATACCACTTGCGTGCAACCGTTATTTCGACTGACCAATTTGATCTTACTTTTTAGAGCAATGAGAAGAGATGGAAATATACACGGTGATGCAATGAGGTGAGATCAAAACGTCAAAGAATGAAAGAAATGTTTCTTTTAAACAGCTACCCAACAACCTTTCATCTACTAAGAGCTGTTCGATTTTCTAAAAGTCTTTTGTAGCCATTTTTTATTCTCGGATGACTATAGGTCTTCTAGGGTGCATTTTTCAGAAAGTAGTTGTAATATTTATTGCATGTTTGTAATAAATATTGTCATTTTCCGGGCCTTATTTAAGAGATATGTTTAATTAACAATTGAAGAAGGTGCATGAAGGGGTGCCCTTTCATTTTTCATATATCCATGTTTTGTGACTTTTCATATTTCATATTCATGGGCTATAATGTTTTTTATGTGCAATTACAAGGAAGTAATGAAATTCCAAAGGTTGCGGATTTTCTTGCCTTTCTAGAAAGTAGTTGTAATATTTATTAAATGTTTGTAACAAATACTGTTATTTTCAATGCCTTATTTAATGGGTATGTTTAATACAAAGACATACATTTAATGATGTTTCATCAAAATTTGTTATTCATGGAAATAAGTTTTTGGCGCCAAATTGCAATGTTTAGTAATGTTTAGTGAGTGCGTTAAGTTCATTTATGTCATTATATAGATATAGATATATCTATGTATGTACAATTTCAATCATAATCTCCATTTGAAAACTAACACACTTTGTATTTACATATTAATTCTATACAAACAAATTTATTTTATCCAACATAACTTTCAACTTTGGATTCCGATCGAAACAATGAAAGCCGTAGTGATCACAGCTCCCGGCGGCCCAGAAGTTCTACAGCTACAAGAAGTTGAAGACCCACAAATTAATGACCACGAAGTTTTGATCAAAGTGGAAGCCACCGCTCTCAACGGAGCCGACACCCTTCAACGCCAGGGCAAGCATCCTTCCCATAAAGGCGCTAGTCCGCACCCAGGTCTAGAATGTTCTGGAATCATCATAGCCGTCGGCAAAAATGTCTCCCGTTGGCAAATCGGCGATCAGGTCACTCATTTGCCACTTCAATTTGTACTTCTTAGTTACTACTCCCTCATTTTCATAATACATGACGTTTTATGAGCAATTTTTTGTTCCAAAATATTTGACGTTTTACTATTACCAAGAAAGAATTACTCCTGTTTACCTATTATACCCTTATTCATTAATCGTAAGCTATTTCTTATATAAATATTTAAATGCTTAGGTAATTGGATACTTTTGGGGGCACATGTCTTTTTAATATGTATTAATTGCATTTTTTAATATGTGTGAAGAAGTCTAAAACGACATGTATTATAAAACGGAGGGAGTAGTTTGATAAGGGATGAGATAGATTAGTCTAATGATGATCTTTATTGAGCAATTTCTTTCAATTAGGGTTGATAAAGTTAGGTTCTTTGTTGTTGAGAATTTCAAAATAATCGATTTACACCTACTGCTATCGTTAAGGGTGTGTTAAATTGTTAACCCCCAGTTCTGATTCTTTCCGGTTCCGAGCATTTCAAATTCCAAATTATAGGCTAGCAATTGGGGGTGCCAAACACGCCCGTGTACTGAGTTTCAAAATGAATTAGTTCAATAGCATGAATAAAGCAATTATAGGTATTCTGATATTAGGGGATGAAATTGTGGTGTGCAGGTATGTGCTCTTCTTAGGGGTGGAGGGTATGCCGAAATAGTAGCTGTACCTGCTGGTCAAGTTCTTCCCGTTCCATCTGGTGTTTCGTTGAAAGATGCGGCCAGCTTCCCTGAGGTTGCATGCACTGTCTGGTCAACTGTCTTTATGATGAGCCGGCTATCCAAAGGGGAGACATTTCTGGTATTTTATAAGCTTTTTTTTTCTTTTGAGAAGTGTGATCTGCAATCATATTTGCTATTGCAGTAGTGATTGGTTAATAAAGTGGAGTTCCTCAAGTTTAATAGCCAGAAGACCAATGTGTGGTTACTGGTTTTACGCCTCTCTGCGAGAGTGGAGAGCTCTTGTTGAACTTTTTAAAACTAACCTAAAGGATAAAACAAATATTGCCGAACAATGTGTATCCGTGGATTTAATTATTATAACTGGAGTTGTTGTTGTTCCAACTTTTGTCTTAATGATGAGAGATTATTACATTACCTAAATTTATTTTGCTTACTTTTGAAATAGAGGGTTTAGTTTTGGGATGTTCTAAGGAGGAAAGAGGAATTAGCGGAGTGAATGAGTATATGAGGAGAATTTATGTTTATGCTTGTGAGTTTTTTTGAAGCACATAGACTAGTGAGGTAAGTGGTAAAGAACTTTTGCTACCTCAATTAATCCCCCTGTCCCTAAATAATATCCATGTTTCAGTTTACATGGGGGGGGGGGGGATTTAAGAAAATTCAGTACCATGTGTACACAAACATCCGTAATTATCTAACCATATGAATGCATGATTGTTATGGAACATGATGACTGACAAGGGACAGCGTAGTGACTTTCACAAATAAATTTACATTCATTTAGTGATTTACTTTTGGAAAATTGGCATTCATTTAGGGACCCTGGGGGGGGTGGGGAGGGAGTAAGATATTTCCTCAGGAACTGGACACTTGTCTCCTGTTCAAGCATTTACTAGTAGAGTTACCCACTTTTCTTTTTGAAATTATAGATAACTGATTGGCTAACTGTGGAAAAGAGGAACAACTTTGTAAGTGACACGAAAGAAGGATACTAATTAATGATATGGTGGAATGTATTTGCTTTATTACGGGGATATTTTTTCGAATCTTGTCGATGTGCTTGCGTATTGTTTGCCTAACCCCTGACATTATGTTCAGAGTTTTAACCAAAGGCTCCAGTTAGTGCTATTACCTGAAAACTTGTTTATTTTCAGATACACGGAGGTTCTAGTGGCATTGGCACGTTTGCAATTCAAATAGCTAAATACTATGGAGTTAAAGTATTTGTCACTGCAGGTACATAAGTCATATAGTTCTCGAAGATATTTGTGCCATGAGCTTAAATTAAATCCCATGTTAAACGAAATGCAAACAAACAAACCGAATTTATCAGGTAGTGAGGAGAAATTAGCAGTTTGCAAGGAGCTTGGTGCTGATGTTGGCATCAACTACAAGACTGAAGAATTTGTTTCACGTATTAAGGAAGAAACCGAAGGAAGAGGTTACTCTTACTGTGTATCTTGTTTTGATTACAGTTCCCTTTATGTGGTATTTCTGTTCTTTATGTGAATATATTGTGTTGAATCAGAATGTCTAACCAAAATTGTCAAACAACAGGTGTTGATGTTATACTGGACAACATTGGCGGACCCTACTTACAGAAGAACCTTGACAGCTTAAATATTGGTGGAAGGCTTTTCATCATTGGCTTCATGGGTGGGGCGAAAGCAGAAGTAAATCTGGGGACGTTGCTGGCAAAACGACTTACAGTACAGTGTATGTACCAAAACCCTTCATCTATACATGAATGTTACGGATATACTATCATCTAATTCTACCGATCGATTTTTCTGGTAAGTGCTAACAAAACAAACACTCCGTCCGTCCCTAAACGAGCGTCCATTTCTAGTGAAGTTTTTTGTGTCACATTCTAAAACTATCGATTTTGGCAATGACGACGTTGTTCACATTAAGGGTATTTATGTATGCGTGATATTATTATAGGTGTATAAATAGCAAAACATCCTTAATATCCTTGAAAAGCTGGAAATGTGGACACTTGGGGACATAGATGATTCTTGAAAAACTGTCTCATAAGCAATCTAACAAACACTATCACGTTTACTCTCAAACAGAGTTAGAGACATCACAAAAGAATACAACAAAGACAGGTCCAGTGCACAAAGCACCTATTGTTGTAGTTATGTGAAGACCTAATTTGCATAATTTATCCTGCAAACGAGGCTATTTTTGTAATTCAATGAAGAGCGAAATTCAGAATGCAAATTCCTTAAGAAGTGTACGTACAATACTGCATTCTGATTGCTAGATGGAAGTCCAATATATTTGTCTTATGTGTTTTTGATAGCTCTCTCTCTCTCTCACGCGCACACACACACCCCACATAAAATTCTCCCTCCGTCCCAAAATGATCTTCTCATTTGACTGTTCAAACTTTTCAAGGATATGAACACGTGCTTCACTAGCCATGTTTTGTTCATGCACTTTGAAGTCTAAATTGTAGAAATGGGAAGAACTTTTTGGGACAATGAAAAATGGAAAGATCATTTTGGGACGGAGGGAATATATGCATTGTTTGAGTGAAATATGTGTCTCTCTTTGTGCAGCGGCTGGTTTGAGAGGCAGAAGCGTGGAAAACAAAGCTGAAATAGTGGAGGAAGTGGAGAAGAATGTTTGGCCAGCCATCATATCTGAGAAGGTTAAGCCAGTGGTGTACAAGTATCTATCTCTATCAGAAGCAGCAGAGGGTCATCGGCTCATGGAAAGCAGCCAACATATTGGCAAAATACTCCTCCTTGCCTGAAAAAAAATAGATAAAATAGGTTGTCGATAACCCTGTCATCACAGGACCGTATGAGCTACGGTATTGTTCTTCGTTTATTTTCATGTACGAGACAATTGTTTGTGTGATCTAAATCAGTATGAGTTTGATGAATGGTTCTAAACTTGAGTATGACTAAGTTGTGCTAAAAAAAATTTGCAGAGAGTGTAGAGAGAAGGGTACTGTAATTTGACCTTTGATTTGTTGTCTATTTGTGGGTGCTATTTAAGCAAAATTGTAATCAGAAATATTTAAAAATGAGAATCCGACCTGCCGGATTCGAACCAGCGACCTAAGGATTAACTGCTAAACACTACAGTCCTCCGCTCTACCAACTGAGCTAAGGTCGGTTTTGAAACTCTATTGTGTTTTAAGATTTTAATTTGAATCAAAGAAAATACAAACCACTCAATAAGCATCTTCACATCCGTGATCCGACGATGACCCTATACAACTTGGCACGAGTAAACAAAGCCCAAACTCTAGTAACTTTTTTTTTTTTTTTTTTTTGAAAAAGGCAAACGATAAATACATTTCATTCACAACAACAACAAAGGTTAGAGACTCACTCAAAATTAAAAGAACAGTTCCATTTCATAACTTACAAGAATGATTATTGAGATCCAAATCTTGAGACGTACGGATTTATTTCCAAGCGAAACTTGGAGACTGCCTCAATCTGGCATTAACGAAATCCCCTCTCGGATAAAATATTGCGCTGAACATAAGATATGTAGAATCCGGGTTGGCGAGAAAACGCCTACCAAGCATCTCAAAATTTCCGAACAATCTTTGTGTAGTTAAAACATTGGAACTCACTTCATTGTGAGAAAATGCTAGAATCGTCGCATTTTTTAAAAGAAAAATACAACAAAAAAAAAAAAATTAAAAAGACAAATATACACATATCCATTTCTTTAAAGCTAACCTGACTTAACATACATAGCTCACTCATTAACTCATTAATTTGCAAGTGTTTGATTCAATCAAGCATATACTTTGAATCAAAAATAAAATTAAAAATCAAGCACACACTTCAAACTCCCTTGATTTTCATTGATTAATAAAGTGCAACAAAAAGAATGAATGCCAAAATCAACCCCTTTTTGTAGTCGAAGATCTCTCTAATTCCATCGCTACCTTTCATAATTGGAATACTTTGTTCGTGCCTAAAGAAATTATCCGGATCAACCTTCATCTTCACTTGAACCAACTTATTAAAATTCCCCATAAAATATTTCTCTCCATACACTTTCCCCTCATCATAAATATTTTTACTATTAACACCAATATCAAGATCTCTATAATTCAAAAATGCACCCCTAGGGTTCTTTGAAACATAAGGGGTCATGATTTTGTACATTTCTCTAATCTGATCCAAATATTTCTTCTCTATTTCATCTCCTCCATCTTTCCAATTCATCGAGTACTGCATTTTGAATAAATTACCGGCACGGTGAGGGAACGCAGTCTCCGACGCCGGAATCTCCTTCATTTTCCCGCCGTACATATTGAAAACAAATCCAACTTTCCCTAATTCAATCATTTTCTTCCAAATCGCTTCCAACCCATCTACCGGAATCGGAGTCTGTATATAATCCGACTTCCGTTTACCGAAACCCACCGCGTCAGAATGCCGATTCAACAAAATCTCCGGTGATGTTGAATTATCAAAATTAGCCCAGTAAAGAGTAGATTGAATCCAACTCATTTCTATACAATCTTCCCGTTTTAGCCCTAATTCGGGAAATGCTTTATCCGTAGCACCCAATAACATACCGGAATCACCAAGAAACATTCCGATGAAGGTAGCCAAAACCGTCCCGTTACTGGGTTGCAAAAGAACCCTAATGAAGAGATCATTATCAAGAGTGTCCGGCAGGAATTGCCATCGGTAAACAAGATTGGTGGCGTTTTGTGCCAACGTTTTTGCGACTTTAAAAACGGTGACGGTTTCCGGCACCGGAACTAAATTGACGATGAATGATAAAATGACACTGAAACTACCGCCTCCACCACCTCGAATTGCCCAAAATAAATCCTCTCCCATGCTTTTCCGATTCAAAATCTTTCCATTAACGTCAACAATTTCAGCATCCACCACATGATCAATTGATAGCCCGAATTTCCTCAACATGTTACCGTACCCGCCTCCGCTAATATGCCCACCAATTCCTAGGGTCGGGCAAACCCCGGCCGGGAACCCATGGACCTTGCTCTTTGTCCAAATGTTGTACCAAAGTTCACCCTCATTAGCCCCTACAAAAAAGAAAAAGAAAAAGAATGAGAACAAGAGTAATTCATGTAATTAGGTGACACTTTTTTACAACGATATTTTAGAGGAGAAATTTTTTGGGGAAACTAGTTCCTCCATAAGTTATAAAAAGTCTTCTTTATAGGGTTTAAGGTTTGAGAAAATTTGGGGGGAAACTAGTTTCTCCATAAGTTATAAAAAGTCTTGTTTTTATAGGGATTAATGTTTAGGGTTTAGGATTTAGGGTTAGGGTTTAAGGTTTAAGGGTTAAAAAGTGGACCTTTTATAACTTAGGGCAACTCCAATGGTAGTCCTAAGCTCATAGGTATCAAAATCAAATTTTGATACTATGAGGCACTATTCATATGGTACTAAAAATAGCATCTCCAACAATAGGTATCAAATAAATGGTATCAAATTAATTTTTAAGATTAAATAACATTATTAAATTTTTTTAACATGATAAATAACTTATAAAGTATGACATCGTTTTAATTAATTTTCTATTAATGCATGCTTGAAAAAATAAATTTTATTGATTATAATAATTGTGTATGTAAAATTTATTTTTGGAAGGATTAAAATTAAAGTTGTGATATTTATTTTGAGACGAAAAAAATGCATACTATTTCTACCCAACACTCTTAATTTTCAGTAATTTTATTAAAAATGTACATATATTTTAATTTTTAATAATTTTATTGAGAATGTAGATAAAAATTTATTTTTTTAATGGAAGAGAAGAAAAGAGGTTAAAAATATAAAAGAAAAACAGAAAAGAAAAAAGGAAAAAAGGAAAAGAATGGAAACATGAGAAACAGTTTGAACTTGTGGACAGAATGCCTTGGACAAGACATCATCCCATGGTGGGACAAGCTAAAGTAGATTGTTTTTCATCCACTTTGACCCTTACTCTCGCGCGTGGAGTGAGTGTGAGAAATTGTGAGAGTCCCAAGCAAAGTCCTAAAAATGCTACCTTGGTTAGGACTAAACCAAAATTTGATACCTATCATTTTTACTATTGGAGATGCTAAGACTTTGAGGTGGGTATCAAAATTAGGTTTTGATACCCACCATTGGAGTTGCCCTTATGGAGGAACTAGTTTCCTCCAAAACCAACTCTTAAGGTTTAGGGTTTGGGGTTTCAGGTTTAGGTTTTAGGGTTTCAGGTTTAGGGTTTAAGGGTAAAAAAACAGGACTTTTTATAACTTATAGAGGAACTAGTTTCTCCCAAAACACACTCATTTTAGTTAGGAGGCAAGGCGAATGATAAAACTCTAAACCTCACAATTTTATTTTATTTTTTTGTTTAAAATCAAGCTAGTGAGATTAAGTAAGCATGTTGTTAACATCAATGACACTAAAAAGATATTATTAGGACATGTTATAATGCTAGTATGCTACTAAATTTATTAAACAACAATGAATCGAAATGCTCTAATGCTAGACCACTTTTCGAATGATGCTAAATGTGTTTGTTTTAGTAATATTTGTCATATATGTTATCTATTCCGATTCAACTAGAGTGGTTTGCTTATACCTGCTTGAACATAAGCAGTCTGAGATTGAATATCAACCGAGATGTTCCTAAGATCGAACATGTCGAGCACAATAAAATTTGGGTCAGATGAGAGGTAAGAGATGCCCTCATAGTCATGGCCCCCACTACGGATTTTAATTTGGACACCTGCTGTTTTAGCACAAGTGACGACGGCTTGGACATGAGATGGTTTTTGAGGGGTGACAATGAGAATGGGTTTTGGAGTGGTGGAGGTGTTGAAACGGCTATTTTTTATGTAAGCTTGAAGAATAGAAGTGTACGAAGAGTTATTTGGGGAGTAGAGTATGGAAGAAAGTTGGACATTAGGGTTTGGTTGACTTGTTATGCATTGTACAAAGTTGTCTAAAAGTGTGGAGGATGAAATTGGTAGAGATGTGAGAAGAAGAAAAGGAAGAAGGAAAATGTAAAGAGAATTCATGTTGTTTTGATGTTATGGCTGTGGTGAAGGGTGTAAGTGTTGGATGATTTTATATGTAATAATGTTTTCAAAAGGGGTAATAATTATATGAAGAGTAAATAATTGTACATTTAATTTCCTCAAAACAATTATTTTGTACATTAAATATTGACAATAAAACATGAGATACACCCCGGGATATCTTCAATTATTTACAATATTTTGATCTAATATTATGTGTCATACAAATTAAGAATAGGATTCCTAACTATTAGCTTATGGTAATAGCTTCTTTTAAAAAAATACATAAATTATATATTGTATTTTTATTTTATTATTACTATTGTTTTTGTGTGTGCAGTGTGTGTTTTGCTGGTGTGCAGAGTGTGTGTTAGTGTGTGTTAGTGTGCAGTGTTGTTTGCTGGTGTGCAGTGTTGTTTGCTGGTGTGCAGCGTGCGTGTTAGTGTGCAGTTTGTGTGTGCGTTAGTGTGTGTTAGTGTGCATTATGTGTTCCTGTATATCATTTCTTGTGATCATCATATTTTATTTTATTTTTGAACGAAGATCATCATGTTTTAGTTTTCTTGTTCTTGTTCTGGTCACTTTCCCATATTTCTTGGATGTCCAAAAATATACATATATTTAGTACTACTTCCGTCCCGAAATGAATGTCCAAAAATATTTCATATTTTGTTACTTACTATTGCTCATATATATTTTAACATATATGTATCTTTGTGTATGTACTTATTTACTTCAGAGAGACACTCAGCCGCCAATACGATCAATAGGGGATTGAAGACACTTAATCATCACGGAGGAGCTAAACCGTTTGTTTACATGATAGATGATCTTCGAAAGGTATAAAATGATTTTCTTTTAATATTTTTATTTTCTTTCTTTTTATATTTTTATATATATATAATATTTTTTTTGTAGAAAGAGAATTCAAAATTTCCTGCAGTTGACAACTTTAAGAAAGTTTATGTCACGCCAGATAATCCAAGTGCAGCCCCTTTATATGTAAGTTTGTGCTCATAAACATATAAATTATATAATTTTTTCTTTTAATTTGTTTGTGTATTTTATTACTAAATTTTTGTTTTATTTTAGGAGAAGATGCAACAGAAGATAAATGAGTTCCTTCATGATAATGAATCTCAATATCCACCCGACACCCCAGTGGATGATAGTCCACTCCCTGATCCAAGCATAGGAGTGAACATATTGACAGATACTCTTCAAGAATTGGGGCCGAGTGTTGGTAGTTACGTGCGGGGTATGGGTCGAGGGATGGTACGCGATGTTAGACGCCGGTTGCCCCCTTCAACATATCAGGCATCACCTCATTCACGAGATGAGGTGAAAGAGCTTAAAGCTTTAGTGGCATCGCAATCCGAAACGCTTAATCGAGTTATTGCCATGTTGCATGCCAATGGCATAACATCCCCCGATGACATTCAAGTTCCTCAATCTATGACCACTGACACTACTCATTATGATTCTACTCCCCCAACTTAATTTAGTTTAATGTGTGTAATTTTATGTTGATTTGGATGGTAGTATTTTGATTTTGAACACTAACCTATCCTCTTTTGTATTTCGAACTACTTTAGTTTAATGTAATATATTTCGTTTCATGTTTTATTAACAATTTGATAGGATAATATATATCTAATGTTGATTATAGTAATTGGCCTAAATTTGTTAAAATAACTATTTTTGTCACCTTAATTTTTTTTAGGTGACCAAATAATGATTGGTCATCCAACATTTAGGCTCCGTTTGTTTCGCGGAAAATAACTTCCGGAAAACGATTTTTTGGAAAATGTTTTCCGGAAAACGATTTCTTGGAAAATGTTTTCCGGAAAATGTAATTTCCACTGTTTGGTGAATTTTAAGAAAATGCTTTCCGGAAAACTTTTTTAGATACATTAATTTTGATCACCTAGAGTATATATTAAAAAGAAATAATCAATAAATTAGTCATTATCTCCAATTTCAATTATAAAGTAAAATGGAAATGTAGTTTTGTAATTATAATGGACTAAAGTTAATAATTTAACATATTGCAAAATATTCATAAAAATAAAATATTTTTAGACATTTTTTAATTAATTGCGTATATTTAAAAAATAATTTTCGTAAAACAAAAATTAGAGTTAAAACAACAATTGAAGTGTTAGCATTTTCCGGAAAACGTTTTCCTTAGGTGGAGGTAAGGAAAACGTTTTCCGGTGTTTAACAAACACCGGAAAATGGGGAAAATGTTTTCCGCCAAACAAACGGAGCATTAAAGAAATGCTTAAGTGACAAATAGTGTTTTGTTAAAAAAATTCTTTGATGACCATCATTTTGCATTTTTAGTTTGTCTCATAATAGTTAAAATGACCAAACATCATTTGTCATCTAAAAAGCTCTCACCTTAGAAACCTCTGGCAACAAAAAAACTGGTTGCCAAAGATTACTTATGTAACCACGTTTTGTCACCAAAAGATTGTCCCATAATAGCTGTTGTGACCAATATATATTTGTGACATAAAGAAATCACAGGTGACAACTATTGGTCACTTAAAATTTGTTGCCTTGGGAAATTTAGGTGACCAACACTGAAATTGGTCACCTAAAACCTATGACCAAGAGGTTGAGGTGACAAATCTTTTCTGACAAAAGATTTGTCTTCTTAAATTTAAGCTGACCAAAATAAAACTTAGGTGACAAATATATTTTGTCCCAAAAAGTGCAATTTCTAGTAGTGGGGGGGGGGGGGTTGTTAAACTCAAGATACTATTAGAAAGATTGTTTCAGTGTACTGTAAGTGTAAGCTAATGGAAGTAGTAATGTACATTTGAATTATAATTTCAAAAATATAAAATAATAATAATGTACATTGGCATTGTCATTGTCATTGTCATTTATTTGATACATATGAATTGAACAAAAATTAATTCTTTCCTGCATATATATATATATATATATATATATATATATATATATATATATATATATATATATATGTGTGTGTGTGTGTGTGTGTGTGTGTGTGTGTGTGTGTGTGTATATATATACTTCCTCCATCCAACCCGAAATAGGATTTTGGTAACTTGACTTTACTTTGATCAAGTCTTTTAAAGAAAATATAATGATCTAAATAAAAATTTAAAAATTGTTATTGTATCACAATTAATACTCCCAAAAACAAAATTTATATTTGGATAATTATTTTTTATTTAAATTACATGGTTAAAATATAAAAAAAACTACCAAAATCTTATTCCGGGCGGAACAACGGGAGTATATATATATATACACACACACACACACTCCTCAATATCGAAAAGAATAATATTTTTTAGTGATTAATTTTCTACTTTAATAAATATTTTTTAATTAAATTATAATCAAAATCTATATTAATTTAGTTATTTTAGTAAAAAAATAAAGAATTGTTAATACTATTATCCATAATTGTATTGAGATAATTATTTTTCTAATTTATTAGTCAAAGTTCAACCAACTTTTTTATAGTGACAAGTTAAATCAACTTAACAACTAAAAAAGAGACTATCTTATCGGGTCAAAAAGAGTAGCAGTCGCCTACATTGATGAAAGGAGATTCCCGGCAAAGAAAGAGCTGGTTTAGTGCCCGAAAACTGCAATGAAGTAGAAGAATGGCAGAAAAAATGAGATCTTTAATAAGGTAACTGTCAAAGTGTTCCAGCGAGGTAAAGCAAAGGTATCTATTGCCAACTTCAGACGTTCCTAGGTCTTGCACCAGAAAGTGCTCCTTCCCCTACCCTATTTGATTCTCTGAGTCTGGTCAGGTCCATGCGGGAGACAGCGGGGGCAAGTTACACCATATGTGCATGTCGCTACTCATGCGACATATTTAGGGGGCTTGACTTTATTAGAAAACAAACACCATTCTGGAACTTCCAAACCAAAGAAATGCAACAGGAAATGAGATTGACGTTAAGCTTCAATAATTTAGTACTCTCATTGTTTCAGAATAAATGTCTATTTTTTGTGTATGTCACTACGAAAGAGTTTTGAGCAATAATTTTGGGTTAATTTAATTATCTTAATAAGTATTTAAACATTGTTATACTATTTATAATAGTCTATCAATAAAAAAAATTATAATTTTATTAGGACAATTACATTAACCCTAAATTTTATTGCTCAAAGTTACTTGCTGTTCTAACGGACAAAAAAGAGCGACATTTATTCCAGACATGGAGAGTATGATTTAATCTCATTTTATTTGATTTGCATAACATTATCATAACATCCTTATTTGACATAACAATAATATAAATTTCAGAAATTTATAAATAACTTTTTTAGATTCTTGCCAAAACTAAGACTCCTATAATTAAATTAAATTGACCTAAAGGAGTGAGTCAACTTGAAAACAGCTTTTTGGCTAGAAGGATACTGCAGTCTTTAAAACTGTATGGATATGGAATTACGGACGTGATTATTGAATTTGGAACAAGTTTTCTACTGAATTCTTGAAGGGGATTTGGCGGGATTCTCTAATTTAATAACACAAAATGGCTATAGAAATAAAATGATAGTACTTTGTCTCTAAATCAATATTTAAATTTAAGAATGTTTCATAATAATTGACTTTGTCAAAAAAAAAAAAAAAAAAAAACTAAATGTTTTTTTTTTAACTTCTAAATATTGAGAAATCTGGAAAACAAGAATACTACTAATGTATTTCGCCATTAAAATATACTCCATAAAATAAAACGCACACATTTTAAAGGTTTCTCTTAAAATAATGAAACTTGAACATTCAACACTCCCTTAATAAAAAAACAATTATTTCACAAATCATGGATTAAAATTGAATAACAACAATAAAAACTAACGCCAAACATAAGTATGATATAAAATCATGTCATATGCTAAGAACAATTGGTATAATTAAAACAATAAAACCATATCATTTGCGGTTTTTTCTACCTAATCAGTTGCTAATTAATTCCCTTTCAAAACCGGGATACTCTGTTCGTTTCTAAAGAAATTATTCGGGTCAACCTTACTCTTGATTTGAACTAACCTAAAAAAATTACCCTTAAAATATTTCATCCCAAACACCCACCCTTCCTCGTAACTATAGTTAGTATTAACACCAATATCAAGATCCCTATAGTTAAGAAATGAACCCCTAGGGTTCTTCGAAACGTAAGGGGTCATGAACTTGTAAAGCTCTCTAATTTGACCCACATAATTCTTTTCCGCTTCTACCCCTCCATCTTTCCAATTTACCGAATATTGCATTTTGTACAAATTGCCCGCTCGGTGAGGGAATGGGGTAGCCGTTGATGGAATTTTGCTCATTTTCCCACCGTACATATTGAAAACAAATCCAACTTTACCCAATTGGATCATTTTCTTCCATATTGCCTCCAACCCGGATATCGGGATCGGGTTTTGGACATAATCCGATTTCCGTTTCCCGAAACCCACCGTATCGGAGTGGCGGTTCAAAAGAATATCCGGGGTTGTTGTGTTATCAAAATTGGCCCAATAAAGTACGGAATTTATCCAACTCATTTCAATGCAATCTTCCTTCTTTAGGCCCAATTCGGGAAAGTCTTTATTGGTAACTTCCAAAAGGGTATTCGAATCACCGAGAAATTCCCCGATAAAAGTGGCCCGAACCGACCCGTTTATAGGCTGCAAAAGGACCCGAATGAAGAGATTTTCATCAATAGTGTTTGCAAGAAATTGCCACTTGTAGACAATATCAGTGGCATTTTGTTCCAAAGTTTTCATAACTTTGAAAACGGTTACGGTTTCGGGTACGCGGACCAACTTGACCGTGTACGACAAAATGACACCAAAACTACCACCTCCACCACCTCGAATTGCCCAAAATAAATCCTCCCCCATGCTTTTCCGATTCAAAATCTTTCCATTAACGTCAACTAGTTCAGCATCCACCACATGATCGATAGATAGCCCGAATTTCCTCAATATGAAACCATACCCGCCTCCACTAATATGCCCACCAATTCCTAGGGTCGGGCATACCCCGGCGGGGAACCCGTGGACCTTACTTTTCAACCAAATGTTGTACAACAGCTCTCCAACTTGAGCACCGGCTTGTACATAAGCAGTTTCAGATTGAATATCAACCGTTATGTTCCTATAATTGAACATGTCGAGTACGATGAAATTAGGGTTAGATGAGATGTAAGAGATGCCCTCGTAGTCGTGGCCCCCACTACGAATCTTGATTTGTAACTTATTGATTCTGGCACAGTACACGGTGGCAGAGACATGGCCTTCTATTAAAGGGGTGACAATGAGGATGGGTTTCGGAGCTGATGAGGTATTGAACCGGCTATTTTTAATGTATGATTGCAAAACAGAATTGTACGTCGCGTTTGTTGGATTATAGAGAATGGACCAAAAATCATCTTTTGAATTAGGTAAATAATCGGACATGCATCGGATAAATTTTGGGTAGAGATAATTCGACTCGTAAGAAGGAGGACAAGAGTGGGAGAGAACTCCATTGGTGAAAAGAAGAGAAAAAACAAGAAAAGGGATAGGAGAATTCATGGTGTTTTGATATTGATTGAATAATGGTGGATTGGTTAGAGGGTTTTATAGTGAAAGGAGAGATGATTTTCTTGGGAAAATTTGGAAGATTCCCTAATAATGGGTCAGGGAATTTTACTAGGAAAGTTGCAAGTGGTTTTGGCAGTTAGGGAAAAAGGAGAAAGTGTGGAGCATGGCTGAGATATTGCTTTCCTTTTGGTACAAGAAACAATCATGTAGGAAGGGAGATTGTTAGAATTTTGGAATAAATATTCTGTTGAGGTTTTTGTATAATGAAATCTGCTGAATATGTTAATTTCCCTAAAATATTGCGGAAGAGAGATATTGAGTCAATAGTTTTTTGGGAATGTTAAAAGTACGTTGACTAGAAAGTTGCTACTAGCCATGTTTGATTACAGATTACATAAACTGGAGTCGAGATTTATGTATATTTTGATACTCTTTTTGTCTCGTTTATAACAAACACAAGTAAAATTCGACCAAACATTCTATGAATTGTAACTGATATATCAATAATAATTTTTAAAATTTCATCGTGATCAATTGAATTGATATCATTGTAGGGTCAAAGTAAACGTGTGTTGACTATAAAAAGTCAATAAGACAAATTTTCTAAGCAAATATTTTACGATGGAACATAAAAGACAATCATTCAAACACATGTATATATATTTAAAATCAAACATTTAATTAATTAAATACTATACTGTATATTGAAATCACCCATGAAATCTGAAGGGAAAAAAAACCAAAACCCCAAAATTATTTTCAAATCCTAAATTTTTATTTACTACAATTTGGAGAGAGAAGTCAAGAGAGACTTGAGATACTTACAAGAGAGCATAGATTGAGAATGATGCTTGCTAGCTGATTCCGACGCCGGATATCTGCTCCGATCGGCTCTTTTCTCGTCATTGCTCTCGGCCTCGCTAAGTCGCCTGTAATCGCAAGGTCTGGTTTACAGGTTTAGTGTTATGGGCGTTTGGATCTGCCGTTCCCATAAACAATAGGCATTTAGGCTTCTTCTTTCTTTCTTTCTTTTTTTTTTTTTTTTTTTTTTCTTTCTTTTTTTTTTCTGATTTTTTAAATTCACATCCACTTGTAGTTAGTTCAACACTCAACCAATTTTTTCTGCAGGTGCACTTAGTAAAAGTGAAAAAAAAAAATATTGTGTTCTTTAAAGACAATAGAAAATGTCTCATTTATAAACGTGAACCTAGAGTCATTATGCATACCAATCCAGTTCAGCATATTTATGAGGAAAATGTCCTCCTTCACAAAGCAGTAATCGTGTTCCTCCTAAAGTACCTGAGCAAGTAAATTTTGAGTCTTCAATCGAGCTGTAACTGATTTTTCCATTAAAACTTCTTTTAGATTTGCGTTCGTAAATTGTACCCCATCCGTCCTATAGAAATATCGCACTCTCCTTTTTCATTGGTCCCAAAATAGATGTCACGTTTTTAAATAAAGAAATATGTTGAGTGCAATCATTGTACAACCAATATACAAACTTGTAAGCGTTAACACGTCAAATGCGACATAACTTATGGGAGGGATCGAGGGAGCAATGATTTGTTGACATATTAGGATTTTGGACTCAGACGGATACAGATCACTCCTGACCCAAAGAGAAAGCAGCAGACAAGAAACCAGAACCATTTGAGGACCTATTTGAAGGCTTAGATTAGGTCACACCGCAAGTTGCTGAGAAACCACCCATGGAAATGAAGAACAACAATGTAACTCTCTTTAAGAAGGTTTGTTTTACCGTCATTTGCTCAACTAAGGCTCCGTTTGTTTCGCGTAGTTGTTGTTGTTGTAAAATGTTTTCCCCATTTTCAGGTGTTTGTTACGCACCGGAAAATGTTAAGTCTCTCACTCACACCCAACTCTCCTAAAACCCCACCCTACCTACCCTACCCTACCCACTACACCTCTAACACCACCCTCTTCATCCATCCTATCCACCACCCCCAACTACCCCAGCACCCACGCCACCCCACCCACCCACAAAAAAAAAAAAAAAAAAAAAAAAAAAACTTCTTTTCACTCATATTAAAAAAAAAATTGAACATCTCCACCACCCCCAACTACCCCAGCACCCACCCACCCCCACCCTACCCCACCCACGCCACCAAGAAAAAAAAAAAACTTTTCACTCATTAAAAAAAATATTGAACATCTCCATCACCCCCACCCACCCCACCCCCAAAAAAAAAAAAAATCAAAAAAATCACTCATATTAAAATTATTTTTGAACACCTCCCCCGCTCCCCACTACCCCACCACCACCACCCCACCCACCCACCCCCCCAAAAAAAATACTCATATTAAAATTATTTTTGAACACCTCCCTCACCCCCACCCCCACCACCCAACCACCCCCCCCCCACCCAACCACCCCCCCCACCCCACAACCACCCATCCCAACCCAAAATCTCCACCCACATTCAAATTTTTTCTCATTATAATTCTTTTCCTCATATTAAATTATTATTATTTTCATATGAAAATATTTACCAAACAACCAAAAACATGTTTATGTCATTTTCCAGAAAACATTTTACGGGAAATCATTCTCCGGAAATTGTTTTACGCGAAACAAATGGAGCCTAAATTAGATAAACACGAATCAGAAAATTTATAAAATGACTGCTTCTTCGAGTAGGTTTCATAACGCCCATGAACAGAAAAAAAGCTTTAAACTATGCAAATCTTGAACTCATGCCTGACTGACAATAAAGTGAGATAATTTCAACCATTTAAGTCGTGTTTGGTAGTATTAAGCACTTAATGATTAATATATTGCAGGCTAATTTAGAGGTTGTGTGTTTGGTTTGGTTCCTCTTTTGAGCTTAAATATGTCCAACATGCTCTGAAAGATTGATGATCAAAATCGTTGCTTAACCAGTATGAGCTTCACTCAACATTAAACATCTTGCTAGCGCTCAAAGTTATCAAACACATCATACCAGCTGATACTTCCAAATCATCGTGCAATGTATTAAGCATTAAACATCAAGTGCTTAATTAATGCTACCGAACACACCCTTAAAATCAATTTAGGGTGCTGCCTTCATTTGTCATATGGGAAACATTCAACCTTCACATCCTATTGGGATTTCTGGTCCTTGTCCAACTATCCAAGTAAGCATATTAATTATAGGCGTAAGTTCGTTTTCATCCACTGTTATTTCAAGCATGTTTCACTCTCACTATTGTATATTCCCTCCATCCCAAAATGATATTTTCAGTTGATCATTCAATTTTTTTAAGGATATGAATACTTGCTTCACTAGTCATGTTGTGTTTATGCACATTTAAGCTCAAATTGTAGAAATAGGACGAACTTTTAGGGACAATGAAAAATAGCATATGAGAAAATCATTTCGGGACAGAAGAAGTTTTTTTTTTTTTTTTTTTTTACAAATATGACTTCTATTCAACCACCAAAAGTTAATTGGCGTTATCTTTATATTATCGATAGAAAGTTACAAAACTTAACACTCTTTAAATATTTAACGAAACAAATAACAAAATTTGGTCAAATGATAACACTCTATGGACCATAACTTTTGTTTGCAGCTTGTATGGTGCAAGCCCAGTAACCCCAGTGAGCAGTATGACAACCAATGTAGCAAGTATGCGGCCTCCCTCAACAGCATTCAGTATTCCAAAACAAAAAGATAAATACAAAATAATGCGGCAATATTTTATTGATTACTATCAATTGTGGATCCGCCACGCTCTAATTAAAAGTACCAACAAAATTATGACACGTAATTTTGAGAATCAAATTTTATGACATTTTTTTTGTGACTTTCGTATTACCCATTTACTCAAAAGATTAGAAAATTTTACAGCTAGTTTCTCAGTTGTAAGTTGATGAATACTCTCTGCCAATTCAAGGAGCAATATTCATTCTCTTTTTTTTTTCTTGTCAGTAGTGATGTTTATTTATTTGTGCCACTACTCACTAGGTGCACTAATACATCAAAATAAGTGAACAGAATATACCTACTTGAGCCCAACGGGCTGAGCCCAGTCAAATAAGTCCATGAAGCTCAAGGCTGAATAGCCAAGTCAATGAACTTTTTTTTTTTTTTTTTGCCAAACTACAACTTTTACAATACAAAAGTAGGGGAGGGGGTTCGAACCCTTGACCTCTCGAAGAGAAGCCAAGAGCCTATGCCATTGGGCCAAAGGCCCATCGGCAGTCAATGAACTCTTTATCCCGACCATATACAAGGCCCGACTTCCCGACTTTTTATGGCTCGGCTCATTATCCAAATTTGTACAATTCTGGCCCTATAAGTATCAATGTCTAAGGTCGACCTCGACCTTATCTCATGTGACGACCCGAGCGTCATCCCTAGCGACAACCTACATGGCAAGTTTGTTATTCACACGTGGGATCCGTTACAACAACATATCACGTTTTTACTCATTTCCTAGGCACGTGATCTAAGGCACGTCACCTATAAATACAACACATTTCCATGCGTTGAAGATAACAGCTAAATTTTTGCTAAATCTCTTGTCGATTGTTTATGCATCTTCTCTCTCATATACAAACGCTTACTCTCTCGCCGGAAACCATCCCAGCTAATCGGGTGTTCGTGGTTTCAGGTCAAATTGAGCGTCAAGATACTCCTTAGATTAGGTAAAGACTGATTCAGCACGTCTCGGCGGCATATTCAATAATTTAGGCATGAAGGGTGTTGGAAGGATTTCGAACCGCTACACCCACTAGTTAGCTCCACCCAATGGTTCTGATTGGAGCCACCTCATTTTTTGTTGTGTTTGACGGATGAGATGTGTCTGAGCTCGGTGTGACCCAAAAAATATTGAAATCATCTTAGCTGCACAGATGATGAGCTCGCCTATGTGACCACGATCTGAACCGCTGGGTGAAGGGGTGGAGCGGCTCCGGGTCCGTGTTGGAAGGAAAGAATATCCTGAAAATGGCAGTTAAGATTTTGCTTTCGGACTTTCCATGCATTTTGGTTATGGCCCACCCGCCCTCCATGTAGATAAGTGGGCGGTGCTCAAGTCACACTCTTATTAACACAATGCTGACCTTCTACACTTGGATTTTGACTTCCACAATATATCGTCGGAGCGCCACCTCTTTCATTTTCATTTGTTATGCTACTTATTATGCTCAACTCAACGTATGTTTTACGAAAACATTAATTAATAATTTTCTCCTTAATCTTTTTTCGTGATGATGTTCAAAATATGATATTAATTCTATCTCAAAATGAATATTTTAAACTTAATTTTTATTTGAGACTGAGGGATAGATTTAGATTATTTTTTAAATATATTTGGCGAAAAACAATTAAAAACATTACTCCGACAGTCTCATAACAAACAAACTACCCATTTCAATTTAAAAACAGAAATTAAATAAAATTGTTTTAAAAATAAGTTGTGAGTATGAAGGAAAAAAGAAAATGAAGTTTTGATCAGTAATTGAAAAATTGTTGTGTGACAATAGTAAGTGACTGTCATAAATAAAAATAATAATTTTAAAGTTTTTATTTTAAAGAAATAAAATTGTCTAATGAGATATTTAAAATGGTAAAATTAATCATTTGTTATGGGAGTGGGTGAATATACCTTTATATAGTAAATCTTATGTAAATCTAAATATTTCAAAGACGTAAACTTGTAGAGTGGAAAGTGCCACGACATCGTCAATTTGGGTCCTCTTTTTTTACATACTTTGGTTAAATGTCAAACCTTTTAAAAGTGTCAAAAATGCACACTCCCACCAGTCGGTCCGACTTTGAATAATAGTTTTATTTATTTGTAATAATTAGTATAAATACTTTTTTTGAATATTAATATTAATTTATCATTTAAAAAATACTAGAAAAATAATATTACTAAATTATTTCATTAATTTATCAATAATAATTTTTAAAAGTTTATTTAAATGATAGGCTGACATTAATGTTTGACAAAAATTTATTGTGTTGAAAATTAAAAATTAAAGAAAAATATTTTTCTAGAACAAAGAAATTAAATTATTACACTGTTTTACTCATTTAACAAAAAAGAGTTCCATGTGAATATATATGATGTACAATGAAATATTTATATTTTTTGACGAAATCAAGAAGTAAATAAACTTGTGAAGTACGTAATATATACTACAAATTTTTTTGGGGAGAAACTAGTTCCTCCATAAGTTATATAAAGTCATGTTTTTATAGGGTTTAGGGTTTAGGGGTAATACTAATATTAAAAAATAGATTTTTTATAACTTATGGAGAAACTAGTTTTACCCAAAACTCACTCTAAATACTATGCATTATGAGATAGTTCATTTTTCTTTTTATTATTTCAAGGAGAAAACTAATGTAAGTATCGTAGCCATGCCAAAATCTGGGGTAAAACGCGTTTTACGTAATTCTTAGGAAAAATGTGTTTCGGTGACATTTTTAAAAATATGTGGAACTTCTTTAAAAAACGCGCGGTGACATTTTCGCAAGTAATCGGAACTTCTCAAACGATTTTGGATATCAATATAAATCCTTTTGAATATGAATTTCAAGCACATAAACCTTCTGGATATCAAGCCCAAGAGGTTCTGGATATAAATAACAAGGTCTTCTGGATATAATTTAACAAGCATCAAAAACTTTTTTAAAGATGATCAAAAGAACCTTTGAGACTGATAGCCAAAACCTTTGAGATTGATAGCCAGAACTTTTGAAAGTGATAGGCAGAAGGTTTTTTCTTAAAAGAAATTTGAAGAGTAGTTAGTGTGTTAATAGATAGCCAGAAACAATGTTTAGGATGACCAGTTGTTGTGTTACGAAGGTCCAGCGAGTGTGTTGAGGAGTGCGAGATGATTAAAAAAACACGTTCTTCCTACTCATTAAGAAAAACGCGTTTTGCAGGAGACTAACCCCATATCCCCATATATTCTGTCAACCTAGCTCTTATAAAAATACCCTATTATCCAAAACTTATTCAACTACTAGTAACTAACAACCGCCCGTTGGTGACGGTAGTTATAAGGAATTAAAATCAGCCATCAACTGCTCATCAACATGAATATGCCAAACTGCCAGTCAATGTAAGTATGAAACCATTGACTAGGTATCTAATGAAGTCAAATATCAGAGGGTTACCTCATCAGATACGAATATTAATGCCCGTAATTTATGGACCACTAAATAAACCTTATCCAGTGATACATACTCCCTCCGCCCCAAAATCATCTTCACACGTTTGATTATTCAAACTTTTTAAAGATATAAATTCATGCTTCACTAGCCATGTTTTGCTTAGATACTTTTACGCCCAAATTGTAGAAATAGAAAGAACTTTTGGGATAATGAAAAATAGCAAATGAGAAAATCATTTTGGGACGGATGTAGTATTTTGTATGTTCAGTTTCTCTCGATTGCATTGTAGTCACACTAATTTATTATACTCTCCTGTTATGAAGAGTTAGTTTTATTTTGACTTTTTATTGTCAACATAAATTAATTTTGACAAACCATGACGTCGATTTATTCATCTTAATGAAATTTTAAAAATTGTAATATTTACATCATTAATTGATTTATCAGTAACAATTTTTATAATTTTGTCGTGATCACAAGATTGACACCAATGTATGGTCAAAATGAACATGTGTAAACCTAAAAAAGTCATAACGAAACAAACTACATGTGGCAGAGGGAGTAACACGACATATTTTACGATTGATATATATTTTTCAAATATCTTCACTTTACTCTGTGGTTAAGAGCTTAACTGCGGACTTTGCCGCAAATTCCTCCACCTAAAACCAACCGAGTACAGTATTAGTATTTCATAAATTTGCTACTCCCTCCGTCCCGGTTTAATGTTTTAAGTTTGACTTTACACATTTATTAAAAAACTAAGGCAAATTTGAGTCAACAATAGTAGTATGTGAAGGATATAATTGTCCATTCATAAAGCAAGTAGGTAAAAAGTAGATGGGTGAGTGATGTTTTTTTTGTAATTTTTATGAACTTTATGAGGACAACAATGTCCAAAACACTATTCATCATTTGCCATTTAAGAAATAAAGTAACTAAGAACCTTAAACTGTGACATACCAAAAAAAAAAGTAAGAACTTTAAACGGAGACGGAAGGAGTATTATATTGTTCTTTTTGGTTCAATTCCATGGTATTAAATTGATTAATAGATGTGAAGATGAATAAAAAGTACCAAAATCTCAAGGTCGGTTATCCTCCCATAATATGGATAAAGCACTAAAGTAGAGATAAGTCTAAATTAGTTAACAGTTAAGGAAAATACTACACCAAAAAAGATTGAAATTTGACTTGAACTATGCATGCAAGTTACTTGACTCTTAAGTATCCATCACATCACTGTGCTAATGAAAATGACATGAAAATATGGGGAACCGCTCATGTTAATATTTGTTCTTTCCCCGAGTTATAATAATTGTGTCATGTATATATATTTTTTTTAAACTAGTAATTGATATTAATTTAAATAAGTTTTTATGTATACAATTAATTTTAATTGTCCAGCCACCAATAAAAAAACATGATTAAATATAAGCTTGATCAACTCCAAATCCAAATCTGAGTTGCCATTAAACTTAAATATATACAGATGAGTACCAAAGCAACTATTCATCCGTTAACGGAAAAAAAAAAAAAAAAAAAAAGTGATGAGATTATCTCTTTTGTATCCCAAGAAAATCTATAAAAGTGGGATTTATTCTCAAATTGAAATAGTGCTCTCCCATATTAGAGTGACAGTAATCAATATATTTGAATTTTAATAAAATTTTGTTGAAAGTAAAAATGACTTAGAAATTCAATGCAAAAAATTATCAGTCCAAATGGGGAGATGTTTTGAGGTCGTGGACATAGGCATTAAAATCTCTTGTCTGTCATGCTAGATACTCTATTTGTTTCAGTTTAAGGTTCTTACTTTCCTTTTTGGTATGTTCCAATTTATTCTTAAACGCTTTATTTTTTAAATGGCAAAGGATGAATAGTGTTTTAGATATCATAAAGTTCAAATATTACAAAAAGCACATAATCATCTACTTTTCACCCACTTGCTTTATAAATGGACAATTATATCTCCCACCCACTACTATTCTTGACTTAAGTTTGCATTGATTTTTTAATTAGCGTGCAAAGTCAAACTAAGAACCTTAAACCGGGACGAAGGGGTACTATTTATGATTTAAAAGTCAATATTTTTTATGACCTAATCATAATGTCAGTCTCAATAACCGTTAAATTACTAGTATATCGTGTGGTACACAAAGTGATACAAGAAATCTTGACTTGTAGACATTAAGTTAAGATATTCTATACTACTTTGTGTACCACACTCGATACCATTCGTGATCCATTAGTTCACATGTTTTAATGACATTAGCACGGTGTCATCCCTAAAAATTGTGAGCTGTTAATTAACGATACAACAGGGTAGAAGTAACATAATAGATCTTGAGACGAGTTGATAATCGTAATTGATGTGGTTGGGTTAGTTCATCTCTCAGGTTATCCGCTTCAATTTTAAATATTATTATCGTTGCACCATTGAACAAATTGTCTAAAATAAATTTATAAATTAAATTTAGATAATTAAATATTTATATTTTTTTACAAAGTATAACACGAAGTTTAAAATAAATGTCTTTAGATAGAAAAAAATAGTAAGTTACGTTGAAAAGAAGGGCAAATGATAAATTAGGGTCTATGAGTATGAGGTTGTGTTAATCGAAGTTTAATATTATAATGTTATCAAATTAAGGTTTAAAATTGACAATGTTGATATGTTAGAGATTTTGGACAGCAATGCTAACAAAACCAAATTAACTCACATGTGCTTTGCACGTGCATTTAAATGAGATCTGTTTTAATTTTTCTAGTCTTTTCTTCATTTCACGCGAGAACAACATTGTTAAGTGCACGTGGAAAGCACGTGTAACTTAACTAGGTCGTTAACATGTCCGTCCAAAAATTGTTAGATTTTAACTAACTAACGCCGTTTACTTTAAACTCATAATTAAATAAATTTGAACACCAAACCCCGGTTAGCATACTCTAATCTTTTGGTCCTTTGTCACTTTCGCTAAAAAAGAAATACTCCCTCCGTTCCAAATTTATGGTTACTAAAATTGAATGAGCGGACATTAAGAAATAAAAATAGGTGTTGTGACTTGTGAGTGGGAATGAGAGAGAAAATGAAATAATGAATAGTTGTTGTGGGTGAGAAGGAGAGAGAATATTGAATATTTTGGGTAAATAACCATTAATATTAGTATGTGAGACCTAAAATAAAAATAAATAATCATAATCATGCTTAAAATGGAAATAACTAATCATAAGTTTGGGACCGAGAGCGTAGAAAGACAAAAAGAAAAGACTAGAAAACAGAGTCAACTTTTTTTGTCCAATTTTTTTAGTAAATGGTGCAAGTGGGAGGAAAGAAAATCTTTAGGCTAAAAAAAAAGGTGGAAGGTCGGTTGCAGGGTGCACCCACCACAAGTTGCTGGTAGGGACGCACGAGAGGGTCCAGCCACGACCCAAAACAAAGCTCGCCGCCCCGGCTCCTGCCGCGCGCAGCCAACAAATCGTGGGCCGAGTTTCAGGATCCTAGTACATACTTCCGTCTCCAACGGTCAAATATGTTACCGTTGCGGGGTACCAAACTTTTTATTATTTTTAATTTATTTCTGTCCCATTCACTAAGCATCTGGCTACACTCTTTCAAAAAAAAAAAAAAAAACATCTGGCTACATAAAACAATAAAACTATAGTGGTTGAATATTAAATGCGAAAATTAGTTGAACTACAAAGACTGAAAATTATCTTTTTCAAAACTCTAGAAAGATTTAAGGCCTCGTGTGTGGCAGCTTTACACCATTTTTATGGAGTCCAGATCTCCTGTGCCCCTCCATGTGCCCCTCCCTGTGCCCCTCTAATCTCAACCGTTTATATTGATATTATTCAAGCATGTGAACGGTCCAGATTAGATGGGCACATGGAGATCTGGACTCATTTTTATGACTAGAAGAATTCTTAATCACCATTGTTCCATAATTTTATTTAGTTTATCACTAGTACATTGAATAGCAAATAGGGATGTAAACGACCTGAGTTGAGCCGTGTTGAGCTTTGGGGTGTCGAGCTTGAGTTCGTTTAAAACTTATCGAGCTCGTGTCCACTTGTTTGTTCGAGCTCGAGTTGAATAGAGTCTGTGACCTGCTCGCGAACAACTCAAGTCGATATCGAACAAGTTTTAAAGAGCCGAGCTCGAGCTTAGGCTTTTTTTCTATAAAAATGTGTTCTTAACGAGCTTATCGAGTCGAGCGTATTGAGCCAAGTTCAAGCTTGTCAAAAACAAAAAATTAAGTTTAATTAGCTTATCGAGCCGAACTCGAGTTTTAAACGAGTTAAACGAGCCGAACAGCGTCGGCTCGATTACTTAACGAGCTTGAAACTCGGTTCGAGCTCGAGTCGAGTTACAACTCAATCCCACTCGAGTTCGAGCATTTAGAGCCGATCCCGAGCCAAGCTCGAGCTGGCTTGGTTCGCATTACAGCCCTTATAGCAGAGTATTAATCCATATTATTTATGTATCCAGATTAATTGAAACCTAATTTAATAGTTTTATAGTCAAAATAAATTGCTGAATTCTAGAGCCATTCACTAAACAAAACAACACTTAACGTGTCTCTAGGGCTGTAAACGAGATGAGCCGAGTCGAGCTTTTGGGTGTCAGCTCGAGCTTTTCTCGAGCTCGAGCCCACTTGTTTGTTCGAGCTCGCGAGCTACTCGCGAATAACTCGAGTTGATATCGAACTCGAGTTTTAACGAGCCGAGCTCGAGCTTAGGCTTTTTTTTAATAAAAATCTGTTCTTAACGAGCTTATCGAGTCGAATTCGAGCTTATCGAGCCGGGTTTGAGACGGTCGAAAACAACAATTTAAGTTTAGTTAGCTTATCAAGCCGAACTCGAGTTTTTAACGAGTCAAACACCGCCGGCTCAATTACTTAACGAGCTTGAAACTCGGTTCGAGCTCGAGTCGAGTTGCAACTCGAGCCCACTCAAGTTTGAGCTTTTTCGAGCCAAGCCCGAGCCGACTTTCGCATAACAGCCCTACGTGTCCCATAACAGTTTATATGGAATAGCATCTCTATGTTTTAAAAGGGAAGTCTTTACTTCGGGGGTCAGTTGTATTCATAAGCCATGAAATAATCATAGCATGAATTATATTCCAATAATATTAGAAAAAGAATTCTCCAACTCTATTAAATAGGGGTGTAAGTGGTTCGGTTCAAACCGCGGTTTGAGACCGAACCGAACCAAACCATGCGGTTTGGTTTGGTTTGGTTTTCAAGCATCAATGGTTCAATTCAGTCTCAAATATTGGCAAACAACATGGTTCGATTTGGTTTGTGGTTTGACCTTCCCAGACCAAACCAAACCGAACTGCGGTTTGAGACCGCGAGACCGAACCACCAAGCCGAACCGCCAGACCAAACCACATTACATAAACTAATCCTCACCCCAGTTTCACATCTTATTTAATATTTTTGTATATTTATTATTAGATCAATAAGAAAGCCTACATTACATAGACTAATCATAGCTCCCATTTTGTATTTTATTTAATATTAATTTCATCGTTTGTCATCTTCATTCCGATTTGCGATACATAAATTACCAATTTCTCTCCAGTATCTACATTGTAAAGTGTTTTTTTTCCCTTCGGCCACTCTCTTCCTCTAGTCCCTCTCTTCATGTGACTTTCCTCTTCAAGACCCACATCTTTCTCCCTTCCTCCGTGATCATGGATAATTAATAATGAGTTGCGGTTTGAACCGTAGTCTAAACTATGGTTTGAACCACGGTTTGATCCACGTAATTGAACCGCGGTTTGAACCAAACCGAACCAAACCATAGCGGTTTGGTTTGGTTCAGTTTGAAATTTTTCATGGTTCGGTTCGGTTTTGAATTTTCACAAACCGATTACTAGTGGTTCGGTCCAAAAATACCTCCAAACCGAACCATTTACACCCCTAATATTAAATATAAGGCTTATGCTTATAATTATGTAAAATTTAAAAGCTTGAATAACTGATAAATAATAAGTTTCTCTCCATATTTTATCAAATATGAATCCATTTATTTTTCATGGTGCCATCATCGCATATCATTGATGTTTTGCCTTTGACCATGTTTATGATAGCCAAAATTAATAATGAGATCTATCTAAATACAAAATCATGTAGAATAAACAAAACATTAACTCGTTACATGTGCTCCAAACATTCATTACGTCAATTGCATCAATTAAGTTTATTAAATTACCCATTCAAGAACAAGTATAGTTTTGAAATGTGATAAATCGGAAATTCATCACTCTATAAGCTACTAGTAATAATTTAAAAAAATGTAAAAACTATCATTAACAATTATAGTTATTTTATCCACAAAGGAGTGGCCCAGTGGTAAAGCCAAGCCTCACCCTCGGTGAGCGCTAATGTTGTTGTACTCTCTCTGTTCCAAAATAATTGTCTTTTTTTGCATTTGCACAATTCTTAAGAAATGCAATTAATATCATAAATTAATCACAAAAGTTCCAACTTTACCCCTATTAAGTGTGCAACTTTCTTACATTAATGTCTCACACACTAAAACAATTAAAAAAAGAGAACAAGTTTCAATGCAAGGGTAAAAGGGACATTTAGCTCAAAAGTGACAATTATTTTGGATCAAAATTTTGATCCAAAAGTGACAGTTATTTTGGACCAGAGAGAATAAATTTTAATATTCATTAATTAAGTATCAAATCAATAATTGTCAACTCAGTTTTTGACACAAAAATTTATTTTATATGCACAGCATTACTCGTTTATTTTCAATTTCAAGAAAAGTAAATAAAAGGAGCACTTGATGTTAATCGGATTTCGAACCGCTGCACCGGGCGGTTAGCTCCACCCAATGGTGGAGATTGGAGCCACCTCATTTTAGTTCCACCCAACGGTTGAGATGTGTCCAAACTCGGTGGGACCCACAAAAAATTGAAATCATCTTAGCCGCACACCCAAACCGCTCGCTTATGTAGCCTTGATCGGAGCCGTTGAGTGGAGAGGTGTAGCAAACTTGGGTGGAGCGGTTTCGGGTCCATGTTAATCCTTAGTTTATCCAGAAATAATTACAAGAACAACTACTCATTCCAAGTGGCAACTAGGCGTTCTGCGCATGACAAGTAAGCCAAATCACAGTTGCATTGCCATCATCTCAGTAACCTTTGTCCACTAAATCTAACGGCCCCTATATCTGCGTTTGGAAACCGCGTCCACGACCTTACTCGATTTTGATCCGCTAAGGTTACACTCCCTCCCTCTAAGTTTAGGATAATTACTCTATTTCCTCTATTTTATCAAATATTATATATTATCCACTTACTCATGTTTTGATTTACCAAAACGTCCAAAAGTCTGATAATCGGTTAGAGTGACTAACCGAGTAAGCGTGCAGTATAAAATAAAACTCAAAAACTTTTTAAAACCAAGTGTTAGTTAGCTGACAAGTTCAATAATTTTAGTACATATGGTTTCGCATAGCATCATATGTTCACCTAAATTTGTTGATCAAGACATTACTTTTCTTCACATTGGATTAATGGTGCATGTCGTACAAAAGAAGAGTCAGCAATCGTAGATCAAGTCGTTATCAATTGTCTTAACTAATTGACTTATAATATCAATAAAGGGACTTTGAGATACTATTACACAATTCACACTCTTATTAAAACTAGTAGTTTCTACAATTGTATGTTTAAAAAGTAAATATTAACACTTAAATTAAATTAGAACGTCAGCTTAAAGCGTTATGAAGAAGATGTGATGGGTTAGAAGCGAACTATAGTTAGTATCTAATTCGTCATCTAATCATTTTTTAGGATATGTCGGACCAATTCGATTTAGATTCCGAGAGTCCATTGCAGTGTAATGTTTTAGGATTGCACAGAGATGTGTTGTCATACGCTAGCAAGATTTGAAAATTTATCCAATCTCCCCTTCTTGACCACACTACCCTCCTTGGGAATAACTAGTTCGAACACTTTGTCCAAATGGATAACGACATAATTTCTTTTCTGTTAACAATTACTTTTCTGTTAACGGTGATTGATGACGTTGTGTATATCCAAAATATAGGTGGCCCTTGTAAGATTATCTGAAAAACTAAGGGGGTAGGTGCAAGTATTCCCCTATATTTATATCTTTGCATCTCCGTTAGTTCCCTTCTCAGCCCATTCTAATTGGAAAAACCTCACACACACACACACACACACACACACACACAGTTCAACAGATTGAGAAGGTAAGTTCAAATTTCTCGGTAAGGTAATGGCATCTTCAAACACCTTGATGCTTTCTCTCAAAGCAATTTTAATTTCTACGGGAGTTGTATCAATAGCTATGGCGATGAAGTTTTCCGTTCCGTTAATGTTGAATTTCGCCGTTTATGAAGTCCCGGCGATTTGGTCCGTCGTCCTCTCATGGCTCAAACCCCCGTACTTGTATGTGGTTATCAACGGCATCATCATCACCATCGCCGTCACTTCTCGCTTCCATCAGAATAGCCACCAATCTCAATCTGAGCCGCTGGTACGAACCAATTCTTCTCAACCGTCAGATCTGCCGAGGGAGTTGCCGATTCCGCCGGCGTTTGGGATTATCGAACCTCCGGTGGTTGCGTACGAGAGTGAACCGAGGGTTTTGGATGTCATGCCTGTAATTATCAACGGTACGGCGGTGGTTACCGAGAAATATGAAGATGAGCAGGAGGAGTTTGTTATCTCGAGGACCTCGTGGGCTCCACCGCAGCGGATGAATTCTATAGAGAATATGACAGATATTGATTTGCCGATAATGGAGAAACCTCTGGTTTCTTCGAGATTCAGCCACCGGAAACCGGTCAAATCAAGTCCTGAAGGTATCATTCATTTTCAAATTCTAACGGCTAGATTTTGCTTTTTAACTTTAAATTCACTGCTGATATGTTTAATTATTCTAAATTTCCTCGTCGGCGTCGATGAGAGATTGTCGGCCATCAAGTGTGGCCGGCGAGATTCAAGGGCGAGACCGTCATTTTGCCGTTACTCTGGTGAGAGGAGTACGGAAGGGTAAAACGGTCATTTGATAATCATATTTATTTTGTATTCAGGTGGAAGGGCGTTGAGAGTGGCGAAGCCAAAGAGGCACGATACACTGGAGAGCACATGGAAGACGATAACGGACGGGCGTCACGTGCCGCTCACGAGGCACCTGAGGAAGTCCGAGACGTTGGAGAATCACGGCCGTCAGATACACGTGAGCACAGCGGATCCCGCCTCTCCTCAGCTGATGCACAAGTCGGAGACGTTCAAGGACCGTACAAACTACAGCAGCCCGGCGGCGGCGTCGCCGAAGCTGAGGAAGGAAGCGTCGCCGAGTCAGGACGAGTTGAACAGGCGAGTTGAAGCGTTTATAAGGAAGTTTAATGAGGAGATGAGGATGCAAAGACAAGAGTCGTTGAATCAGTATAATGAGATGCTTAAACGAGGGGCCCACTAGGGAAAAGAAAAAATAAAAATAAAAATATGGATTTTGATTTGGTTGCTAGTACAGTACATTTTATTTATAAGTGGATAATTTAATCTTTGGTTTATTGACTGAAAATTAAAGCAGAAGGAAATATAGAAATTGGAAAATAGAAAATAGAAAAGATAGGGGGTTGGTTTGTTCTTTTATACTTATTTAAAAAAATCATTGAGGGGAAAAATTCTACTGTAATGTTTTTTTTTTTACTTGTGGCTTGGAGATTTATGTGATTGTACATATATTTGTATAATGTTGTACTCTTATAGCAACAATATAATTTCATGAATACAGTTAAAGATTATAGTAGTAATTTTTTGTTGAATTTTATTGAAACTAACAATGAAAGTAAAATCGTTCTATCTTTTTTAGAGGAGAGGATGTACAGGTTTTTAATACGTATTAACAATTGTATAAGTAAAGTCACAAAATCTGATGATGGGTGGTGCATTATACTAAACTCTCTCCGTCTCAGATTGAGATTTTAAAATCCCAGTCAAAATATTTTCAATAATAATTTGAGATTTTTACCTCGTAATAATTTTAACTGTCGAGACTGAAATGAAAGTGTGTTTTGGAGGAAACTAGTTCCTCCATAAGTTATAAAAAGTCATGTTTTTAACCCTTAAACACTAAACCTAAAACCATAAACCCTAACCCTTAGACCCTATAAAAACAAGAATTTTTATAACTTATGGAGAAACTAGTTTCCTTCAAAATTTTCTCGAAATGAAAAGTCGTGATGTTCAACTGTAAATGATTTGTCCCCAAAGGCTTGGCTTATTGGTCAAGCCAAGCCTCACCGAGGGTGAGGCTAGGCCACTAGGGTTCGATCCCTTTTGTCGCCTCCTTCTGGCGTAGACATCGTTAAAAAAAAAAAAAAAAAAAAAAAGTCTCTTGTGAGAACACCTAGATCCTTTTCATAGAAGAGACGAGTCGACCCATGACCCGTGTTCAACATTCTCCGCGAAGCGTAGGATCCCAACCCATGCTCCACTCAAAATCCGCCACGTGGCAGCGACACATTGGCCCAAAAAAAATTCCAAATTTTTTTTTTCGTTTTTTTTTTAGTTTTTATATATATTTTTTTTACAGTTTTTTTCATTTGCCAAAAGTAATACTTAGTATAACTAAATGTAACAACTGTGTTACTTATAAAGTAACATTGTTTATAAGTAAACGTAACACCAGTTTTACAAAAAATAATAGCTCATTTTACTCATCTTTCAACAGTAATACTAACTATAAATACGTGTAACACTAACAATAACTAAATGTAATTATCGTTATAGTGATATGTAATAGTGTTTTTCCAGATTTTTTTTTTTTTAGTATTTTGATTTTATTTTTTAAAAGAAAGTAACATTTGAAAAATAACAACTTATATACATGAATGTAATTATTTGTACAAGTAAATGTAACACGTTAGTAGATGAAATTATAACAGATTTCTATAATGTAATACTTTTACATGTATCATGATAAATTGAACTCATTGTAACTTATTATTTGAAAACATATAGATACTCCCTCCGTCCCTATTTACCTTACAAAAATTGCCATTTTGGGTGTCCCTATTTACATTACAAAATCCCAAAAAGGAAATTTTTAAACATTTTTTAAATAGTGGGACCCACTTGTCATACTCACAACAACTATCCACTTACTTTTCTCTACCCACTTTCTCTCTCCCACTCAACTATCTACACTCACAACACATCAACTATACAATCATTTTCTTAATCTTTGTGCCAAGCCTCATTTTTATAAGGTAAATAAGGACGGAGGGAGTATACTATTATACAAGTAAACGTAACTGTTTTACAATGTTATTATACAAGTAAAATGTAACATTCGTTTATAAAAATTGTTACTTTTTTATTTTTACAATGTTACAAACACAAGTGTTTTTAGTTTTAAAGTGTAATTGGTTGAATTATTACTTTTCTATACATATGTGTTACAATTATGTATAAACACTGTTTCATATAAGTAACACATTCGTTACATTTTAGTTATAATAAGTACTCCCTCCGTCCCAGCACAAGTAGGACTGCTTTCCCTTTTAGGCCGTCCCATAACAATTGAGATTGCCCAAAATGGAAATGTTTTAATATATTTATATTCAATCAACCCCACTCATTCTCTCTCTTCATTTTCCACCACTCATTTTATTCAACCAACACTACTTTTTACCCCACCCATTTTCTCTCTTCATTTTCTACCACACATTCACTATTTTCTCTTAATTATTGTGCACACTCCTCTAGTCCTACCTGTGCTGGGACGGAGAGAGTATTACTTTTGTCAAACGAAGAAAACATAAAAAAAAAAAAAAAAAAAAAACCACTGCTACTTTTTTATATATGTATTACTTTTATGTATGCAAACTGTTACATATAAGTAACACGTTTGTTACATTTAGTTATAGTAACTATTACTTTTAACAAAGCAAAAAAAAAAAAAAAAAAAAAAAAAAAAAAAACGGGTCATGGGTCAAAAATGACCCGTATCTACTATGAGACGGGTCATCCGTATCAACTATGAGGCGGGTTATGGTGTTCTCATACAAGTTTTTGTAAAAAAAAAAAAAAAATGTAAATGATTTTGCAGAAAGTTGACTCAATTCAATCTGCAAATAGTTGTTTGGAGACATTCTTTGTCGCTATGACTTGCATCAAATCTAAGGTGGGATTTCGAACCGCTACCGGGCGGTTAGCTTCACCTAATGGTGGAGATTGGAGCCACCTCATTTTAGCTCTACCCAACGATTGAGATGTGTCCGAATTCGGTGGGACCCAAAAAAATTGAAATCTTCTTAGCCGCACAACCAAACCGCTCGCCTATGTGACTTTGATCGGAGCCGTTGAGTGGAGGGTTGGAGCTAACTTGGGTGGAGCAGTTCCGGATCCGATTTAGTTTTAGTGTGCCTTTTGTGGCTACAATCAAACTTTTTGGTGGTCAAATATCCCTGCGAGAACGACTCCTCTTTCACATCACTTCCCCCTTTGTGGTGCTGCCTCCTTGAATTTGGTCCACAGGATCATCATATATGCGCCAGAGTAATCCATACATAGTGCAACTGCAAAGAAGCTGCGTCCTCGGAGTGGAGTATGGTTTGGAGAAAACTAGTTCCTTTATAAGTTATAAAAAGTCGTGTATTTAACCCTTAAACTCCAAAGCTAAAACACTAAACCCTAAACCCTATAAAAACAGAACTTTTTATAACTTATGGAGAAACTAGTTTTCCCCAAAATTTTCTCCCGTCCTTGATATTGAGGCCAAAAAAAAAAAAAAAAAAAACTTCAACCTTGTGGTAAAATGGAAAATTTAAAAACAGAGAAAAAACTATAAAAACATACTTATCGAATTTAAATTTTAATATTGATAATATTCTTAATTGATCAATTATAATGCTTAGGTCCACTTGTTCTTATTCTTTTCGGAAATGTTCAATCTGCATTGCTACTTGCTCCTCCTATTACATGCATATTCCCAAATTCTCTACCACAACTGAGTGTTGGGCGGCGGCGGTGGTGGTGCCGCCAGAATAGGTGGCGCCATCCCGTGCTCCGGTTTGGCACGCAGTAACAAACTCAAGAGCGGGAAAAGAATGACAATAATAAGAATTATAGCCAAAATAACACCATAGCATCCCCATTTCCGACTATCCTTCTGATACTCCCTCGCTTCTTGAATCGTCTCCGTCCCTCTCTTCACGAACGAGCTAGCATGAGACACGTGGCTCTCGATATTGTTCAGCTGTTGACCTTGCCCTTCCACCAGAGCAGCCATGTCCAAGAAAACCTCGTGCAGCTCGATCAAGTTCTTCTCAATCTCCTTCACCGAACCGTGACGTTCTTGAATTTCGGAAATCGTGTCCAGTATTTGGCCCCGCCCCTGTTCTTGAATCGCCTTCTGCATGAAAGTCTCGCTTTCTCCGCTCGATATTAAGTTTTCGACCGTTTCTTCATCCGGCTTTTCACCCGTGATTGTGAAATACCTTCTCTCGACCGTTTCTTTGTATTCTATTGCCATTTTGGTTCTCAAATTTTGGAAATCGTCCATCATGTCTTTTAGCTTCTTTCCTAGACCGCCTACTACGGAGATTCTGGTTCGGTCTGCAGATGAGCCTGGTCCGGAGCCTGGAAGCTTCCGGTTTGTTGCATTGGATCGTTCGAGGGCTTCAAGCTTTGACTTTATGAGTTTGACCAGTTTTAGGACCTGAACAACATCTGAGTCCATTCTGGCTCGGAGATCCTTCATGGTTTTCGCATTGTGGACATTTTTGCTCTCCTCATTTGAAGCCTGCAATTTCTTGTACAGCTTATCCACGTTATCCATCTCTTTCTTGACATTCTCGACATCCTCGAAGAATTTATGGAGGTTGACGGGGCCATTTGCAGCCTCCGGGTCATGATTCGGGTAGGACTTGCTAGTCACGCCATTCAACTTTTTGAAGGAAGACGAGAAAAGATCATTCATCTTGCCTCTTTTTTTTTTTTTTTTTTTCAAGTATCAATCTTCGTTGGCCTTTGATGATTCTTGTTTTGACACACAAAAGGAAAGAAATTTGAGGAAATTGTCATTTTTTTTCACAAATTCATAGCTTATGGTGGCTCCATCTTCCTCCTCAGAAGGTACGTTGAGATGATGAGGAAGAAAGGAGACAAATGGAAGGAAGAAAAGATCAACAATTAAATAAGGTCATAACATATACTCCCTCCGTCCCAAAATGATCTTCACGTTTGACCATTAAAACTTTTTAAGAATATGAACACTTGCTTCACTAGCCATGTTGTGTTTATGCACTTTTAAGCCTAAATTATAGAAATTGGAAGAACTTTTTGGGACAATGAGGAATGGCAAATGAGAATATATTTTGGGACGGAGGGAGTACCACAGTTGGGTTGACTTGGTCATTTCAATGTCAACAAAATAAGGATAGCTGCCCAAACAAAACTAAAACAAGAGAGGCAGGCTCCTCATTCATTTTTGAAATTTCAAGTCAAAACTAAATAACTTTGTCCCATAAAACACATTCCTAATGTGTTAACCCTAGATGCCAAAGATGATGAAAAAGATAATCGATCCTAGACACCAAAGATGATGAAAAAGATAATCGACCCTAGACGCCAAAGATGATGAAAAAGATGATTGACCCGCGTTTGATCAAAGGCTAAAACAACACTACAACAGCACTCCGACAACTTATAACGACAGGTCATATTAACAAGTGCACCTATCTAATCTCCAAACCCAAAAAACACAGTATTAGCGAAAGCCAGTTAACAAAACCAAATTGTGGGTGATAAAACATTATGCAAGTCTTATACGAGTAATCACAAATAAACACACCGGGGATTTCTACAAATTCAATCGGAGACTTCCCACTATATATTCAAGAAACACTGGAAAAAAGAAATATTACACGAGCTTAATTACATCCATTTCTTACAAAAGGGGGGAACCAGGTGAGCTTCGACTAGCAAAACCAAAATAGCTTCAGAACTACCACTATCAACATAAATTGGGATATAAACGTCTCCCGTTTTATCCCTCTGGTATCCACTTTTAACCATGTATTGTAGATACGACCCAAACGTTGGTAGGACTATCATTATACCATTAGCGATCAGCAAAATTATCAAAATTTTCCCTTTTTTTCTTTCTATGGAGTTATCATAGTTCCACCTAACCCTATCACACTTTATGTACAACCTAATGAAGCATAACTCCAAGCTGGTTAAATGTACAAAAACAGCTACTCCTCTGCCTTAACGTAGCCTACCTTCCTTGATTAACTATAGACAAGTTAGAAAAGTACCTTTCATCTTTCATTGAGCGTATCAGCATTCTGGTGATTACATGCCATTGCCAAAATTCAGCCCTTTTTATACCATCCACCTGAGTCTGGCTGCTGACTGACTTTCAATTAACACTAATCTATACTCCCCTTCCATCTATATGCCTCTCCAACTCTTTCGAGTAGGCTAACCCTGCGAGTAGACTCTGAGCAGCTGACAACTCTTCCTCCCGCCCTGGCTGGATATTCAGGTCAAAAGCTTGACTTTTGAGAGGGGAACTGGACATTTTCTGCTTATTTGACCCCTCATCAGAACCTTCATTGGACCCCATTTTATGGTTCTGAGCATCATTTTCAGCAGAAAGGATGACATCATCATCATCACGCGACTGTGTATCTTGCAGCTTTTTTTCTGTTTTCTCGGAAAGCTTCTGCACGCGACGTAGCATGAGGGTATTAAATCGTCTCTTCACTGTCATGCAGACAGGGCATAAACATGAGGGTTTGTGCTTTGGCCCTTTCCCGCTAGGGGGCTGGATGCAGACAATGCAAGTGCACCTGGGTTTATGGCGAGGGTGCTTTGTTGTGGCTGCAGCCTCCTCCCCATCCTCCTGGATTGCTAGGTCAGCAAATCCATCGAGCCCCTCCACAAAATCCTCATTCGCGTCTGGTTCAAGTTTGGGTTTGGCTGCCTTTTTACTCTTTGAAGCAGCTGCACAATAATCATGTTCAGGTGCATTAACATACACAAATAGGAATGGGTGCAGGTGCATCCGAATTATGTACTCAAAAGTGTGCGCGTCCATCTGTAGGGTTTTTGTTCTAAGAAATTGTAACTATAAAGGGAATCATTCTCGAGTTATGTAAGTTGACAGAGTGAGCTTGTGATAAAACAAATTAGCACTCATAAAATGATTTTAGTGATCCATACCCCAACAACTCCTGGGAAACAGATTGCAGAGCTCTTCTGATGTCAACTCTTCATCAGCTGAACACAGAGATCTGGTAGGAAAAGGGACAAGAGTTGTTAACGTAACACCCTGTGGTGCTCTATGATGGATACTATAAATCATAAAATTAATAATAACATTTTAAGCATGTGTATGTACGTGTGCTTGTGTAAGCAAACTAAGTTGAAGGGGTTCCCAACTATTTGACATGATACAAAAGTAAATTGACTGGAGCAACATTAAGTATCTCTTTTCTTTTTTCGTAGCATCAATCATATCAAAAGAATAAACATGAGGAGGCCAAATTTACAAGTTGGTGCTTGTGGTAATGGAAACTGCCACCGAATAAATATTTGTATGGCAGTATCTGAACTTGGAAAAAGCTATAGATACAACAAAAACCATCACTCCACTTCTAAAGATAGTTCATCTTGCCTTGTGATTTAACTGGATTTTGGGACGGAGGGAGTATAAACTAACCCCAATTAGGTCACACGTGTGAGGCACGTGTGATTTAACTGGATTTTGATAGTGTCTCCGTCAAAAGAAAACTGCCTGACTAACTTTGGTAACTTTGGACCCTAAACTGACAAACTTGGAACATCAGAATCCCCACTGGCACACTCCCCTAAACTTTGGACCCTAATTTCATTTTTCCCCGAAAACTAACCCGAAACAATATATAGAAAAGCGACAAAAACTGTTGCAATTGCATTAGATATGGTGTCATCTACAACACCACATGCTTGGGTTCAAAACAACCAGTATGCTCACACCCTTGATTAAAAATATATGCAAGGACAGATGATACACAATAGCTGAAATTCAATACTTGTAGCATTGTATTGCGTCCAAAAATACAGCTCATCCACACCACTTAACCCAGAACCAAAAGCATCTAGTAGCCAATTATGCAAATTATACTCGATTCATTTTTTCCTTGATGCTCTTTTCCTTTTCTCCATTTTTAAAAAAAAAAAAAAAAAAAAAAAAAAAATTAAATGAAGAAATCCAGCAAGATGCTAAATAATGTTTTGCCTCACCACAGACTACCAGGTGTAAAAGGCAATGCCTTAAAATGAAATGAGAGGAATATGTTATAAGTGCAAATCCATGAAATGATATAGATGTCGTGGAACATTACCTTTCAGGATTCCACTGATTTTTAGAACAAGACCATCTTGAAGGTAAAAGAGCATCAGCTGGAATTTTTCTCCATTTGGAACAGTCTTCGCACTGAGCCCATTGCGTATTTTCACTGATGAAAAAGAAATGTAGCATTGGCTTCAATCATCAAACTTATGACAAAATTTGCCAACTACTAACCAGCAAAGGAGGCTGTTGTCTGTGTGGGGGGAGAGAGAGAGATGCAAAATAAGCTTTGTTTTGTATGAAGAAGACCCCTATAAAGATTAAATTTTTGGACATTGAAACTTGACTACTTCGCAAGTGAAATTGTCCAACTGGGAGTATTACAAATGAGTCTACTCAATATCATTACAGGCTAATTGCAAACTGAAGTCTGAAGTTTTCCCTGTTTATGTTACTAAATCGACTCAAGTGATTGTCAACCAGAGGCCATTGTTCCTCTGTAATCTCAAAATGAGATCTAGATAAAAAAAATCTCGTATTGAAAGAAAATGGGTCATGTTAAGTCATAAGGACAGCTTATCCGCAAAAAATACCGTGGTACACAACTGATGCAGGTTTAATGACTGTGCATCCCGATATCATACATATGTAACATGTCAGTTGACAAGAGGGCCTTCGCTTAGAAAGCCCCCAGAATAGGAGTGCCATATCAACATTTGGAAAAAGGCATGCAAATAGAAATGCAAGCCCTTTTCTGAATGTTTTCCCCAACTGAAAAGACAAATTTTGGTACCAACAAAGAGGCTATAGTGTACTTTGATTTGATGAACATTAAGTGAGAAGATGTTATACCTCACTTTATGTAGGTTTCCACGTATATCCAACCCTCAGTGCCTTTCCTTACAAATCATATTTCTTGAACCCCACATATAGATTGATCAATAGGATGAGTTCCTTGTTCATGAAGTCTCCACTTATGGCTAAGTTTACGTAATGCCACAATGTTCATATGTGTGGCTAGGTTGACTGTTCCAGAAGTCTCTACTTATGGCTTAGTTTGCATAGTGCCAGAATGTTCTTATGTGTGGCTAGGTTGATCATTCATTCATATGGCAGAACACTTGCACATCTCCAGGAAGCTAATTTTGAATCACTTATGGAAGTTGCAAGATCAGTAGTAGGACTGAAAAAATGTGACTACCAGAAAGTTAATGAGCTGTTTAACACTTGCTTCTTTTTAAATGAATTTTAAGTGGATCCCTGCGTAGTGAACATAATGAATAAATACACAAAACCGTGTCATTTTAATATAAGGTTGAGCAAGAAAGGCGGGTTATTATTATAAGCGAAAATTGATAAGTAAAATTGGCAACACCCCCCAAATATTGCATGACAATAGAGTGCATAACTAACTCACCCAACAGAACTTGTTGCAAGTACTGTAGGCCTCCCAATAATTGGTGCCTCCTGCTGCATATAAAGAAAAATGTCAAAAACACAAACTTGAGTTTGTTCTTGTGCTTTAGCTTCAATATAATATTAGAACAAGTTGACATGATTGCATTGCAACTATGAGTGCAGGCCATCACCTATCCTCAATTTGCAGAGATTGGTTTCAAGCCCTTATGATACAATATTAAGTTACTGACTCATGTGAAAGCGCTCATCTAAAGACCTAAGCTTTTACGAGAAGCGTTATCATTCTTGATGTGCTTCATCACCAGGTATTCTCATTGAATTTGTTAAATTCTCATCGACAAACTGTGTCTCTTGGGCCTCATGCCAACAAATGACAAGTCCTTTATAGCTCACTAACAGAAAAATAATTTAAAGATCCTACCTATGAGTAACTCATAATGCTACTACAATCACAACTCGTACAGTTAGATGACAGTTTATTATGAAAAGGTCAAAATTGAGTTTCGTACCTCGTATTCCTCGAATTCAACACCCTCGATTACCATGACAGTGGGAGCTATATCAGGAGGTGGACGGAACAAATCTTGAGCTTGTCCCCATGATATGTTCAGCTCAATCGTCTCATCATTCTCGTGTCTTGCGCGTTTACACTTCAAAGTCACAGTGCTATTCTTCTTCCTTTTACTGCGGAAAGCAGCTTTAGGTCCAGTTACTTCCTTAGCTATGTAAGCAGATTTATCAACTTCAGACCAAGTACCAGCCGGATCTCCTGAACCAGCCTGGTCTTTTGATTGATGCTGAGAAGTAATAGCATCACCACCAGCATTTTTACTGCTTACATCGCCATTGATTAGAACTCCATTGGTCGTGGAGATAGTTTTATTTACCTGTTCATAACGAAAAATATTATTGATTAGTTTAGAGACACTTTAACTTCTAAATTTGAAAGTATGAGAGAAGTCAAAACTTAGATGTTTTGTAAACTTCTTAGACCAACGACTTCCTAAGTTTCAATGGGAAAGAATGTATTACAGATCACTGATTATGGACTTACAAATCAACTACACAAACTTATCATAGAGATATATTTGTGTTAATTATATGAAGTCTAACAAATATAGTGGTCACCCAATACATTTTGGAGCACAAACAGCACATCTTTCATTCAAAAATGTTGCCAAGCTATAACTGAGTGTAGGCAAACTACAATAGCAACAAAGCAGCTATGATAAACCATATGCAACAATTAAGATTTACTAATTATTAGATGACACGTAATCTTGCAACTGCAACGTCAACTGAGAATAACTATATAAGTTTTTAAGCAAGCAATCTAGTTCTTATAGAGTTTCTTACACAACTTTTATGCACCAAATAACATATGGCAAAATGCTGAATCACCTGGTCCGATGGAGATGCGGTTGATGCCTTCCTGTATCCCATGATCAACTTTCCTTCTGGCTCAATCCTACTAAATGTCACTGAAAGAACAAGATAATGAATCAGTTTAAAGGAGCATTCCATAATACAAAGTTTGAGACCACATGTTTCATCGAGAAGAAAGTGAAAGTGCAAAGAAAAAACTAAGAGAAATCCAAAAGTAGCAATAGAACATACTCCCTTCGTCCCATTTCAAATTGCAAAATTTAGGAAAAAGTTAAAAAGGTGATGTGTTGTGAGTGTAGATAGTTGGGTAGGGGAGAGAGAGTGAGGTATAGAATAGTAAGTGGGTTGGTTTATGAGAGTATGACAAGTGGGTCCCATTAATTGAAAAATATTATAAACTTTCCATTTTAGGCTTTTGCACTTTTAAGTGGGACACTCAAAATGGCAAATTTTGCAATTTGAAATGGGGCGGATGGAGTGTTTTGTATTCTCAAATATCACAATTACCTAGTAGAGGAACAGGATTGCAGCTCTGCAATTACAATATAAGGTTGAACAACCCAATCAACACCCAAAGCACCCGACTTGGATAAGGTTGAGCAAAGTCTATCATACATACCGTTGTTAAAATAAAAATAATGACACAAAGTTTTACTGCTTCCATTTTAAGGACTTGCTGAGCAATAACATATTAGAATTACTGAACTCATAACTACATATCTTGACAGAGCAATCAAATAATCATAAGAGAGGCCAAAGAAACTGAAACAGAAACACTTTCAGTTAGTATTAAGCATTCACCTTTGTCACCAGCTTGCAACTGCAACAATTGTATACAAGGTGTAACCCCCTCCAAGACGTACATTCTGCTGTTATTGTTCGGCCAGAACCGGAATTGAAATACCCATTCATTCCCTTTTACATCTTGCACTTTAAGAGGCAACCCTTCAGGCTGAGAGATTACTGGGAGGTGGGCCTGTAGAAATAGAATCATTAATTTAGAGATGATAATTTAAGGATTCAAAACCAGTCGAACCAAAACATGATAGAAACAACTGAAAACACCAGCAAACTAACAGATGAGTAACTGGTAACAATCTTGTATCCACAATGAAGTTCGTCAGGAATAAATTTAAAATCATTATAAACTCATCGATAAGCTCTATTCTCACTCCATCTTATACAAATGCTGCAATACTCAACACTACAGTAAAGCTAATGCCCTCCAGACTTCATGAAAACTCATTGACCTGAATTTTTTGAATCGATAAATCAAATGATGTGATTTCTGAACCTGTATTAAGTGTCTTTTCTCACACTTGCAACCCTTCACAAAAAAAAAAATTAAAAAAAAAATGCATTTCTTTAGCAAGGCGTATGGACACAAATGGGTGAACAAGAAGCCCACTTTATCTGATTTGAAGCCCTATTTCAGTGTAATAAGAACAACTCAGTGCATCTGCTCCCTCTGCAATGTTGTTTTCAAATAAAGCACAGCCAATGAAGCTTTCTTACAGTTATACTGAAAGTAACTAGGAGATAGCATAACGATCTTATGTAGAGTTATAATTTGCTTCTCGGCTTGTGAGCACCTATACATTAATCTGTAAAGCCATGCATATACACTACAGTATATATCGCGGATACATTATGGAAAGACACATGTTTCTATTTGAATCTATATTTATAAAATATAAAAAGACATGAGATCCTGACAAGAGGTGGAAGAGTATAACAGAAGCTACAATGCATAAAGACTCACCTCTGCACATTTCTTTGGAAGCACCAAGCGCCCTATCCTCCCAGCATCACTAGCACTTAATACTTTCTCAAACAAAGGAGTAACTTTATGGTTTGAACTAACATTTGGTTAAGGTAAACCGTAAGCTATTGCTGCTGGATCACAAATCAGAATCAATCCAAGTATTAACGTACTGGTTTTCAATGTTGCAAGTTGCAACAGGAAAATTAAAACGATTTATCTGCCGATAGCTTGGGTTGGTCAAAGCAGAATAATTAGAGCAGTAAATATTCATTAACAAAGAAAGGCCGGATCGTTAAAGGACCTATTTACCAGGCGCTAAAACTACCTATCACATATGACCATGATGCCCATTAGAACAGTAGGATACTCTCCAGAGATCTGTTGTAGCTCCTGATCCGTAATCCTGGGCCAGTACCGGGGTAGTGGCTGATTTTTCCCACGAATTTCCGCTTGAGGCCTTCCATTACGTGTATGAGTGTCAACTGATGATTCAGTTCCATTACTATTGTTTAATTGCTTCCCTACTGGATTTGGAGGGGTTGATTGCTGAACAATAACTCCCAACACCTGGGTTTGACCAGTTCCTTCATTCTTAAACCCAGAGGTCAAAAGCGAACTAAATTGTGGATTAGTAAGTTCATCCTTCAAAAATGCAGACTGCTGGAGAACATTCAAAAATGGTTTAGGTTGCCCGTCATACTTGATTCCTGAAACAAATCAACCAGGCAAGCAACATCAATTATATAGTACACTCTAGAAAGTTTCACTTGTAAGTCAACATGATCAAAGAAAATTACCAGTGGCTCCACTTCCAAGTATCCCCGATGCACCAATCTTCAGGCCCCCATTCATCAGTCTTCCAGATGAATCCTCTTTCTTCTGTTTATCAAGCAAAGAGAGATCAAATTTCCCACCACATCGACGTTGACCAATGCCAGCTGGCATTTCAACTTCAAAACCAGTCCTTCGTGGCAATTTTAACTGAGCAGTTGAAGCCTGGAACAAGCTGGGTGCTTGTTGCCAAGGAACTGGGTCTGATCCAGCTATAGGATTCCAATTTTTGACAGAGAGATTGTTAAGTCTTTCGGACCCTTGAGGAATCAAGCTAGAAGGTGGTGGCCATGCTGGATTCGGAGTCTGAAAGAAAACATCACATAAAAACTAATGTTCGGAAATATGGGAGAAAAACTCTTCACACACAACTAATATACCCATGGAGCTCAAGTACTTGACTAAGTGGAAACGGGAAAATGGGACCTAGTACTCTCAATGAAAAGAAGCATTAACCTACCTTCAGATTTGTAAGAGTACCAAAACGGTCGAATGATTACAACACAATGCTCATAAAGGAACAGATGGGAGGAAAGAGAGAGAGAGAGAGAGATTTAAGTACTCTTACCAATATGAAACTTTTTCTGGCACAAGTTAAACACTCAATGCCTCCAGCATCCAAGAGCACAAACATATGGAATGAAACTATACATCCACAGTGTATTGACTGCAAGAAAGGGCACCTCATCATGGACATAATAGCTACTTGCTCTTAATCTTTCTAAGAATCAAAGATGACAGGTCTAAGCCACAGAAGCAAATGGGAAATTAGAAAACTTAGTCCATATTATAGCATGTGGTTTACAAACCTTCTTACAACGTTCACAAGTTCTCCAACCAGAAGCATCCATATGGAAAGTCTCGCAGAATTTTTCATCCTCATAAGCAGAGCTAGAGTCGGAATAAAGCAGAGTTAGTATTTCGAAGAAACAAAAGAAAAAACAAAGGATAGGTTACATTATGGATCTAACTTTATAACGATCATATTGCATTTAAAAAACCTTACGAAACATGCCACATGCTTGTCATATTTTCCAAACTGGATTAAGACTATTTAGACCTTCTCAGTTCTCATTATAACTTTAAATTACAAGCCATCGCAAAACAGGCGATGTGTATGCTATTTTCTCTTAACTTTTTTGATAAATTATTTAAAGGTGATATTGTTAAGTTGATGAACTAATTTTTTTAGAAGTAATAATCTTTGAATGTATATCCATTTTAAAAAAGGAAAACGGTTTAGTTGTGGGTTTATGGCAAGTGAAGAGTTGGAAAAAGAGTCCAAGGTAGCATGAGAGTCCACTAGACTCCCTCTGTTAATATATAGTACTAACATAAATGATAAAGCCTTCTTTTAGGCAGAAAATTACTGTGTCCCACTCTCCGGTTTCTGGATGACTGTAACAGAAATTAATGCTCAGAAAGTCCAAAGAGTTTCGATAGCCGCACTCCCCCCCCCCCTCTCAAACACACACACACATACATAAGTAAGTAAATAAATAAATAAATAGTAATGAAAATAAAAATAAACGAAGAAGTAGATGACAAAAACAAACGAAAGACTAACAGCCACAGGAACTATAATGCAAGAATAAAGAGTAGGTTTGGGGAAACTAGTTTCTCCCTAGATTACAGAAAGTCCACTTTTCTTTATCCTTGCAAGCATTTGGCGAACATTTTGGAACAGTTTGAAAAACAGGACTTTTTATAATTTAGGGAGAAACTAGTTTCCCCAAAATCTTGTTAAGAATAAATAATGACACAAGTAGCATGCGTACAAAGTGCACATAGTGACATCATTTATAGTTCTCAACTAATTCTATCACCATTATGTATTATAAAATGCAAGACTGTATAAGTTGTACTCTGCACAGAAACCAAACCTTGGAAAGAAAGAACATGAAACTTAACTTGCTCAACACAGACTGGAGGAGAAAATAGCCCCCCCCCCCCTAAAATCATAGCTTCACTAAGATGGCTAAAAAATAAGAGATGATGAGACTGGCTAGAAAAGGTTTATAAAAACGACATTGATCTGCCACTTAGTTGTTTTCTATTACATTTTTTGTGTGTGCAACTGTAGCATCACAATTAAAGACTCTAGGATACAGGTCATGTCCTTCCTTAGAAATGATTATACAACCAATAAGGCTATAACAGAACCCAAGTATACCCTTTTTATCCTCAAGAGTCTATTTTTTAGTCCAAATCCCGCACTCAGTCAATTCAAATATGCTTCCAATGTGTTGAATATCTTCAAATGATGACCAATTACCACTCAGAAACTTAGCACAATAGCTATGGGGTTTCTATGATATTGCAAATCCTTAAACTATTGTACACCTTCATAAAATGACGGGTCACATTATCTAATAGCCATAATCAGATAAGAGGTTTCAGTAGTTTGCAGCTTAGTCTTTCCAGAAAGTCACTTCAAACAGGCATTTGAACTTTCAAATATATATATAAACTGATAACTATATCAACAAGGATCCAATCCATCAGCAAACATGGAGTCGCAAGTTCAAGGGGAGCAAGGGAGGGGTAGGCTATCATCTTTGCATCAAAGAAAAAGTTAAAAAGCAAAAAGAATATGATAAAATCATGCTTCCTGATCAAGACAGCACAAAACAAGAAATTAGAAGTAGTTAATTTCATCATTTTACACTTACCAACTTGATTAAAGCCTCAACATTACAGGTGGCTGTCTCTGAGGAAATATGCAACCGTACACGAATAATGAAAGCATTTCTTTTTCCTTTCACATATGGAAGATTACAAAGAAACAATTTGAATATAGTTTCACCCATACTCCCTCAGTTCCAAGTTAAAAGTCCATTGTTCCGTTTTGAGACGTCGCACTTAAAGAGTCCACTTTTAATCACTAAGACATACTCCCTCTGTCCCATTTTATACTTCAAAAATTTCCATTTTGGGTGTCCCATTTTAAACTTCAAAACCTAAAAAGGAAAGTTTTTTATACTTCTTTATTTGTGGGCCCTACATGTCATACTCACAACAATTTCCCACTAACTATTTTCTACCCCACTTTCTCCCTCCTACCAAACCATCTACACTCACTACACATCACCTTTTTCTTAATTCTTGAACCCAAAAAATTTTTGAAGTTTAAATTGGGACGGAGGGAGCATAGTTATTAAAGACCCAAGGCGCACCAACGCGCAAAAGGTGAGCCCGGAGCCTAGGCGCAAGGCGGGCGCGCGCCCAAGAGACGAAGCACAAAAAAATGCCTTGAAATATTTAAAATATAGAAGCATAAAAGAAACAAGCATAAATAGATGCTCTAACAAGCATAAAGAGAAGTTCTAACACAAGGACTCTAGTGTCTAATTATTGTTGGGGAAACTGAGATGACACAAACTGATAGTACTTTCATTAAAATGAAAATTTATTTTTTTTTATCATTCATTTAGGTAAAGAAAAGTAAAATGTCCAGTATCATATTGTTCATTTCGTAATGCAGCATAGAGAAAATGAAAAATGAGATTAAATTTAAATCAATGGAGACTAAAAAATGAAACTAAGATTAGTTACACAACACTGAAATTAGTAGGAAAAAAACTAAGATAAAAAAAAAGATAACAGGAAATCGGAAAAAGATAACTGGAAAAAGAAAAAAGATAACATGAATTAGAAAAAAGATAACTGGAAATAAGAAAAAAGATAACTGGAAGTCAGGAAAAAGAAAAAGTTGTTGCCGGAAGGTCGCCTGAGGTAGCAGGAGGTCGTCGGAAGTCGCCGGAGGTCGCCGGACGTTCGCCGGAGGTCGATTGAAGGAGTCGCCTAATCTTATATAGAGTAATCGTGCGTGTACGGAGAGGGTCGTGGGAGAGGAAGAGGGTATTAGGTTTAATTAGGATGTAGATGACGGTCAATTGCCGTGTCCGGAGATCAGCGCCTCGCCTAGCGGAAAAAAGCCCCGAGATCGCGCCTCGCCTCGCCTCGCCTCGCGCCTAGGCGAGCCTTTAATAACTATGGGAGGGAGTATTTGGTTTTCTTTTCTTTTCTTTTCTTTTCTTTTTTATTTAAATATGATAGTTTTCATGCTTATTGTAGGAAAATATAGAGTTTTCGAACAAGCCATAAGAGATACAATCATACAACGGCGTAAAAATATATTACTAAAAGGTTTGACTTTGTGGACTCTTGAAGTGATATTGATGCAGCACGAGGAACGCACGTTCAGCCGCTAGCTAACAGAGGTCCGCCCGCGCAAGCCGAAAGCTCCGACCGGACCAGACCAGGATCCGCCCGGGTTAACATTGGAACCCGCCCGCGCACAGAGGGTCCAGCTGCACCAATGAAGCAACCCGCCCAGACCTCCAAAAAGTGATGATGCGTAGTTCGTTTACGACGTTGAACAAGTTTTGTTTATTTCCTTATTTGCTTTGGTTTTTGTTTTGTATTCCTTTTTAGAATAGGTCTTTTTTATTGTTAGGGTATAAATACTCTCGCTTCTTTTGTATCGAACACATTTATTATTTTTATTCAATCTTTGCTTTTGCAAGATATTACACCTTGTGTGTTTCTAAGTCATTAGTTTGGCCTGAAGAATAAGCTTTTAGGAGATTATTGTAGAGGGATCTTAATCCTTGTGTTGAGAGTTGATTTCGATCAATTCTTGTTATTATTCCGTTGCGTTTCACATCAGATATGGATATAGTATTTAAGTAGTATGATAGACATCCAGACTCAAGAAAGGAAAGGAAGATCACGTTGACTGATTATAAGGCTGAAATCATGACTGGAGTTACAAAGCTGTCATAGTGGCTAATGTTATGATGCTTAATTTGTGGCTTGATGATTGCAGTAGTTACTTTGTTTAGTTTTCTTTTTTGGATTATAAATAGCAGGCAGTAGAGAGGAGAAAGACATCCAGAAAAATATAACTGAGTGTGTTCATTTGGGAGAGTTTCCAGCCTCTAGAATCGCTGGAAGAATTAGGAGAGTGCCAACCTCTATAATTGTTGGTATTTATCTGTTCCGTAATGGAGTTGTAGGAGAGAGACAGAGTCTATATAAATGTTAGTGTCCTTATTGGTCTTTTGAATAAAATAATCATGGTGTTTCTTTATCATTTCGGTTGTTTAGTATTTGTGCCTATCATAGTAGTGAATTTTGATCTATATTGTATGATAATCGTGGCAGTTACAGAAAAAGTTTTTTTAAAATGATAAAATCTTGTTTCCTGATCAAGAGAGCACAAAACAGGAAGACAGAAATATTTTAATTTCATCATTTTACAGTTATCAACCTGACTAGAACCAACTTTACAGATAACTTTCTCCGAAGAAATATGCAACAGTGCTCAAATTATGAAAACATTTATTTTTCCTTACACAAATGGAAGATTACAAAGAAACACTTCGAAAATACGAAATTACAAAGTTCGAACATGTGTGGGAAGATAGTGGTTCCTACAAACTAGGGATCATTATCTACTTGGAGCTAAAGAATAGGAAATGGATCTCCAACAACCAACAAGAGGATTTCGTGCTACTTGGATTGGCCACCAAGCATTGGAGGCCTATATAAGTGCAAGGGCTGGTCCAGAATCATGGACACAATCCACAAACATTACTTGCACAAGAGAGAGACTACACACTTTCAAAGGATCTCTTAACTCAATCCTCCCATAACATTCCTTCCACGCTTAAAAGAATTTGTCTTTAAGTGTTTTTTGGCTAGGATAGAGTTGTCGTGTGTAATCTCAATTCGTTCCATAAAGCATTTATATATTAGCCATATGGAACTTTTGGCCTTGTAAAGAAAGAAGGATAATCAATAGAAGTTCTTGCCTTTTGATGCATCCTCAAGTTATATATTTATATATAACTTAAAAAACAAATCTTCTTGTGTTTCAAATTTCCGCTGCAAACTCATTTTTAAACTGTTTTCAGTTTCGGTTTGTGTGATTGTTGTCTGGGTGTTATCGTTGGTACTATCCAACACTCTGGATAACAGTCGTGAGTTTTTACTCACAAAACCAAAGCCATTGACATTTTCAAACTAGAACTGAGATAATAAACCTCTACTCATTACGCAAAACCTTTATCCAGTCACTTGACTTAATAAGTTGAATGGCTAATTGAACATAGTATTGCAGATGAAAAGTGTCCTAAACAACTAGACATACGTTCTAACACTCAAGTGGTCCTTCCCTTCTCGGAAACTCCATTAAGGGAGTTCCTTTTGAAAACTAAGCTTGCAATATGTATTACGTTCTAACTATACCCCTCATAAATGAATTTAACAACTTGCAAGTCTTGCATGTACTAGAACAAATGCTTGTCATAATAGTTACTTAAGGGTTGCTAACTATACCTCTCATAAACGAATTTAACAACTTGCAAGTCTTGCATATACTAGAACAAATGCTTGTCATAATAGTTACTTAAGGATAGCAACGAACATCTTTATGTCTCAAATTTTCAGGTGAGGGATTTTTGAGCTGGATGGAGTGAGTTTAATTATGGACATTCCCAAACGTATGGTGTTTCCCCTGAGAAATTGCTTGGACAAACTCGGCCAGTTCTCAAAACATGAATAGAGATGCATCATGCATGACGCCCATAGTAATGCATAATGTTTTGTACTAGCACAAGCAAACCAGATATTGCAATGTTTGTGAATAGGAGCTTATTTCTCTGTCACTGAGTTCTAGGTCCGTAGTAGAGGAAACAATGGTACATCACCATAGGAGTTGATATTGCACGGACTAGTACAACCGCATCTAGAAATCTTTGATTAGCTTTCAGAATCAATAACCACACATAAGACACCCAAACAAAAACAAATGTATGAAATAAAGTTGCAAACTTTTTCCATTAAAAAGAAAGAAAAGATAACAATGAATTTAAACCATTATTGCAGTAACTTTAAATTAATGCTCTAAACAGACAATCCACAAAATTTGTTCTCCCAATCATCTGAATGATACCCCCAAATCGGTTTAAAAAAAAAAAAAAAAAAACTTTTTTTTTTGTAAGAAGAATTTTAATCACAAAACAAAATTATCAAGCAAAACTCAAAGCACACTCACTGAACTTCCAGTAAGACAAAAAGAACCAATAAATATGCTTAAAACGTGGGCCAGGAAAGGGGAAAAAAACAGGCAAAATGAGTGAAAAACAAGTTAAAATTAGACTAATCTGTTGAGGAAAAAACTTACGCGCATCGATCGCACAGGTCAGCAAACTCCCCGGTCCGGCGACGCCAGCCTTTCCTAGCCACCAGTTCCAACACTTGATTACAGCTTGAATTAAAGCAAACCTTAGCCGAAGGCGCCGGCGATAACAACGCCGCCATCAAACCTCAGTCGCGCCGCAAAACAAAACAACTTAGATAAACCTAAAGCCGGAGGAAAACAAAAATTGGAAACAGAAACAATTCCGCATAACTAAACCGAATCATCATCGGTCCGAAGCTGTATGCTGGCTATATGGCGAATCAACTATCAAACACACAGATGGCGAACCCTAGAACGTGCCAATTGTGTGCGCGCGACTGTACGTACATAGTTGCTTGCAGAGGGCTTCAAAGACACCGAGGTGAGAGATTGGGAAAAAACACGTAACACGTAAATGTGTGTGCCTGTTTGCTGTATGTACACACATACTCTCCCCGACCCTCTTTAATTTAAAAGCCGCATAAATGATAAAAAAAAAAAAAATGTGTTATGAGTATAGATAGTTGAGTGAGAAAAAAAAAATAAGGTAGATGGTTTAGTGAGAAAGAGAAAATAAGGTAGAAAGCAGTAAGTAGATAGTTGTTGTGAGTATGACTCTATGACAAATAGGTGTCACTATTTAAAAAGTGTTAAAACCGTTTTCATTTTAAATTTTAAGACTTTATAAATTAAAACGTGATAACTAAAATAGCAATTATTGTAAATTAAAGATGGAAGGATGGAGTAAACTTAAGGCTTCGAAAGCGCGTACTGAAGAATTCGTACCTTAGTTTTGGCTTCTTCTTCCTCTTGTTTTTCTCGCTCACACTCCTCCTAGTCGCTGCTGTTGGGAATGCTGATTGAAATTCAACATTGTACACTCTTTGATTGTTGACACTTGCCAAGTACACTAGAAATGTACGCAAATACACGCGAGTGTTGAAATGGGTGTTGAAATAGAACACCCACTATTTGTTAGGGGTACTTTGGTCATTTGGAGGGGTACTTTAGTCATTTAGTTGTCCAAGATCATATTTATTCCGAGGCTTAAATGAACTGTCAACATGTCATGATTAGGACAAGCTTTATTCCTTACGTTTGTGTGTGATTCGATGAATTCATTTCTTTTTGGGCAAATTGCAATTTGGCTATCCATACTTTAGACCATCTTTATCAACAATCTCACTCAACCCAATCTACAAATAAAATACTAGTTTTTCCTCCTCCACCTACACAATCTACAACCCCAATCATCTTTTTCTCTTTTCATCATTTATTCACAATCTAAGTCAATCCAACCCAACCCAAATTAACTCTCATTTTTCTTTATTTCTTTTATGAAATATATTTTCAAATTCAAATTTTATTATTCTTTTATCTTATAATAGCTTTATATATAGTTTAAAGTGCTAAAATTGTATTATTACACAAAAAAAAGGTACAATATATGAAAATAAATAAACATATAAAATTAAACTTATACTTAAAATTCCATTTCACTCGTTACAAATACATGAGGAAAATAAAATTCCAAATAAACAAATAAAAAATTACATATTCAATTATTATTTCCAAAATATTATTTTCAAATTTTTGCCATATGTGCTCAAATAAATAAACATATAAAATTAAATACTGTTAATATCAATTTTAGATTCTCATAACATAATTATATGTATCATTTATAACTGCTCAAAGTTCCCTCGTAGTAACAACGAAAAAAAGTAGACTATCTTTCTGGGACGGATGGAGTATTTTACTAAAATTACACAAAAGAGTGAAGAAAAATATATATAAAACATTTATTTATAAAAACTAGCTAGCCACTCATTGGTGGACATGTGTCCCACTAACATGGCAAAATAAGATTGCAAAGTCGATCGGTTCACCGACCCGATCGACAATCTCCATTGAATTCTTTTTTTTTTTTTCCATGTTCTTTGTCTTTTGTGCACGATCATGTGCAAGGTCGCCAATAAAGAAGGTCTTACTAGAAGTTGTAATGTGACTACAAATATTGAACTTTTTGCAACCTACTTCCCCGCGTTGACGTTTTGTTGCAATCCAATGAAAATTTTGTCAAACTTAACTTTCGTTTAAAAAAATCAGGTCATATGCTTCAAACATGCTTATAAAGGGGCAAAATAGATTTTTTTTTTTTTTTTCATACCTTAAAAAGTTGGAAACAGATATTCTCACCCCTTAGTTTCAGTTTTGAAAACCCAAATAAAACCGAGGTTCTTCTAACTTGGTGTCCACCCCAAACCCCACCATTAACCCCACCACCACTCACCTCTACCTGCACTCTTCAATAGCACCGACGCCACTACCATCTCCCAAGCGTAACACCACACCAAACGTATCTCTTTCCTCCTCCTCCCTTTAGCCGTACATCTGACTCGATGTAGGAGTTCCCTTTCATATTATAACACGTTGTTCAAAAATATCCCCCGGGTCCGGTCACTCTGACCCCCTTTGTGAGGAGGGTCATAATGGGGAAATGTGGCCACCCGAATTTTCCTCATCTCAAATCTTATCAGATTTCAAAAAAATAAAAGTGGATTTGAGCGAAATTAGAGATCTGAAGTTTGTTGGTGTATTAGGTAAACGCATACATTAGTAGGAAATTGAATTGTCTGCTTGAAATGATGAAATGGTTTCAATCCCCAATTTCAGATGTTCCATACAGTTTAACCTTCTCCGGCCAGCACCTAACTCCCATTCTTGTTAATAATCCGATCAAACCTCTTTACTGACAATTTTTTTTCAAAATAATTCTTCATCTAATAAACACAAGTTGTAGGGTTCTCTTAAAAAAAAAAAAAAAAAAAAAAAAAAAAAAAAAAAACAGGTTCTTATATACTCCTTATGTCCCACATCACTTGAGACCTAAAAGGTGTGCACAATAATTAAGGAAAAATAATAAAATAAGAAAAACGTGTGGTACAAAATGAAGAGAGAATTAGTGGGGTAAATAATAGTGTTGGTTGAATAAATCGAGTGGTGTAAAATGAAGAGAGTGAATGAGTGGTGGGGTAGATTCAATATAAAATTATTAAAAGTTGGCTATTTTGAGGAGGTTTCAAGTGAGCTGGGACGAACAAAATGAAAATAAGTCTCAAGTGAGCTGGGACGAAAGGAGTATATAGTTATCTATACTAATTTGCAACCTGATTGGTTTTAATATCAATGGGGTTGGGGTCTTTTCAGTGGTGCTGTTGGTGGTGGTAACTGTGGTGGAGTGGTAGTGTGTAATAGTGAGGAGGTGTTGTGGTGGCGTTCATTTTGATGTGATGGTAGTAATTGTGGTGTGGGTAGTGTGGCTAGTGGTGTTTATAGAGGTTAGTTGTGGTGGGTATGGAAGGTCGTGGTGGGAGTTGTTGATATAAATTAAGTGTACATAATTGTTAACTCAGGTAATTTAATGAAGGGCCAATTGCAATTTAGTTACCTGAATTTTACAAAATTTTGCAATTGGTTACCAGGTTTGTCAAGGTTGCTATCTGACTCCTCAGTTTACTGAACCGGAGCAATTGGGTGTAAATCTCGTTATCCAGTTAAGAAACTAACAAAATCTCCACCATGTGCGATTCACGTGTCTTTTAACGAGGGTAGAAATGTCAACATAAATGTATAATTTTTTTTTATGCTTTTAATGTTTATTTAGTAAATAAATCCCCCCTCTCCCTTCATCTCTGCCTAATCCCTTCCCCTTCTTGTTAATAAATCCCATCTTCTTCAACTTCAATTCACTCCGATCAAAACCCAACCCCCAAATCTCTGAAGCCGGTGAGCTTGCATTGTCTGCCGACGATGTGTTGCAGCTGATCGATTTGACTGTCCAGGAGTTCCTTCTGCCTACACAACAACTCCGGCACCGACGTATGGGATTTAGATACAACCAGCGCGAGTTGATTCTCCTTCGACAGCTCCATCATCATCATCGACTGCAGGGAGCCAGGGATCGAGATGTCGGAGCTAAAATCGGAGGATCGACATGATAATAAGGTGAAGCGTGAACGATTTGAAGTTGTTAAATTGAGCAACATAAAGGGAAAATCTAACGATGAATGAAAGAATTGGGAATTAGGGTCGATGGTGCTGAAGCTAGGGTTTCCAGAATTTCGGTTGCAATTTGGTAACTGGTAAGGTAGTGAAAGAGGCAATAAATGAAAGACGAGCAACCTTGATCTCCATTTTTGATTTCCTTTATAATTATTGAGCGATTTGGGGTTTATATTTGTGGGTTTTTTTATTTTGAAGGGGGTTCATCGGGAAACGCGCTGCCGGTGAAGGGATTCAATGTGATCAGGATGCCGAAGCCGCTCCTGGAAATGATGTCGGCGGCGAGGCAGAGAGAACGTGGTCGGAGGGGTTAGAGAAATCAGATTAATTATTAGTTTTCTGTTGTTAGGTTTTGTATTGGTTTTTGAGATCTGAAATTGGATTTGGGTTTGATGTAATGGTTCTTGATTGAGGTAAAATGTGGTGTTTATGCAGTGAGATGGTGGTTGGTGGTGAGGCTGGTGGTGTAAGGGTGTTGAAGATGGTGGTGTTAATGTTGATGGAAATGGTGTTTGAGTAACGAAATTTGTTAAATTTTTAACACATATGGACACATTTGATCAATTTTTTCCCAACCTGGTTAGTTTCGTTAAATTTCCTGATGAAATGGCAAGTTTGCCCTCTTAAAATCTCACATGTTTCGCATATGGGCTCCATTTCGTTAGTTTCTTAACTAGGTAATGGGATTTACACCTGATTGCTCCGATTCAGTAAACTGAGGAGCCTAATAGCAACTTTGACAAACCTGGTAACCAATTGCAAAATTTTGTAAAAATTAGGTAACCGAATTGCAATTACCCCTTTAATGAAAGCTAATTTTTCATTAGGTTTGAGGAATATTTTTTTAACATAAGTTAACTGTAATGACCTAAGCCCGCAGGCCCAATCCGTTACACAAGTACCACGCACTTGGCCAATGAATACAAATATATTAGGTCCAATTGGCTTACCAAAGGCCCACCAAAAAATCCATGAACGTATTGGTATTCATTAGAAACTGGTGGTACCTTAAGTACCACTCCAACTAATTGTACCCCACCGATGTGGGATACCACATTAACCTTTTGTGAAATATCATCTTTGCCCCTTCAAAATCAAGTACAAGGCACATGATGTGTTTTTTTTTTTTTTTTTTTTTTTTTTTTTTTTTAACAAAAGTTACGTTTTAAATGAAATTTTTATTGCATTGCAATATATAGGCAACATGGAAAGGGGGATTCAGAGGCGGACGTAAGGCTTGAGTACCGGGTGGCGGTGTATCCATTAACAAAAATTGTTGTAGTATAATGGTTAGTGTTATTGTATAATTTTTGAATGACACATGTTCGAATTCTTCTAGTGATTTTAATTTTTGTACCCACTTTAATTTTGTTGTGGGTCCGCTACTTGGGGGATTCCAAGAATTTCAATGTTGGTAACCAAATTGCAACATCAAGTAAAACACGAGTAACCAAATTAAAGTTTGTCTTTTGTTGTTGGAAAACATATCTTCCATTTTAACTATTAAAACAAATAAATTCATCTCTTAGTAAATCATAGTTCTCACTTATAATAATGAAGAGAAAAATGTTGTTACATCCATTGTAAATAACTAATAACTCAATTTGTTAAGTAACACATCGTTCAGTAAAATCTCATTTCACACTTATGAAGTAGAAATCCGCTTTACATATTAAAAGAAAGCACTCAAGCCAGATATAGGTCCGCAACAACACTCCATTCATATCCTGGTTGCTTCGAGGAGTTTCCTAGCTCCGGATTTATCATAGACTTTTCAGATCCGACTGGAATTGTAGAAGAAAAGGAGTCGGAGGACTCTGCTATGCTAAAATTTGGCACAAACTAGCGTGTTTTTGGGATGTCAAGAGAGAAAGAATTGATTTGAGGAAGTTTAGACTGGTGAGAGAGAGGAGAAAGAAGAGGCGATCATCGGATAAAGGGGCGATGGTCGAAAGAAGAAAGCGAAATGAGGGAGGCTGTTGGAGATGGGCGAAACGAGGGAGACTGTGTGTGTTTTTATAAAGGGGCGATGGTTCGGTCGGCCACGCCCGACCGAACCATATGATAAGTTTCGGCCACACCCTACCGAACCATAGGATATGGTTCAACCACACCCGACTGAAGCATAAATAATTTTTCGTTGGACCAGGGCTGAACCTTTATTTACGGTTCAGCCACGTCTGACCGAAATTTTGAATACCAGATTGGATTTTTAGAAATAATATATAGACACAAAAAACAGTTAAAGGATAAGAAAAATTTACAATTACGTCCATTTAGTGTGATGTATCAACAATGCTTTGGCCTTGATCACAATGTGGTGTTTGAATTTTGAGAAAAAAAATTGATTAGTAGGTGATTGGGTTTACAAGAAGAGGTAAATGGAGTAAAAAATGAGATGGAAATAGGATGGTTAAAATTAATAGGGGAATGTGAAATATTAATGGGTTGGTTGTTTGGGCGTTTAAATGTTAGTATTTTTGAAATAACTGAAATACGTGTGTATTCATAAGTTTTAGGAGTGTCTATAACACACACCCAAAAAGGAAAGGAAACCCCAATTTGTGCACTTAATTGTTCGGTTAGGTTGCAATACTCGACCTAACCTATTTGTTTGTTTGTTTGTCTGGGAAGAAGAGGGTTTAGCAGAGTGAGAGAGGAATGGAAGAAGAAACGATAGAGGCAGGCGGAATCGCCTCAAACGTAGGAGCTCGTCATATCAAGAAGAAAGGCCTCAAGAACAAAGCCCTCTCTGTCTCTTTCAACGAAAAAGACCTCAAGTATTCTACCCACTTCACCCTCTTGTATTTTGCCCTAGATTTTTCTATTTTGGCTCTAAAATTTATGATATCCCATGAATTGATCTTTTCTTGCAATTTTGGGTTCTGGGTCATTTTGTAATTGCTTTCTTTGTTGTTTGTGGATGGTAATTAGGGACTTCGTGACTGGTTTTCACAAGAGGAAGAAGAAGAGGAGAAAAGAAGCTCAGAATCTACAACAGGAAGCTTTGCGACGTAAGCGCATTGAGTTGCGCAAAAAGGTATCGGTTTTAGGCTCTTTCTGATTCATTGAACTTGATTTTGGTTTCATTTCAATTAGCTCATTACTACACCCCCCCCCCCCCCACCCCCAAAAAAGAAAAAAAAAAAGAAAAGAAAAAAAGATTCACTTTTAGATGCAACAGTTGCAAGGCAAAGTAGGGTTTAGACATAACTGAAGCTCACTAACCATTACAAGTGGTTGAGGCGCGAAGTACTGTTCTTTAAATAAACAGTTATTATCAGTCAAAGTACTGATACAGTTTCAGATGCCTGTGTATTGCAGTAATTAGGACTGAAATTTTCAAAATGATGTTGTTCTTGATGTAATATGTACAATGTACCTCTTAACGTTGTTTCTTGAAGTTGTATAAATGTTTTTTTTTTTTTTTAAATAACTCACGATTAGATTTTTATATCTTGTGATTGGAAATTGCTGTTGTCTTGTTATATTTGCTTACACTTTTTATATTGACACGAAATTGACCCCCCCCCCCCCCCTATTTTTATTGGTAAAACATTGAAAAATCATTGTTGGATGCCAAGTATTGGAATTTATTATATTATCATTTATCTAGAGGAGTCTTGTATTTAGTGTTTGGTTTTTCACTGAAGTTGTCCATCTTGTGGAATTATTACTGTTGATGGTTAAGCTTAGTTGGGGTTATTAAGGGTAGAAACTTGAAACCTTTCAATATTGTACCCTCTCCCATAATTACCAGGAACAGGAACGTTTCGGGTACGGAGACGACTACGTGCCTTAGAAAATTTTGGGTACGCTTGGGGTAGGATAAGTTGGTACGCCAATTAGGAACGTGGTACACTTTAATTGGGAACGTGGTACGTTCTTAGAAGTACTTTAGGTCGCCAGTATATATATCACGCACACACACAATCCATTTTTCCCTCTCGTAATAGGACATTTTGCCATTTTGGGTGTCTCTCTCGAAATAGGACAACTCCAAAATGGAAATGTTTTGTTTAATGGGACCCTCATTTACACTCACAACAACTTCCCACTCATTATTTTCTACCCCACTTTCTAGCTACTACCCCACTTTTCCTACTCACAACACTTACTCCCCTAACATTTTTCCTTAATCCCCGTATCCAACTCAAAAATTATATACTCCATCCGTCCCGTCCGAATTAGGATTTTTGGGTTGGGCACGGGGATTAAGGAAAAAGTGTTAGTGGAGTAGGTGTTGTGAGTATGAAAAGTAAAGAAGAAGAGAGAAAGTGGGGTAGAAAATAATGAGTGGAAAGTTGTTGTGAGTGTGAATGTGGGTCCCATTAAATAAAACACTTCCATTTATGAGTTGTCCTATTTCGAATGGGACACCCAAAATGGAAATTTGTCATAATTCAAGTGTGGCGGAGGGAGTATCAAGTAGGACGTAGGGAGTATATATATACTGTGAAATAAATAGTCAAATTGTCAAATAACATAAATATAAAATAATTAACTTTTTAATACTAAAAGTCAAATTGCTTCAAAAATAAAATAAAATACTAATAGTGAAACCAAAAAAAAAAATGTTAGAGCCAAAAACAACCTTGAAAAAAAAAAGACAAAAATTCTAATAGGATCCTTTTCATCCAAACTAGACTGCCTCATCTCTTCTAATTTTGCTGAAGAATCTTCCAAATATGTATTGTCTGGATCAACATCCCATTTCTTATGAGGTCCATCTTTGTCCTCCATAGAGAATCGTGATTGGAGACGTATATTAGAAAGAATAAACACCAACTTATCAACTCTCGCTCAATTCAATCTATTCCTCTTCACATTATGAACATAGGAACGGGTACTCGAAAGTGTTTCTGATGAACTACTTATTGGTTGAGATGATATCTTTTTGGTCACATCACCTAATTTTGGAGTTTTCGACCCATACGCCGACCACCAATCTATGGCATCCATTCGGTTTGGCACAACATCAAGTTGAGCTGTTGTCATTGCATAAATTTCTTTCTTCATGTGAAAAGTTGCAAATTGTTCACACAATAATTTATTTTTCAGCATCCTCGGAAATCCTTTCAAAAGCTTTTATGACTCCCGAAATAACTTCCTCATCATATTAGGAGTTTTTTTAGAAAGACCTCCCAGTGCAAGTGTGTCAGGGTAAATAATATAAAAAAATCGTGGAGTGAGTGCAAAACCAAGACAATGCAAGGGAATATTCATCTTTCCCACCTCGCTAACACAATGCCCAATATGTGGATAAAAATTATAATACTTGCTATTTTTCGTTTGATTATTTATCTCTCCAAGCATGTTGTCCATTCGTTCGTATATCTCTCCCATCTTCGGACCTTCACCATCGGCAAACTTAATCAAGTAATATCGGCAAACTTAATCAAGTAATGCTCATGTTTTGTAATTTTTATGATTTCTTCTACATCATTTCAAAAATCTTTACTGTTAAATGTCTCAACAACTAAAAATAAACAGTGAAGATTTTTGGAATAAGGTAGAGTAAATAATAAAAATTACAAAACATGTGTATTACTTGATTAAGTTTGCAGACGGTGAAGGTCTGAAAATGGGAGTGATATGAATGGACAACATGCTGGGAGAGATAAATGATCAAATGAAGAATAGTAAGTATTATGTATTTTATCCACAAGTAGAGGGCATTGTGTTAGCAAAGTGAGAAAAGATGAATATTTCCTTATATTGTCTAGGTTTTGCACTCACCCCACGATTTTATGATATTCGTTACCTATCACACTTGCACCCGGAGGACTTCCTATTAAAGCTCCTAATGTTGATAAGGAAGTTATTACGGGATCCATCGAGACTTTTGAAAGGATTTCTGAGGATGTAAGAGAAAAGAAATTATTGCTTGAACACTTTGCAACTTTTCCCATGAAGAAAGGAATTTATGCTATGGCAGCAGCTTAACTTGATGCCGTTACAATGGATGCCATAGATTGGCGGTCGACGTATGGGTCAGAAACTCTAGAATTAACTGAAGTGGCGAAAAATGTATTATCTCAACCGATTAGTAGTTCATCGGCGCAAAAAAACTTTGGAGTACATATTCCTATGTTCATAAGAAATAGATTGAATGGAACGAGAGTTGATAAGTTGGTGCTCATTCATTCTAATATATGTATCCAATCACGGTTCTCAAGAATACAAAGATGGACCTCACAAGAAATGAGATGTTGATACAGACAATACATATTTGGAAGATTCTTCAGCAAAAAATTAGAAGAGATGAGGTCGTCTAGTTTAGATGATGAGGTTGTTGAATTTTAGTATTTTTTTTTCAAGGTTGTTTTTGGTTTTAATCTTTTTTTTTTTTTAATTTGAATTTTAGTATTTTCTTTTTGAAGCAATTTGACTTTTTGTATTAAAGAGTTAATTATTTTATATTTATACTATTGGACGATTTATTTCACAATACACACACATTGGCGACCCAAATTACTTCTAAGAACATAGCGTGTTCCCAATTAAAGCGTACCGCGTTCCAACTGATTCTACCCCTAGCGTTCCCAAAGTTTTCTAAGTCACGCTCTCGTCCCGCATCTCCCGAAACGTTCCGTTCATGGTAACTATGCAATGGACACATTTCTTGGTAACTTCCTATGAAAACTGTTAAAGAGTAAATCAAGAAAATAGCGAAACAAGCACATAAAATCCACACACAAGAATTTACGTTTAGCTACGTCCATGGGTTGAGGGAGAGAATATTATTATCCTTTGGAAATCACAAATACAAATCTCACTAATCTAGTGCATGAATTATTGATCAAAGACTTGGTATTGAACTTCTCCCTAGTTGATTATGTTTTTGGAGAGGGTAGTATTTATAGTCTCCTAAATACCTAAACCCGTGGCAATAAAGAATCTTTGTACTTGCAGAGTAAGTAAACCTTATATGTTTCCTAATTCTGCACAATCCTTTGTCTTTTTATGTACAAACAATTCAGCCGTGCACTTCAGCCCACACTGTCGGGCACGGTCGTGCCCTTTATCTGGCACGGCCGTGCCATTTATGCCATACTCCCTCCGTCCCAGCTCACTTGAGACTTTTTTACCAAAACTGGACAACTTAAGGTCGGTTTGACCAACACTTTATAGAAATATTTATGATCCGAACAAAAATTAAAAAAATGTAAAATGACCACCATTAAAAATCCTCTCAATAACAATTTTTAAAAAGTTTTTTGGAACATAAATATTTCTATAAAGTGTTGGTCAACCCGACCTTAAGATGACCAGTTTTGGTCAAAAAGTCTCAAGTGAGCTGGGACGGAGGGAGTATGCATCAATCCCTAAATCCTATTCCACAGTCGTACTAAGGATTTCACACGGTCGTGCCACTTTACAAGCACGCTCGTGCACATTACGCCAAATGGATCCTCACCTTTGCCATCTTCTGTACGGTCGTGCCAACTTCAAAGTCCCAGGAATTACTCCGATTTGCTTCTTGGTTCATGCCTCCATCAATCCAATGATTCAAATGCATGTTCTTAACAAAAACATATTTGGGACATCTTCACTAATGTTCTTAGTAAAAGGCACACTCCTAATTCTAAACATACCCTTCTGGTTCTTTCTTTTAAAAAAATGTATTTGTCAACGCTTTTAGCATTATCTCTAGTTGTTGTAATAAAATTGGCTTAAATGTCTCTTAGAAATCTGTATCTCTCTCATCACTTTGGTATTGCTGCTTTTATGCAAGCACGTATTTGATAAAAAAAAAGCAATACAAATTAACTTTGTACTGCCCAATAGTGTTACTTAGTGGAGGTTGACATGTAATCACTTTGAAAATTCTCGCTTTAAAAGCCACGGGTATTTTCATGCTCTTACCTCATGAACTTCTTGTGCTTGATGTAAAAAAGCTTTGCTATACTTTCTCCACCAGTTACTAGGTGACATTTGATTAACCTTATGGATGAGTTGTCCAAATCTCTGTTCAACCAATTCTTCTTAAACATTCAATTCCGGGCGGGAAGACCGAGTCTCATTTCTTGTATCCTGTTTTATACCATCACCTGCCTATTATACAGTATGAGTTTATTGGATTAAATCTTTAGGTAGGAATTTCGAAACTTAATAACTTGATAACATATGTGTTAGATTCAAATTTGTCTTGGGTTCAGCGAAGATTGACAACATTTAGGTACTAGTAGCAAAAAATGTTGAACTCTGTTTGAAGTTTCTCCGCTCTTTTCCTTATGCCTTGTAATCGATTCAACTTTTGGTGTATACTCTGCAATATTAACGATCGAAGTTAAGAATTTATGCCTCATTCATCCACATGTTTAATGATCTGTTTCTTTTTAAACTAATTCTACAGAGAAAATTGGAAAGAGAATATGTTATATATGGTGATGGCGGAGCTCCACCTGACCCAGATGCAGAACCAAATGAAAATGGTGAGGACGATGATGAAGAAGATGACGAAGTGGAGCCTCTACCATCAGTTTCTGGTATGACGAGTTAACTAATGCCGACTGAGTACTCCTTTTAGCTTTCTCTTAGACTTACTGTTTGAGAAGTTTGTAAAGTGGTCTTGAGTTTCTCAAGTTTCTATAAAAGCTTTATCTATTCGTAGTTCACTATGCGTAGGCAGTTACATAGAGATGAATATCCTTTCAAGATTCTTTACATTAGGGAAGTCGACATTGTAGGCGATTTTGGTATTAGTACGTGACACGAATGCACATCGGGCCGTGACAGATAGCAAAGGTGAAATTGGTAATTAATATAAAAGGGACCCTCATTTTAGGACCCAAAAAAAAAAGTTTCAGCAAGTGATGCTCATTTTGGGCCAAAGGGAGTTGTATTTTTTTATTATTATTTTTTTTTTCCGGAAGATGATGTTTAAAAGGTTATATCGAATTAGATTTGACTTGAAAGTGAACTGAACAAGGTATCGGAAAAGGGCATCGTTTTTTATTTCCGTAATTATGTTTTCACTTTGTGAATAGTTGCGAGATTCATGCTCGATCTAACAATAGCATTGTTCATATGAAAAAGGGACAACAACATATGATAACGGTGACGTGAAAGTCTTGGTGAGAACAAGCGAGATATTGCGGGAGGAAGATAACTTGACTGAAAACTTACAGGCTGCACTTCCCAGGTTGACCACAGGGTCAGAAAAGAAGCGTAATGTACCCGTGGTTAAGAAGAAGCCGATGAAGAAAGTAGCAAAAAAGAGATCTCGCCCAAAGCAGCAAACTAAAAGAGACAAAAGAAAGGGCAGCAAAAAGAGCAAGGAATAGCATTGTCACTATGTCACTCTTATCGGAGAATTTGACCAGTCGTGATTTTAATGAGACTATAGCTTGCTTTTTTAGAGAGTTGTTTATTCACAAACAGATGTGTAATACGGGGTATTGTTCTTGGACCGTGTTGTTTTTCTGGTATGATTTACAAATGCTTAATGAAAAATTTTCAGATGATTTTTATTTATTTTTGTTTGTTTATGGTGATGTTGAGCTGCATGTTTATATGCTTATTGGGTTATTTATGAGGCAAATTCTCAGCAGACTTGACAATGGACAAATGTCTAACAGTTTGTTTGAGTTTGGTTTATTCAACTATGGCTGCTAGGATGGTTGGTTTTGAGTTTGATTTTTGTCAACTGAGATTTTGGCTACTAGAGATGATTGGACTCATTGCTATTTTTTTTTTTTTTTATTTTTTTTTTTACAAAACTAGTCCATAACCCGTGCTCCGCACGTGAACTTATGTACTACTCCCTCTGTCCCTAAATGAGTGTCCATTTTCAAGAAATCTTTGTCCCTAAATGAGTGTCTTTTTTGAACATAACTTTCTCCCTAAACGTTTTTTTTCGAAATTTTTTTCACCGGTTTCTTTATACGTGTAAAACTAAAGGTTTGAAAAGGAGATTACAAGATTATATATGAATCGTTGTTATCAAATTGTTCAAAAAGTTGAGATTTTCAATATCCCTTAAAATGAAATTTGGACACTCATTTAGGGACATAGGGAGTATTTATTTTCTAAAGTTTATTTATATCTGATGATAATTATAATTTAAATTAGTTGTCATCATAAAACTTTGTTTTTCAAGTATTTTTAGTTGACTGTAATTCTAATTTTCACTTGTGGTTTTTCAACAAATCTTAAGTGTTGCACCAAAAAAAGTAATGTAGTGTACTAAATCAAGTCATTTTTTTTTTAATTAAGGGACATTTTCTTAAAAGCCCTTCATTCTAACTTTTATTTCTAAAGAAGACATAATATTTTTCTAATTGCCCAAAAACCCAAGGGACAAATATAGCCAAGAATACCCCTAATTACCCCTTATAAGGGTGCTCCCCCTTTCCAGGCCATATTTTCAAGTCATATTTTCATCCCGCTATGAGATTCATGTCTCAGACTCTTAGAAACACTGAGAATCATGTCTCAAACCTATTAAAAAACTAAAAAGTCATAACATAAACGTATAAAAACACTGAGAGACATGTCGCATGCCTATAAAAACATTGAAACTCATGTCACATACCTATAAAAACACTTTGAACCATATCACATACATATAAAAACACTTAGAACCATGTCACACACCAATAAAAACACTTAGAACAATATCACATACCTATAAAAATACTTGGAACCATGTCACATGCCAATTAAAACACTTAGAACCACGTCACATACCTATAAAAACACTAAGAGACATGTCACATGCACATAAAAACACTTAGAAACATATCACATACCTCTAAAAACATTAAAAGCCATGTCACAAACCTATAAAAACACTGAGAGTCATGCCGCAGACATATAAAAACTATGAGATACATGTCACAAACCTATAAAAACATTAAGAGTCATGTCTCCGACTTGTAAAAACACTAAGATACATGTCACATGCATATAAAAACTCTGAGAGCTATGTCACATACCTATAAAAATACTGAGACAAGTGTCGGTGACCTATAAAAACACTGAGAGACATATCTCAAACCTATAAAAACACTGAGAGACGTATCTCAGGCCTATAAAAACACTGAGAGACGTATCTCAGACCTATAAAAACACTGAGAGACGTGTCGCAGACCTATAAAAACACTGAGAGACATGTCACATACGTATAAAAAACACTTAGAACTATGTCACATACCTTTAAAACACTGAGAGACATGTCGTAGACCTATAAAAATAGTGAGAGACAAGTCACATACCTATAAAAACACTGAGAGCCATGTCGCATATCTATAAAAACACTAAGAGACATGTCGCAGACCTATAGCCATGTTTTACACCTGTTAAAACACTGAGAGCCATGTCGTAGACCAATAAAAACATTGATAGCCATGTCTCAAACCTATAAAAACATTGAGAGTCATGTCTCCGACTTATAAAAATACTGAGATACATGTCACATACATATAAAAACAATGAGAGCTATGCCACAGACATATAAAAATACTGAGACAAGTGTCTCAGACCTATAAAAACACTGAGAGACATATCTCAAACCTATAAAAATACTGAGAGACGTGTCTCAGACCTATCAAAACACTGAGAGACGTGTCTCAGACCTATAAAAACACTAAGAGACATATCTCAGGCCTATAGAAACATTGAGAAATGTGTCGCATACCTATGAAAACACTGAGAGACATGTCACATACCTATAAAAACACTTAGAACTATGTCGCAAACCTATAAAAACACTGAGAAACGTATCGCAGACCTATAACAATACTGAGAGACATGTCGCATACCTATAAAAACACTGAGAGACATATCGCAGACATATAAAAATAGTGAGAGACAAGTCACATACCTATAAAAACACTGAGAGCCATGTCACATATCTATAAAAACACTAAGAGACATGCCACAGACCTATAGCCATGTCTTACACCTGATAAAAACACTGAGAGTCATGTCTTAGACCAATAAAAACATTGACATCCATGTCTCAGACCTATAAAAACATTGAGACACAAGTCACATACCTATAAAAACACTGAGAGCCATGTCGCAGACCAATAAAACACTGAGAGCCATGTCTCAGCCCTATAAAAACTCTGAGAGACATATCTCATACCTATAGAAACGCTGAGAGACATGTCGCAGACCTATAAAAATGTTGAGAGCCATGTCGCAGACCTAAAAAAACGCTGAGAGTCATGTCGCAAACCTCTTTTCTATATCTCACTTCTTTATAGACAAGATGGACAAATAAAAAGTATAGTGGAGAGCTTTCCATTGACAATGATTATTCGATCCATAAATATATAACCCATAGTTATAAATACCGTTTTGGTAAGCGCACCGGTTTGAATCAGAACAAACCGGTTCGACCGGAATAAAGCGGTACATGCCGGAATTTAAAACGTAACGGAATTTAGCTCGTTCTGCACCGGTTTTTGACCGGAACGGTGCATTTTGGCGGGATAAGACTGAAACAGTATAAAATTTATAACTATGGGTAAAAACCATTAATAAGAAGATAAATACCTTCTCTTGTTCCAAAAGTTTGTCGTATTTTGATTTTTTATAGTCAAAGTGAATTTTAATCAAACATTGATGTCATTTTAATTTTCATTGTAAAAAATTTTAAATTGTAATTGATAAATTATGAAGTGATTATCTTTAATATTTTTCATAATTTTATTGTAATCACTAAATTAACACTTACTCCATTTGTCCCATTTTAAACTTCAAAAATTTCCATTTTTGGTGTCCCATTTTAAATTCAAAATCCAAAAAAGAAAAGTTATTTATATTTTTTTTATCTAGTGGGACCTACATGTCATACACACAATAACTATCCACTAACTATTCCCTACCCCACTTTCTCTCTCCTACCCACTTTCTTTACTCACAACACTCTACCCTACTATTTATATTTTATAATATAAAAATTCTCATCTTAATTCTTGTGCCTATTTTTTTTTTTTTTGAAGTTTAAGATGGGACGGAGGGAGTATGTATGATTAAAATTAACATATACTCCCTCCGTTCCGGGTAAGTTGCAACAATTTGCCATTTTGGGCATTCCACTTAAGTTGCAACAATGTCAAATAAGGAAACTCTTTATTACTTGTATAATCCTCCACTCATTCTCTCTCTTCTTCCCAACCACTCATTATTCTCCACTCATTCTCTCTCTTCCTCCGAACCACTCATTATTCTTCTTTCTTAATTTTTGTATTTCTCCTTCCATGTTGCAACTTACCCGAAACGGAGGGAGTATCAGTAAAATATAATTAAAATGAAACAAATTTTATGGGAGAAAGAGAGTACGTATTTCATACAAACATGGCATATTATTTCCTTTCAACCAAAAAAGAACAAAAAACAAACATGGCATATGAAAAGCAATAGTAGCATCTAAGTAAGCATCCTGAAACCCACTACATGATTTTTTAGTATATTCGAGAAGCCAAGAGAACTTTCTACATTTTCTACATTTTCTCGAGAAGCCAGCGACGAAACCCACTAAACCTTCTCTCCCATCATTTCATCAGGGCAGCCAAGAGAACTTTCTACATTTTCTCGAGAAGCCACCGACGAAACCCACTAAACCTTCTCGAATTCAAGAAACCGCACCGACCATAACATCTCTCCCATCATTTCATCTTTATATACTCTCATTCGCAATTCAATACAATAACTAATCATCCACTTGATTGCAATTTTGCCTCACATTTTTGCGATCAACCATTTTGTCAAACACTTTGGAGATGGCAGACGATAGTGCGGTTACTGTTTACGGCAGCATCGCCATCACGGACACCACCAAGAAAAACCCCTTTTCGATCAAGGTCGGACTAGCCCAAGCCCTACGAGGCGGATTTGGAACAAATCAAATAATTTAAGTGGTTGAATAAATTGAGGTAGATCTGGAACGCAAACACGAAAAAAAGGCGAGAATCAAGACTCTAGCAGGTGGGTTGTTAAGGATTCTTGGAATATGCTTGACACCACATCATCATCTTCTACGATTGTAATAGAGACCGACTATGGCGATTTGGCCGGAGGAGAGGAGCCGCCGGTGATAGAGGCATATAGATTATCAGATCTGGAGAAGGAATCGTCGAAAGATTCGCCGGCGAGATCGACAGAGGGAAGGGGTGGGTTGAGAGAGATGGGAGTTCGCCGGAGGAGTATAGAGAGTGAGGGTGACGGCGGGGGAGGGTTAACGTATTAGGGTTGAATGGGAGCTGGGAGGGGTAGTTTTGGGATTAAAGTATTTCATTTAAAAAATCATGGACTTAACAGAAATAAACATTCCATCTTGTGGATCCGAAAGAAATAAACTAAAATGTATGTCCTGTTTAAGAAATTTGCTTTAACAAGAGGACTTTTGAGAAATTTTCCTTTAATTAATGCATATAAGATGTTATACAACAAAACTAACAAATCAACAAGTACCTATTTATTTATCAGATTATAAATAGTTATATATGCTTTAATTTATGTATTTCAAATCTAGAATAAATATCAACCTTCTATATTTCACGTTGCAATTCATGTCCTTCATGAAATAAGCATAAGAAATTTCAAAAATTAATATAAAAGTCTTTTATTTGATTTTAAAAAAAAATCACATTCTTAAAAAGGAAAATCATTCTTACTCATCAAAGACGGTAAAAAATGTATTTTTTATATTAATAAAAACGTAAAATATATATATATATATATATATATATATATATATATATATATATATATATATATATGTCATACTCTTTTTAACATAATTTATAATGTATGCATTTATATTTTATTCATGAAAAAAATTATTAGTGTATGAGAGTGTCTTGATTTAATTTAATGCGTATAGGTTTTTCAAATTTCATAACCGTTGTCATTAGATTTGTAATATTAACACACACATAATGATGAATGTAATAATTTCAAAATTTAATAGCTAAACTCTTCATCTACCTCATCTTTTCTCTATTATTATATATATTAGCATACTATTCTATTAGTATCCAATAGTAGAATATGATTATCTATAACAATAGTAGAATGGTAATATCTAATAGTTGTATTCTTCTGATGTAGTAACTATTATAGTATGCTAATACTATTAGCTAAAAGAGAAAAAAATGAAAAGTCATATTATTATGGGGTACATGGTGATGTGGCTTCACGAAATGAAAAATTTCGATAAAGCTTGTCTACGTGTCACATCCATAGGACTCCGTATCGACTTTTATATATACTAGATTTAATCCCTTCGTCAAATTTAATACCTTTGTCCCATTGTAATAAGTGTCGGTGACTTGTGAATGTTTTTTTTTAAAGGGATTTTTACTATTATAATTGTAATTATATTTTTTTTCTATAAAAATGTGATATTTATTCTAGAAAATGACCGAAAAAGTAAAGAGCAGAACTTAACATAATCTTCAGCCTCTTTCACAAAAAAAAAAAAAAAAAAAAAAAACATAATCTTTAGCCTCAAAATGATACTCATCTTTTTTTTTTGTTGTTATTACAAATGAACAATAATTTAATTTACTATTAACTCTTAATGAAATTTTATAATTTATTATTATCACACCAATATAAATACTATCAATATCTATGTTTAAATTCTCAATAAAATAATTAAAAGTAGTCTAAATTATTGCTTAAAATTTATTTATAATAATAATATATAAAAAAAAAAAAACTATTTTTTTGGGACAAAGATGGTGGTTTAGTTTCTCAAAAGTTATAAAATCACTGAAATTCTAAAATGGGTAATATAGTTTTAATATGTTTAGAAAGTAACAATTTAGAACGGAGGAAGCACTAAATAACTCCATTTTGCCTGTTAAAAAAACTCCATTATCTCCGTTTATTTTTCTAAATTTTGGATTGGTTTGGATTTACTTCTCCGTCCCACTTCACTTGAAACCTAAGAGGTGGGCAAGATAATTAAGGAGAAAGAATAAAATAAGGAAAATGTGTAGTAGAAAATGAAGAGAGAGGATGAATGGGGTTAAAAGTAGGTTGATTGAATAAATTGTGTGGTAAAAAATGAAAAAAGAGAATGAGTGGAAGATGTGGATTGAATATAAAATTATAAAAAATGACTATTTTCCCAAAATGGAAATAAGTGGTGAGACGGAGGGAGTAGATAAGAAGGAACAAATAAAAACAGTGGACCATTACTAAAATACAACTTTAATCCGGCACGCCGCAGTAGGGTCATAAACGGTATTAAAAACGCGTAATATGACGTCAGCTTAACACATAAGCAGTGGGTCCCATTGCCAAATAGTCCCTGTCGCGTGTCGCCTCCTCAAAAGACACCAGAAAAAATATCTCTGTGTATGTATGCGTACAATGTATAAGTACTTTTTTTTTTTTTTTTTACAACAACTTCAATTGCATTATTAATAATAACAAAAGAGACGGCATTCTGTTGGAATAGAGAACCATCCGGGAACTAGCGAGCGGACGCAAGGAAGAAATCACGTCGGAGCAGGCTGTTGCCTTGGGCGGCCGCCCAAGGTCATGGTGGGCGACCGCCCACTTAATCAGTCTGGAATCGTCAGCGGGAACCTTTGTTAGGCGACCACCCAAAGGCCAAGCGGGCGACCGCCCAAGTGTCGGGGGCAGTCGGGGCTGAGTCGGTTTTTGGGCCAGATTTCGGGTTTTCTTGTCCGTCTAGGGTTAGGTCTTTATTCTAGGTTTGCTATATAAGCAATGTTCCGCCCCCACACTCATTGTAACTCCATATTTACATATTATAGTGCAAGATAATGGCTTGGTAGTGCCCCCAGACGTAGTCAAACATATTGACGAACTGGGTTCACAATTTCTTGTGTTCGTTTTGTCTTTTGCTTTGGGTTTCTTATTTCTTGTGCTTGTTTGTGGTGCCGGGTTTTCTTGCGATTTGCTTGGATGTTGGGTTGGGAAGGGTCAATTCTACAACAACTGGTATCAAGAGCTCTGGTTGGAGATCAGGGTCAATCGATCGATTGGTTTATCGGACGATTGGGGTTTGTCAACCAATCAAGAATGGGCAAGGATAAACAAGCGGTTGAGAAATTCGATGGGTCTGACTATGGATATTGGAGGATGCAAATAGAGGATCTCTTGTATAATAAGGATCTCTATAAGCCTCTAACAGGAGTCAAACCGGAAAAAGAAAAGCAGGAAGACTGGGATCTCATGGATCGGAAAGCCTTAGGGGTGGTTCGATCTACTTTGTCGAATTGGATCGCGAAGACTACCAGGAAGGCGAAAACCACCAAGGAGCTATTGGATTATCTTACTGAGAGATTTGAAACTCCATCTGCTGCAAATAAGGTTGATTTGATACGCAAGATGGGTAGTCTCAAGATGCAAGAAGGAGGATCCATAGCTAAACACATCGATGAGTTTATGGATATTATAGACTCATTGACTGCGTTGGAGATTACTTTCGGTGACGAGGTTCATGCGTGTTTATTGCTAGCGTCCTTACCAAGGAGTTGGAGCGGAACGGTGACAGCGTTAAATGCTTCAGCGGGTAAGAACAAATTGAAGTATGATGATGTTAAGGACTTCCTCTTGGGCGAAGAGAATCGCATAAAGAAGTTGGGGACACCGTCTACTTCGGAATCGGTCTTGGCTACAACTAGTAGAGGAAGACCGGGTTCTAGCAATAAAGGGAGAACATGGTCAAGGGAAAGTGTAATCGGGGGTGGGGATCAGTATGAGAAGAACAAAGAAAGACCAAGGGTTGCCAGAGGATCGGTAGAGTGCTATTGTTGGTCCCTAAAGGGCAACAAGGGTGTGAAAATCGCTAGAGGGGGGGGGATAGCGTTTTAAAATTCTTTTCAAACCCTTTTGCAATTCAATGGCAGATGCGCACAACTCTTATTTTGGCTAAGTATAGCGCGCAGTAACAGTGTGAAATGCACAACGGAAATTTAAAGCAGCTCTGCGCAGGGTATACTGCGCAGAGATAAAAACTCACGCGCTAAGTATGAGGCTAAAGAGTGGCGCAAAAAGGATTCTAAGGCAAATGAGCAATAATAATTACAACATCAGAGAGTAGCAATCTGAAAGATCAAACAAAGCAGTTCATAAATAGTTAAGCAGGAAATATGCAGTAAATATAATGAACACGCTATTTGGAGAGGTTCGATCGATGAAAGATCTACATCCTCTACCAAGATGGTTAGTCTTGGATTTCTAATGGAGATCTTATTATATGAGAGAGTATTACAAATTACAACATATGAGCTCAATACTAACTCAAGATCTATTATCTATGAAGAACAAATCCTAGACTAAACCGGTGTATCTCAAGAAGTTAGATCAAAATGATCAAAGCTTTAAGAGGTGTGTGTGTGACAGAAATTCTGGGCTCTATGAATATGAAAGATGAAGAGCACCAAGAATTCTGGTGATATAGGCTTTGTGATATGAGCAGGAGTTTTGAAGGTTTGAAGATCTAGAAGGCTGTTCTAAAGAATCTGGAAATACTAAGCAGCAGTCTTCAGATCTTCAAGGTTTCTCAATGAAGTATGAAACTCGAGCTTTGAAGCATAATGGCCAATAAGAGGGGCTTGATAAAAGGGCCGATAGAAGGGCAGCTTGGAAATGAAGAAGAGCAGGCTATTTATAGCTGAGAGCTTGAATATAGCCGTTGGAGCTCTGAGCAAGGACAATGAGCTGGCACAAAGTGATTGGCGCGCAGCTGTCCTTTATAGCCGTTGGGGCTCTGATCAAAGATGATGACCTGGCACAATATGATTGGTGCGCAGGTGATTTAGAGCCGTTGGAGACTGAGCATGAAGACCAAATTCAAATGCTTCTTCTAGAAGGTTGACAGCTGTCTTCACTTGAGATATTTCTTTTAAGCGTGTCTCCACCAATGGTTTTGCTGAGTGTGCTTATTTTGTCGTTTGTGCACACCTCAGCATTCTTACTCAATCCAAAAAGCGTAGCTTGTCTTGACGCTTTCCAAGCTTCTAGAATGTGAGATCAGGAGATGAGGAACTTAACCAAGGTTGTGTCCGCGTACAAAGGCATGTGCATTGCCGCGCGCATGGATTCAGCGCATGAGCAGAATGCGCACCATGCTTGGTCACAAAGAAAGATCTCTTGAGAGATTGGGGAATGAGATCTTGAAAACTGAGCAGGGTCAAGGGCTGCGCAAGATATCTATGCGCAGTGGAGACCTGCGCGGAGAACATTCTGCGTAGTGAAATGAATCGTGCTTAGGAAATCTTCGATCTTTAAAGCTTCAAGTCCTATAATCTAAGCCTATACTATAAAAAGGACTTGGCTAAAAAATGAAGTTATAAACTTCTTTACATGAGGTCATAAAGTCCATAAAAATACTCATAGGTGATGGTATCAATCAATTCTAACAAATATAGGAGGGTTAAGTGATAAGCATACCCAATAATCTCCCCCTAAATGATTGATGCCATTACCTACTATAGCAAAGGCAATTCATTGTACTTTATAATAACATGTCCATAAAAATGTGAATGGTAAATCACGCCTCAAGTCAATGCACACACTAGCCAGTGCTATAGATTTCTAATCTATCCAAAAGATTAAAAACTTACAAGCTAGGAAAGATAGAAATATCATTCAGAGCATACAAATAATGTGAGATGAAGTTTTAAGTATGTGTTTAAACTGAATGTTTAAACATCATGCGTAGAAGACATGAGCAGTAAAGATTATGCGCATGAGTTTAAGTAATAATGCATTCAATGTTCCACAAACGAATGGTTTGAATTGAACAAGGTTTTGTGAAAGCTTTATGATGCATTCTTCTCATTAAAACTTTGAAGGATTTACTGTTACAGAGTACAAGTTTTAAAGAGGAAAAACAAAAGAGGTGCGCACAAAAACAAAAGCGCACGAAATGAAAGCGCATAAAACATACTGTGCGCAACAAGAATCAAAATGTTCCAAAAATAACAAAATACTTACAAAGGAAATCTAATCTATGTTGATCCGTTGCAGGGCTTCGCGCATCTCATTCTGAAGGCTGTTGAACTTGTTCATAAGTTCCACCTTTAAATTTTGAAATTTGTCCTGGAACTCAACAGCTTTACCAACATAAGTGTTCATTCCTCTGCGCATGTCAGCATTGTCATCCACTAGCTCTCTGAACTTTTCTCTGCTGTCCGTCAGGATGGCAGTTTGCGTAGCTTCTAATCTTGAGTCGGTATGGAGGCGCTGAGTGTTGACGCTGGCTTGAATGTCTAGCATTGCGTAGTCCATTTTGTCGTTGAACGCAGAAGAAAAAGCTGTCATGGACTTAGTAATGCATCTACGCACTTCTTCAATATTATGCGCATAGCCTCCTTGTTCAATCTTCTCCATCTGATCCTCCATCTGAGCTTGAAGATCATCAAATCCTCTATGTAACCCATCTGAGAGGGTTTTCTTGAGCTTTTTCAGTATGTCCCTGAGTCCACCATCAAGCGCTCCAAGGGTGCACATATTTTTGAGTTGTGCGCAGACATTTTCGAGCTGGGCGCTGATGGTTCTCAGGGAGTCCAGGATGAGTTGATCCAAAGTGATAGGAATTTTTTCTTGCGCAGGCTCAGATGAACTTGACTTTGCCTCCGTCTTAGCACTCTCCGTGCTTTCCTTTGCCTCCCTTGCCTTTGCTTCCTCCTTGGCAGCTTTCTCCCCCTTAATGGTATCAATCTCCAAACGCTGCATATCAAGACGATATAATAAAGCAGTTTGAGCAGTGAGGAGTTTATTTAGTTGCAGCTGCGTAGCGACTTGATTCGCTTGAACAGAATGCAAGCTTTGCACGATCTGGCGCAGCTCAGCTGAAGAGGAAGGAGGAGTCTCAGGGGCTGAAGATGGTTGAACTGGAGAAAGATCACTGCTGTCAGTGGCTGCGGAACTAGTGCGGCGCTTCTTCAATTCTTTAGCGCTGCTGCGCACCTTCTGCTTGAGACGAGAGGAGATATGTGCGATATCAGCACTAGGGATGGCTTCTTGAGAGACTTTGTGCATTTGCTCCCCCTCAACTGCAGCATCATCTGAATCACCACGAAAATCAGCCTTGCGCTTCATTGTGGTTGGCTTTGAGGGAGCAGGAGCTGGATTGCTGGAAGGATCTGCCTCTTTGAATGAAATCCCTTTGGTGGAGATGGACACAGCAGCTTGCTTCTTGCTTGCCTATGCAACAAGGAAATGACAAGTTCCACTTGTGCTCTTCCAGTCAATGGTGCACGCTGCGTAGTCCGCATCTGAATAACCTACAAGTTTAAAGTTCGAATCTTTGGTGTACCAAAGTCCAAGGTTAACAGAGCCAAAAATATATCTAATACATTTTACAGCAGTCATGTGCGCTTCAGAAGAATTAGCATGAAAGTGCGCACAGATCCAGTCAATCATAATATCTTGGCCAACTAGCAGAAGATAAATGAGAGTTAATCATACCTTGATATAATCTGATCAACTTTACCTTTTAAGTCTGTTAAATTTGTTGCTTGTGGCCATTGGAGTGTCGTACGCTTTAGCACTCAAGTCCAAAATTCTTGATTAAGTCCCTTGTGTACTTGGCTTGATGTGATGAAGATGCTATCATTTAATTGATTGATTTTAAGCCCGAGGAAAAAGGTGATTTCTCCATCATGCTCGTCTCAAACTTTCTTTTCATTTGCTTTTCAAAGCGCTTACAAAGTGACTCATTAGTAGAACCAAATATAATATCATTGACATAAATTTAAACAAGTAAAGAGTGATCATTATACTTAGCAATAAAAAGAGTTGTATCGATTTTACCGCGCTTGAAGCCTTTCTCTAGTAGGAATTTTGATAGCGTATCGTACCATGCTTTTGGAGCTTGCTTAAGTCCATACAAAGCTTTCTTGCTTTGATTCTGTGATGCTTCCATTCTTATCCATCTTATTTCCGAACACCCATTGAAGCGCTAAACATTGGATGAGCTTTTCTTGCACTTCTTGCATAGCATCGATCCATCTTAAAATATGGAGCACTCTATCAATCTTCTTTGATCTGACATGAGAGATAAACGAATGCTACACCGCAAAGTTTGATGCTCTCGATGTGCGAACCCCTACATTGAGATGATAGGAATACGAAGATCAATGGGTATTTCATTTGCTTCAGTATCACGATCATCAAAGGTGATTTGTTGAAGTGGACAAACATCATGCGCAGGAGGAGGAGTTTGCGCAAGATATCCATGCGCAGTGGCGACCTGCGCAGAGAACATTCTGCATAGTGAAATGAATTATGCTTAGGAAATCTTCGGTCTTTAAAGCTTCAAATCCTATAATCTAAGCCTATACTATAAAAAGGACTTGGCTAAAAAATGAAGTTATAAACTTCTTTACATGAGGTCCTAAAGTCCATAAAAATACTCATAGGTGATGGTATCAATCAATTCTAACAAATGTAGGAAGGTTAAGTAATAAGCATACCCAACAGCTATCATTGTAAGGAGTTAGGACACTACAAGAGGGATTGTCCCATGCGAGGGGATAAATCGACGAATGTGATAATCGAAGGTGACGATGTACTGTTTCTGAGTGTTAGTAGTGCGCTAGAATCATGGGTACTGGATTCGGGGGCATCATTCCACTCATGCGGGCATGCAGGAGCGATGGAAAATTACACTTCCGGTGATTTCGGTAAGGTTTATCTGGCGGATGGCGAGCCTTTGGAAATCAAGGGGAAGGGGGATGTCAGAATAGGAGCATCGAACGGGAACGTCTTACATCTACACGGGGTCAGTCACATTTCGGGTTTGAAAAAGAACCTGATTTCAGTTGGGCAGCTGGGTGAAGAAGGTTACACGGTAACTTTTAGCTGCAGGAACTGGGTTATTACCAAGGAGGATTGTGAGATCGCTCGGGGTAATAGGGAAGGAAGATTGTATTTGGCGGAAAACACCAAGGATAGTATCGCGGTGGCGTCAGCCAAGGGTGATACGGATTTGTGGCACTGTCGATTGGGTCACATAGGTGAGAAGGGGGTATCCCCGGTAACTTCTCGGTTTGGTGTGTCATATTACATGACCTTCATTAATGATTCGACAAGGAAGGTCCGGGATTACTTCTTAGAAGGGAAAGATGAATCTTTCAGGATGTATAAAAAGTGGAAGGCCTTGGTGAAGAATCGGAAGGGACTCAAGGTTAAAAGCTTGATGTCGAATAATGGTGGGGAGTATGAGCTCAAGGAGTTTTAGGAATACGGTGATGCGAGGGAAATTCGCATGGATATTTCAGACTCGGGTGGGAGCGGCACGGTTCATGATGACCAAGGTAAAGGGGTCACTGAATACTCCAGGACCGGATATTCTGCTGCACATATCTAACAGAGAGTGTAGATCGGATGCAAAGGCTCCAGGTTTATCAAGCAAGGTGAAGTTGAAGCTGGGTTTAGCTTCAACGGGGCTTGGAGAATAGGGGAGGAGGAAGACACTACCATGATCGAGGTGAGCACTAGGAAGACACCAAGGATGAGTTGAAGAACGGATACGGGGCTTGTATATGCGGTTGATCTCTAGGTGGGAGATTGTTGGAATAGAGAACCAACCGGGAACTAGCGAGCGGACACAAGGAAGAAATCACGTCGGAACAGGCTGTTGCCTTGGGTGGCCGCCCAAGGTCATGGTGGGGGACCACCCACTTAATCAGTCTGGAATCGTCAGCGGGAACCTTTGTTAGGCGACCGCCCAAAGTCCAAGCGGGCGACCGCCCAAGTGTCGGGGGCAGTCGGGGCTGAGTCAGTTTTTGGGTCAGATTTCGGGTTTCCTTGTCCGTCTAGGGTTAGGTCTTTATTCTAGGTTTGCTATATAAGCAATGTTCCGCCCCCACACTCATTGTAACTCCATATTTACATATTATAGTGCAAGATCATGGCTTGGTAGTGCCCCCAGACGTAGTCAAACATATTGACGAACTGGGTTAACAATTTCTTGTGTTCGTTTTGTCTTTTGCTTTGGGTTTCTTATTTCTTGTGCTTGTTTGTGGTGCCGGGTTTTCTTGCGATTTGCTTGGGTGTTGGGTTGGGAAGGGTCAATTCCACAACACATTCCATAAAGGCCGGAGGCTTACCTAAAAAATCCATAATAGATACAATTTTTAACTTATAACAATGATAATTTCGATGTAAATCTTGGAACATACGAATTCTACTCCAAGTAAAACATGGAAACTGCCTCGATTCGGCATTTAAGAAATCCCCGGTCAGATAATATATGGCTTTGAGTACTTGATTTGGAGAATCCGAGTTGACGAATAAACGCCTACCAAACATTCCAAAACCCTCGAAACATCCTTCTGTAGCAAGAATAATAGCATCCATTTTGTGTTGAGATGATAAGAGATTCGTCATTGAATATTGAATTGCAATTGCAAAGAGGAAAACAAACAAACAAACCAACAAACCCATAAACAAACAAACACACATACATACAAACACAGGCTCTCAACAATGGAGAGAAATCAACGGCTTCCACAATGGAGAGAAATCAACGGCTCCCACAAAGGAGAGATAACGATGGCTCTCACAAGGAGAGAAATTTATTCAACATCAAATTTAACGACAAAAAAACAGAATCTGAAAAATTAATCTCTAATTTTACATTTATTAATTGACAAATTATCATATAATAAATGCAAAATTGGGATGTTAATTAGTAATCAAACCAAGATAAAAACAATCGAATGAAAATTTAGAAGAAGAAAGATATAGATCAGAAAGACCAATGAGGATTTTTGAAAGAAGAAGACGATTGTATAAGTACAACTTTAAATGCCCACACTTATATTTTCGATTAAAAAATAATAAAATAAAAATAAAAATGCTCACACTTATGCTATTTACATTTAACTGTCATTTTCTTGTTGGAAGTCCATTTTTTATTTTAGCCCTTTGTCTTCATAGAATGACTTATTAACTCCCTCGGATATCAAAAAAAATAAATTATTACAATAATAATAATAATGCGTAGGGAAGAAGAACATTTACTTGGATAATTTATTCTAGCAGTCAAATTTTAAAAATTAAACTATTTAAAAAAAAAATTCATTTTTTTCTTTCACGTTCTATGTTTGGTAGTTTTCTTCTATATCATTCCATCGGGAAAAAAAACAATAAGAAATTCATATGGGTAAAATATAAAGTTATGTAGGTAAGTTTCAAAACTATTATGTAAAAAATAGAAAAACAAATTCAAACCTACAACGTGGAACAAAAATACAAACTAATTCTTTGTTTGGATTAGATAAGGCTTTTTCATCCATAATGAATCACCATATACTTGGATTAGAAAAGTTTTTTTCTTTTTCTTTTTTTTAACCTATGTTTCCTTAAATGAAACTCAACCTGATCAAAATATTGCCTCACGTTTGCTATGTGTGATAGTACTCAAGATTAGGTCAAAGTATAATTTGTTGATTAATGATGAATTTAGGGAATGATCCATTTCCTACAAAAGAAACAGAAAATAAAGATGATGATCATAAAGTTAAGCAACTACTCCGGCTACGACTTTCTCAACAGAAAATAAAGATGATGTTCATTCATATCCATATCAAGAGGGGCTATATTACTAAACATTAAAACTATAAGGACTATTCTGAAACACAAGAACTTATTTATAAAATGGTGCAGCCACCACAATAGAAACCCTTTGGGCAAATTGATTGAGTGGAGGGAAGAGAAAACAGAAAGGTGCTTCCTTGAACTTTCCGGGAAACCTCCATAAAGAATTTAAAGCTTAAAGCTTTAATCTTTCTACTATATGTTTCCGCTTTAATTAAATTTTCCCGCTTTGTGTTCTAACTTTTGCTTTTTCTTTCGTTTGGATTCGAATCTTCAAGAAAAAAGAGAAAATTCTGTTTGGATAACTGGAAAAAACTCCCAGTTTAGATCAGATCTGAAAATAGTGTTTGGGAGGTGAGAAAATGCAGACGAGGTATATGGAGAGATCAAACAGTATGGCGAGGGAAAAACGAGGTTTGGATCCTAGTACTAGTGATGAAGGTCAGCCTGACAAGAAAAGGCCGGCTCTTGCTAGGTATTTTTTTTTTCTCAATTTTTTTTTATTTTTTGATTTAATTTGTTATGATTTTTTTTTTTTTGGTTGGCTCTTGTTGTGTTTGTGTTACTATGTTAGGGAATTGATTTGAATTAATCCCTTTGTTGCTGAGCTGGATTTTTTTTTTAAATTCTTTAAAAATGTTATTGGATATTTGAAATATGAACTGATGAGTTTTTATTAAGGATAAGGTTGAAAATTTTGAATAATGGTGATAATATTTAAGAAGTTTTTTTTTTTTTTTTAGTTTCAGCTAATTTTGTTTGGAAAATGAAATTGTAGAGAAGGCTATGGTACTTCAGCTTTTGAAGTGAAGAAAAGTTTTGTGCATCAATTACTGATAATATAAACAGTCTTTTAAAAAAGCTAGTGGTAATTTTTTTAGGTGGACAAAATGTGGGTTTGGGTCCATAAGTGGAAGCCATTGAGTGGATGAGATGGTTAGTGCTCGGGTTGAATATGCATATTTTTTTAACACATTGTGATGTAGGAGACACTAAGCCATTTGTGTTTAGTTCTTGATATGTTGTGTTATAATTGAGAGCTATGTCGGTATCATTGTTCAATTTTGTGTTGGGCTTAGCAACTCCAAGTGATAATTAAACGTGAAAACAACTATCTTGAGAATGCATGAAATGGTGTTTCCCCGCACGGAAAGCATCCAGTTTATGGTGCAGCAAAGAATGCTGAAATGGGATTTAGCCGTGTGGCTTAGTGTAGCACTACAGAGCTGCTTTATGGTTAATCTATATAGTTAGGTCATTTTTGCTGATTCAGTGATTCTTGCTCATGGTCTAGACTTACTTAAATAACTGAGATACCACATGTGAAATGAAAATGTTTTCGCCTTGTTCCCATAGATGTGGTTGTGCGACAGCCTCAGTTGTGCAGTTGCTTTTACTCACCTTTTGATAATTGATGATGTTCTTCGGGCTCCATCAGTTCCAGTTTTATCAAAGGTGACATATTAGGTAGTGCACTATCATACTCCCTTTGTCCCAGAAAGTTAGCCCCTCTTTTTTCGTTGTTGCTACGAATGAACTTTGAGCAATAATTTAGGCTACTTTTAGTTATCCTAATACAAATTTACAACTTGTTATTGATACACCATTATAAATATTGGCAACGTAATTAAACACCAGTTCATTTGTATTAACAACTAAAAAAGAGGGACTAACTTTCCGAGACAATGGGAGTACTGTTTTTCATGCTACCCAGTTGAAGCTGTGTGCGATAATGTAAGTGAAGCTCACTTGAATGACACATGCCTATGAATGAGCCACATAACCATTATAGGTACCACTACCAGGATAACATGTTCCCTTCCATTGGGAACCTCTACAAAGTATCTGGCAACGTAATTAAATATGTGATGCTCTGCTTTGTACGGTGGCTAACGTAGATTTGTAACAGTTTGATCTAACAACTTCCACGTAAGATGCATGTTTTGATTTGGGTTCTCAGGGGTTTGGGTGGAAAACTATTGATCTAAGAGCATAAGTTCTCCCCCCCCCCGCGCCTACCTCCTGGTTAACGGCGTTTGCCCTTGTTCTTTTACCTTCAGAATAAAAAAGCGCCGTCACTTTGCCCAGCTATTCTTAGAGTAATTTCGCATCCACACGGGTTTCCTTGTCAGCCTCTTTTGATTCTTTTGCATACTGGCATAGCAACTGAGCCAGTTCGACCTCTCATTGTAGGCAATCTATATGCATAGAAGCTGAAAGGGAGTGGACGAAGAACCATGTTTGAATTCCTTTCTCTTTAAACATACATTCATGTTTGTTTGTGTGATTGAAAAGGAGGAAAATGGCAAGACAACGGTGAAAAGTTTATTGTGGTCTCTGAACCATTGCCTTGTCTTGCTATTTTATTACATTAAAAAGTGTTTAGTGTATATGTCCGTATGCTAGTTATCTGTGCCTTTGACAACATGAAAATGCTGGATAACCTGCAGTGTAGAGCTATATGTTCTATTCTCGTTCATATTTCTTAGTTGCTGATGGGCGCGAGATCTTATTTATTTAAGACACTGTTGTTATGCAGTGTGATTGTTGAAGCTCTCAAGATGGATAGTTTGCAAAAACTTTGCTCGTCACTGGAGCCTATTCTCCGGAGAGTTGTAAGTTCTATAGAGCCCAGATGCAAATATTTTACGCATACATGATTATTTTATTTTATTTTTGTAACTATCTTTCAATTTTATGTTTCTCAATTGTATTATTGAAATAAATGATGTCGGTTAGTTAACAAGACATTTAAGGTAAATGACAATACTGTATTAATATTGACTAGTTTTCAATACTTGAACGTAACACTTTCAAAAAAATAAAATACAAAAATTAAAAACATTTTTTTGAAATCTCAGGGCTTGTTTGGTAACTGTTCCGTTTCTTGTTTTTTTGTTTCTATTTCTATCTTTTGCTCAAAATTAAGAAATAAAGTGTGTTTGGTAATTATTTCATTTTTAAGTTTGAGGAAAACGTTCCTGATTTTAACCCCATTTCTAGAAACGAAAAATTTCCGTTTCACGCAAGGGGGAAACGTTTCAAGCGGGATTTTATTTGGTGAGCTTGGGTTCGAAAACTGCTCACAACAAATATATTATACCCACCTTTTTTTATCAATAAATTCCTCTTCCTCCAAGACCTTCACACATGATGGTCGCCCACTCAACCCACCCCTCATTCTTTCCCTCCTTTGACACCCCTTCTCTCAATCTTTATGTCAACTAGGGCAGCCAATTATTTTATTCCTCTTCTTGTTTTCACTGGAGATCATGAGTCCCTCCAAAGTCCTAAACTGAAATTGACTGTGTTGGTAACTTTTAAGTTGGAGCATCATTTGAGAGAGACAGTTGACAGGGAAGTCTAACGGGGTTTATGAATCTGACATGGGTGAAGATAATTTGATATTGATAGGATAAATTGGCCATAAACCAAATTGACTTTGCTGGGAACTTTTGATTTTGAGCATTTGAGATAGAAGTTGTCTATGAAGTTTAACAGGTATTATGAATTTGACATGGATGAATCTGATTTCATATTGGTTTGATAATTTGCCGTAAATAGAGGTTAGTGGATATAATTTATGTCATAAATCATTATTCATGGGAATGGGCCGTGACAGAAACTATTGGGGAGTGATTGATCAACAGCAACAATCACGGTAGAGGTGGGGAAGATGAAAGAACAAGCAAAACTGGAAAAGAAGATTGTTTTTATAGACTCCATATTGTTGAGTTCACTCATCTCTATGCTTTGATCAGATGTAAACTGAAAAAATAACTTTCAAGAAAATACTCCATCCGTTATGAAATAAATGTCCGGAATCGTTGTTAATCAAGAGTAATCTCGGACATTCATTTGGGATTGGGACAGAGGTAAAATAAAAATGGTTGTCAAACACATTTTTTTATTTCATTCTGGTGGATCGGAAACGGAATGGAATAGAAGCAGAAACATATTTCTCTTTCTAATTGTAAAAATGAAACATAAATGGTTACCGAATGCCACCTCACTTTTTCATAGTTTTAACTTCTTCATTAGCGATATTATATGACGATTCATATTAGCCGACCCCAAATCATTTTGGGATTAAGGCTTTGTTGTTGTTGTACTTGAATGTAACACTGGATTTTCCATGAAATTTGCCGCTTCATCGTTTCTGCCAACGAGTGATGTTGGACAAGTATCTTGTCCACAAAATATTATATCCATTCTTTGTAAATTGTGCATATGGCGATTGTTTTCTTATATACTCCCTCCATCCCAACATAAGTGAGACTTCTTTCCCTTTTAGTCGTCCCATCACAAGTGAGACTGCCCAAAATGAAATTGTTTTAATATATTTATATTCACCTTACCACACCGTTTAACCCCACTCATTCTCTCTCTCTCTCTATCTCTCTTCATTTTTCACCATTCAATTTATTCAACCAACACTACTATTTACTCCACTCATTCTCTTTCTTCATTTTCTATCACACATATATTATATTTTCTTAAATATTGTGCTCACTCCTCTAGTCCTACTTGTGGTGGGACGGAGGGAGTATATATTTATCATCTAAATTTAACTTTCTGCTGAGCAGGTCAGTGAAGAAGTTGAGCGTGCTTTGGCGAAGTTAGGCCCTGCTCAACTATCAGTTTCTGGGAGGTACGACACTCCTTGCCAGCTAATTATATTTGTTCTATCTTCAAGGTTCTCTGTTATAACTATCAATTAAAAGTAAACACAAAAAATTGGACATTTGCAAGAGCTTAATAGGCCAGAGTTTGGACGTATTGTATCCTATTTTCTTTGCCTTTTTAATATTGTCCCGAACCATCACTTAAACATTCTTATTAAATGTAATTATATTGGTATGATGTCAGTTGAAAACCTTCAGTAGTATGTTCATGAGTTGTCTACTTTACTTTTTATTGTTCCCATGATGCTGTTCTCCATACCTGACACATACTCAGTTCTCCTTGTGCATTTGCTATTAATGTCTAAGAGGCGATGAGCAAATTGCAAATTTTAGCTTTCAGCCACTACTCTATAGTTGCTATACTTTCTAGCTTTCCTTCTTTCTTAGACTATGATGTTGTCTTTTTCTTTATTGGCTTATTACTAAATATTTTAATTTTCTTTGAAAAAAAAAATGTAGGGTTTCTCCGAAACAAATAGAAGGGCCTGACGGAAGAAATTTACAGCTACATTTCAGAACCAAGTTGTCCCTTCCTCTCTTCACAGGAGGGAAAGTAGAAGGGGAGAAGGGTGCTGCAGTCCATGTTGTGTTGCTTGATGCAAACACAGGCCATGTTGTGACATCGGGTCCAGAGTCCTCAGCGAAACTAGATGTCGTTGTGCTCGAAGGTGATTTCAACAATGAGGATGATGAGGGGTGGACTCTAGAAGAATTTGAGACTCATTTAGTCAAAGAGCGTGAGGGAAAACGTCCGCTTTTGACCGGGGACTTGCAAATAGTACTGAAGGAAGGTGTAGGAACACTCGGGGAGCTTACTTTTACTGATAATTCTAGTTGGATAAGAAGCAGGAAATTCAGACTAGGTCTGAAAGTTGCTTCTGGTACGTTTGAGGGCATTCGCATTCGTGAGGCTAAAACAGATGCCTTCACTGTCAAGGATCACAGAGGAGAATGTGAGTTTATCCCAGTCAAAAAGTGTGCTTTGTGTGTGTGTGTGTTTGTGCAGGGGTGGATCCACCCTATCTACAGTGGGTGCATGTACATCCAATTACTTCCCTATTTTAATAGAAAAAAACACTCCCTCCGTCTCCGAAAGTTAGTCTGTCTTTTTTCATGGTTAGTTTGAATAAACTTTTAGTACATATTTGGATTACTTTTAATTGTCCGAATGATAATCTAATAATTGTTATTGATATTATTTATAATGGTGTATCAATAACTAATATCAATAACAATTATTAGATTTTCATTAAGATAATTAAAAGTAATCTAAATTATTATTGCTTAAATTTCAATTGAACTTGCAACTAAAAATGTGGAACTAACTTTCAGGAACAAAGGGATTATATTTTTAATATATATATACATCTACACACGTATTTTTAGAAATATATACATAGAGTGCCGCCCATTAGCCAAGTATCTCGACGAGCTTAGTGGGTGAAATGGAAGGTATTTAACTATTGTTTTTTGAGTGCACCCACTTTGATTAACTCAAGGTCTGCCACTGTGTGTGTGCGCATATTATATTGATGTTAGGATATTGGTTGTAATTTTTACTTGTGGCTTCACAGTGTACAAGAAACACTACCCTCCTGCACTAAGTGATGAGGTGTGGAGATTGGAGAAGATTGGCAAAGACGGTTCATTTCATAAGAGGCTTAATAAAGCTGGCATATACACCGTTGAAGACTTTCTCCGCCTTGTTGTGAGAGATCCACAGAGGCTACGAAGTGTGAGATTTCTTTTTAGTTATTGAATCAGTTTTCAATTTGTATACTCACACGGGTATTAATTCTCGCTGCCCGTTTATATGTTTTAGGTACTTGGGACTGGCATGTCAAATAAGATGTGGGATGCTCTTGTGGAACATTCAAAAACATGTATTCTGAGCCAGAAACTTTACGTTTACTATCCCGAAGATGAGAAAAATGTTGGTGTTGTTTTCAACAACATATATGAATTAAGTGGCTTAATTGCTGGCGGACAGTATCATTCAGCAGATTCTCTTTCAGACAGTCAAAAGGTTTGGTGATCATGCATCTTTTTTCTTTTCTTTTTTTCCATTTTTTTCCCCTGTACATTTCTATCTGAATACAATACCCCTCTTCTGTTCACTGTTGCCATACTATTTAGTTTCGTGCAGAGTTGATGATAAATAACTATACGATGTAGAAGTTGTAAAGTAAAAAAAAAAAAAAAAGATCCTGATTAAATCCAAATCCTTGTGTTCATGCAGATTTATGTGGATACTTTGGTGAAGAAGGCGTATGATAACTGGATGCATGTAGTTGAATATGATGGAAAATCTCTTCTAGGCTCTGACCAGGACAGGAGTTCTGGTTCTCGTCAAAGTGACCTGACATGGGACCATCAAAACTATACCAATTCATTTGACCATCACCTCGGTCCATCAGTTCAGCCATCTACGGAGCAACCCTCTATGAATCCAGGCCTAAGTATTGGAGGTAAAACCGTAAAAGCATGTTTTTTAAGCTACTACTCCATCCGTCCCAAAAATGGTCCCATTTCTCCTTTTTGTTTGTCCCAGAAAGTTGGTCTCATTTCCAAAATTAAAACTATAAAATCACTGAATTTTCAAAACTATCATGTAACCTTAAAATGTTTGAAAAGTCAAAAGGGACTATTAATTTGGGACGGAGGAGTAAATAATTTGTTTTTCACACTTCTCCAGGCTACTAACGACACTTTTCTCTCTTTTCTTTAGGGTATGATAATAATAGTACCCGATATCCATTACATTCTCAGAACTTGAATCACGACAGTACTATTCAATTTGATGGTGGCTCTTCATTCACATTTCCTCAACTTGCACCTAGTAGTGAGAATACGCTGTCCCTCGGTACGCCACAATCGTCCACAACTAATTTTCTCTCCCCAGGCACGCCAAATCTTGTCTCTTCTTTTAGGGGACTTGAAGATTATTTTCCTGAAGAAGAGATTCGCATGAGAAGTCACGAGATGCTTGAAAACGATGACGACATGCAACATCTGCTTCGTATATTCAACATGGGTGGGACACATGGTCATGGTAATGGGGCCAGTGCACCCATTAATGGTAATGGAGAAGGTTACCCATATTCATCTGGTTACATGCCCAGCCCTGCCTCCAACTATGGTTATGGTTTTGATGAGGACAGAACACGTTCTTCAGGGAAAGCTGTGGTAGGGTGGCTCAAACTTAAGGCAGCGCTAAGATGGGGCATTTTCATCAGGAAACAAGCTGCTGATAAAAGAAAGGCTCAAATTGTTGAATTGGATGATTAATAGTTTTGCTTCGTCCGCTCCGGTACATAGACCTTTCCTCTTGGTGCCTTTCTGTTATTGACTTATTATATCTTGATGAAAAGTCAACTATGAGCTAAGATGTATCACCGAGGTTCTCAGGCCATTTATCCTTGGGTCCTAAGCAATAATAGATCAACAATAATGGGAGATCCTTCGCATGACCACCTGGAATTGTTGTAAGATCGACATTTTTGGGTCTGCAAATGCTCTTGATCAAGAGCAATTCCGGATTTTTTTATTTTGGGACGGAGGGAGTAATATGTAATACCTGCAGTTTTTGTCATAACTTTATCGCGACTTTTTAAAGTTTTGTTGTACAATATTGCCTAAATATTTGGTATATGCTACTTGGTACGGAGTACAAAGAAAATTAAATAAAATTTTGTTGTAGCAATTATTGCCTTTTGATTTGGGCACATTTTCATAAATAGACGCTTGTCTTGAGGTATTGTCAGATAACAAAAAAAGGACTCAGTTGCATTATATGAAAGCAAAAACTTGAAAGTACGTTACACATGTAGGTTGACTGCCCGAAAAGAAAAGAAAGGAACCGAACTTTTGATATAAACTGGAAACAGCAGATCGATAAGTTAACTCTCTACATGAAGGAACCTATGAGCAAAAATAAATAAAGGTCCATGTAGTTATTCCGCATCTGATACATCTTCTTCATCTTCATCCAAGATGTAGACTAAGGCGCGTTTTCTTGCAGCAAATACACAAGCAACACCTCTCGATGCTGACACATCAAATTTAAATACAATGTCAAAACAATGTATGCGTAAAAATAATTTATCTGAATAACGGGTTAATTATTTCAGTCTGATTAAAAACTTTAAAAATGAGGCCCTAGTAGGCTTTAGCATGAAGACCAGCACTTACCACTAACAGCCAATGGAGAAATTACGGAGTGAGGAATACTTCGGACCTTTTCGCTCTCCATTTGCAGATATACAATAGAGTCCTGAAATGAACGACTCTTAGAGATGAATAAAGCTATTTGAGGTAGTTTAGCTCAAGTAAAAGTACACACCCAACCAAGAAGATGAATAAAGCTACTTGGCTTGATTTTTTTTTTAAAATAATTATAATAAATTGCTATGGTTGGCATCTATAAAGTTTTAGAAATACCTTAAGTTCAAGCAATTTCCAAGTGTTCAGACTGGTGGCACCGTCAAAAGATGAAAATGGAAGATCACCGGCTTGTACAATCATCATGCAAGCATTCCCAGAGCTTTCAGAAGATGTAGACGTTTCATTGAGTAAGAGAACAATTTGACTTTCCTGTTTTCCACATGTCTGGTTATACAAACATATAAATTATAGTAGATAATAGGAATTAGTACGAAAACTAATTATGTTTACCTTATAGAGAGACAGATCCACGCAATGATATCCATCTGGAACACATAACAAGACAGCTTCCAATGAAGTATAACCCTTCTCTAAACTGCCTAAGTCATGCATGAACCCTCTCGCTATGCCTATACAGTTACCAAAATCTGAGAAAGACTCATCGGGTATTCTGAAAGATACATAATCGACAAACCTCTGCTGAGGTTTGCCGTGGATGGAGACACTTTGAGAAGCCTCCTACATATGGAAAGAAAGTATACGTATACAATTTAGTATCGGGAGCTAAAAGTAGAGAAGTCTGATCCACTACGAATAACTATGAATTTAGTAGATTTGGATGGGCACCTCAACTAAATAATTTTGAAAAACCGAAGTTTGCTATGATCGAGGATACCTGGTAGAATGATATTGATGAGGGGAGAGTGAACAATGTGGGTTTTGGAGAGGTTTCAGCTGGAAACAAAGGCAATAAATCTTTACAAAGTATCTTCTTGGATATTGTAGTGAAAGGCATCTGGAATGAATCCTTAAAACTGCAGTTACAAAGTCAATGAGAAATGACGTTACTACCTTCAGACAAAGTTGCAATATGCTATGATTATTCAACATTTTATTTTATTTAAATTTTTAGCATTTCTAGAATTTCAATTTCCAAGAGGATACCATAACTTTTGCCATGTCTTATGAAATGGATGCACATGGAAGCATCCGTATAAAATAGCATGCAATGTTAAGTTCACCTTATTGTGCATAGATACACCTTATTGTGCATAGATACCGTACTTATATACGTCCCCACATCAGGAGGAGAGATTGGAGGATGAATAAGTGAAAACCGACAGAAATTTCCAAAGATACTTTTAAAATGTGTTACCAAAAATGGGAGAAACAAGAATCATGCAGCCAACATGAAGCATACACTTTGGTGTAGTCATGGCAGGGTTCAGCTAATTCAATGACTTATGCATCTTCAGGACTTTTTGTTAGTCCCAGCAAATTGATCAGTAGGAAACTTGACTAGTTTATTCCTCATGTCAGGTTCTTTGCCAAGGGGGGGGGTCTTAAGTTTACTTTTGGGGAAGATACTTGCGGGGAATGTTCTTTTACTCTTTATAACAGGGAACGTATGCTATATTTTGGATTGACAATTTTTTAGGGCTTGATGTTGAATATTTGGCTATATTGCAGCCATCTTCTTTAATAATTTTTCTAGCTCACAAGTTCCTTCCTGATATAGTGATTGACACTCTTGAGTATAGATGGTTATTTTCAACAAGTATTTTCATGGTATGGAGGAATACCAGGAGTTGTATTTGGATTCATGTAGCAACTAGAGTGCTGTTTTGGCTAATGTAAGGGGCTGTGGATTTCAGTGACTTTTTCCTTTTGACGTTCTTGTTTAATAGTCCACTTCTTGAAGTCTTATCAGTAAAATTTTCTATCGCATAATCAGATTAACAATGATAGTAACAGTAATGCGGAGTAAATTGCACAGAGTCAAGTTTTATACTGGATAACAAAGAAAGAAGAAATACCAAGACTCCATTTCTTGAAATTCTTTAGCCAAAGTTCTCTGGAAGTAGTCACAATCAGCAAATCCCCCAAAAAGAGCCAATTCTCGAACTCTTTCTATTGTTTCTCTGAATTATTAAGAATCACCAAATTATTTGAAAAGCGATAAACATGCCTAATCAATAGAAAATACTAGGCACCATACCCTCTCAGCTTGAAATGAAAAGAGAAGCAAGTTAAAAGCAAAAGTTACAGCTCCAATAGTTATATGTCATTGAAAAGTTGATTCGGTGTGGATTAATCAGCAATCTAAGATGGATATCAATTCTATTTCCAGAAACTTAGTAGAGTTGCTGAGAGCAATTCTCAAAGCCTAACAGTAATTCCCCTAGTGCATTGGCCGCAAATAAATACTCCAACTTTATATTTTGGTGTGTCCCAGTAAATATCCTACAGATATAATTATAACGCAATTTCAAGGAGATAAAAGAAGTAAAGCTATAACAAAAAAAAAAAAAAGACTCGTCAAATGGGAATTTAGTCACTATACTTCTTTGTGACAGGGGCATCATGTGCATTAGAGTAATCAATATCATCTACCATAACCTTGGTTATGGTGAATATAATGCAAGAATGATAAAAGCGAGCGAATTTTGGAAATTATTCAAAAGCTAAGAATCTAAATTTGCTCAAACATGTGTACAGAAAAGTAAATACTACCCATCCGTCCCAAAAAATAGAGTCATATTTTTGGTTTTTCCCAAAAAATGTACCAAGTGTAAAAGTATCAGCAGTAAAAGAAACGCAAACTGGAAACTGCAACATAACCATAACATCTAGCAAATAGCAACGTAATGTTCACAGGTATACTTTCCCAGGGGACAAGTTCATAGAGTATTCAGTTACTTACAAATTAACTTCAATCCTCTGATCAACTTTGGATTGATCCAGCAGCTGCCTTATCGGATCTTGATCATATAGAAACTTCAAGAATAAAACAACCAGTTCACTGCCATAAACAAAGGGTGCACTATGTTAAAACTTTCACAATTACAATATAACGAGGAGAAATTTGGAATAAAACCAATAAATCCAAACCTACTAAAAGGTAGCAGCTGATCACTTGGTTCTGTCATCAGTGTTTTCACAGATTTGAGAAGCCAGTTGAAGAAATTTGAAAACTGCAAAGACATATCTTTAAAAATAATACAAGTATACTTTGGAACAACAATAACTGTGAACTTTGATTATTGCAAGAAGTAGAGAACTGATGCACCCAAGAAAAACTGGAAGGACTAAAATACTCTGGCTATCACAATTCACAAGTAGAGAAAGAGAGCACACCTGCTGCACTGCGGAGGATAAAACCCCCATAAATCGTTCAACTTGTATGAGCAACATGCCAGCTCTTTCTGTTGCATTCTCGATTAAAGTCTCATCCAAACCAATACCTTTATAACGTGCTCTCCATTTTGAAAGACCTCGCAACTCTCCCATTCTAAATACAATAATTTCTGCAGCAGGCTGAAAGCACCATAATAGGTATTAAGGTGATTACACAGTTCAGTTCCACTGCTGTAAAGATGATGAGGGTACAACCACTGGATACACAATTGTAAAATGATAAATAATATGAAAAATTCCAATTAAAAGAAAGAAAGAAAAGAGTCTCAAGGAAGGGAGGATCATGATTTTAGAAGTTCCACATTTGTGAAGTCAACTGAGAAAACGGATACGCCTGAATTCATTGTTGTCGAAAGATTTATATTCCCACTACAGCTAACTAGCAAAGTAGGGAGACAAATATTGAGCTACTCAACTTTCCTTGAACACAAAGTGGCTATTGTTTAACCGCATCAATATTTTAAGGACACCATGGTGTTATATGCGAGCATTGCATTCTCATTCTGAAATTCAGAATCTAGAATATGGACTTCAAATGTGTTAGTTAAACACCCAGAACCAATGCTCTCACCCCCTCTCATCGAGGAGGGAGGTGTTATTTTTCAGAGTAAACAACATCAAAATGTAAGCAACCAAAGAAGCACTGGGAAGTTTTATATCCGACTGCTCTTAAGAAAATTGACTTATTCTTTGAAACGAGTTTTTAGTTAGGAGTATCGTATCATTGTATATTTGTATGGGAGAGATGGAGTACACCATACCTGTAGATGCTCAAGAACAATAAGCTGAAGTTCTTTTCCAGTGCCACAAACTACCTTTGCCACCCGTTTGAGACCCTAATCAAATGAACTATCTTAGTAATTCACACACACACATATACATATAATGTGTGTGTGTGTGTATATATATATATATCCAATCAATTATATAAGCAGACGAGTTCATGGAGAAGGAAGGTGTACCGGTTCGCCAAGACTATTGACAAGAAATTGGTGAACAGGCGGACTTGTACGAGCACCACCTAAAAGGCTAAGGAATTCCTTTTGAGGAGTTGAATCCAGTCCTATACACGAATGATCAACAAAGGTCAACTGATAGGATACAAGAAACTACAACATGAACTTATCAATATCATTTTAGCAGTTACCATGGTCAATAATCAGCGTGGAAAGCGAATCGAATTTCTCATGAAATGTGTGCATGGCATCAGACCACTGCTTACACATGACTGATAACGATGTCCGAACGACTTCGGTCAAATCCTCGATACTAGAAGCTTGCTGAGCCACCTGATGAAGTTCATTTTTCCTAAAGTGTGATTGCAGAGTAAAGAAATAAGTAGCGGCTTTGTGAACTAATAGTGATGATTATAGAGATGGCATTAGAAGTTCATCAACAATTACAGCCATACTGGATTAGAAATTAAGTGTGATTTTATCAACGAATGAAAGGTAGAAACAAAAGACATAAGAACGGAGTTCAAAATACTAGCAAGTTACCTCTTCCAAAAGATTGATGTATCAAGCATTAAGCTATGAAAACCAAGTAAGCCATGTTCTGGCTTATGTCTATTGCTTTGTTCCATTGTATGTACAAGAAGTTCGCCAGAACAAAGGACAATTAAATGACAGAGATCTTTTGATAGAGCCACCTGAAGATAGGACCAAACAACAGATCAGATCTCCTATATTTAACTAAAATAATTTAAATAAATAAAAAAAATCTATCTCATTCCATTGACCTCATGTCTGATGGTGTGAAATCTACAGTTCCTATACTGTCGACACCGTAAATTTCTTTAAGAAAGTTAAAAAATAATACTTCCTCCGTCCCAGAGTATATGTCCACCTTTCCTTTTTAGTTTGTCCCAGAGTATATGTCCACTTCCAAAAATGGCAAAGAATCTTTACTATTCCTCCCACTCATTCTCTCTCCTACTTTACTTTTATACTCACAACATCAATCAACTTACTATTCCCTACCCCACCGTATCTTTCCTACCTCACTTTTCATACTCACAACACTTACATCACTTCCACCGTTTCTTATTCTCCGTGCAGATGGGAGGGTAGACATATACTCTGGGACGGAGGGAGTAATATTTTTCTTGGAATGAGAGTATGTTTATTGACGAAATGTGCTGAGCACTTCTCCCAACCAACCCCAAATTGTTTGTTCTCAGGAACTCTTGTTCATACAAAAAGTCATTCACATACCTTCGAAATGGAAGCATCCCGCAGTCTGTACATAGCATGGTTGTCTTTAAGCGGACAACTAACAGAAAAATTGTGAATATCCTGCCACATAACAGTAGATATAAGTTCAAAACTGAAAATATATATAAAACAAATAACTATTCAGATACATAAATTGTGAATATCACTAGAGTTTTAAGAAACAATTCATAGACATATATACATATAGTTCATTTTCATATCATAGTTTACTCAGCTTACAATTTTTGCAATTGGAAAAATGCCAAATATACTAAAGCATATGATTCCATCTTTGTCCCCACTGCACAGGACGTTAAATCGTTGATGTGAAGAATTTGATAGCTCTTGTAACGACTCCTCGCCATCATCCATGAAGCCAGTTTCCCCAAGCACTAGTCCAGGCATTCGAGGAACTCTAGGGGGAGGAGGAAAGAACCGAGGAGTACGGTCTTCATATGGAGATATTTTGAGGCCATCTTCCTGAAATGAGATGGAAAAAGTGGTTGAAGAAAAAAATAAACTTGATTATGACATAGTTGTCAAAGGCGTGAAGCGAGAGGCGGGCGAAAGGTACCCGAGCGAGGCGAAAAGCGAGGCGAGAGGCAGCGACCAAAAAGCGAGCAATGTTGAAAAATAGAAAAAATATACTCCCTCTGTCCCGGACCAATGGGCACAAATTTCCTTTTTGGGCGTCCCATTTAAATGGGCACATGCACATTACTAAAAATAGTAAAGAATCTTTACTATTCCTCTCACTCATTCTCTCTCCTACTTACTTTTTTGCTCACAACACTTACACTTTCTCTCTCCTACTCACTTTTCATACTCACAACACTAACACTTTCCTTAATTCCCGAGCTAGAAATTTTTTGTGCCATTAGTCTGGGACGGAGGGAGTAGTTCAAATCAGGAATATCTACGTATATACATGTAACACATAAAAAGAGCTTGAACCATGTTATTAAGTAGAATAAAACACTAAATAATTATCACAATTCCACGTTTAATAGTATGATTAACATAACTAAAACCCAAAAGTATGAATATCAAGACATAAAACGCAACAATAAATTCTCCAATCGCACGCTTTTCTTGAAAAGCGTTGCTTTTTTTGCTTCTCGCTTTTCCGAAAAAAGCGACGCTTTTCCTAGAAAGGCGAACAACGCTTGCTTGGATGGGCTAGAAGCGACAAACTCGAAAAGCGAAGAAAAAAGCGAGGCAGGCGAGGCGGGCGACGCTTTTGACAACTATGGATTATGAACAGAACAGCTAATCTACCACACCCATATATATACTAGAAAAGGAAATTGCATTAATTCACACAGGCGGAGCACTGAGCATCTAGGAAGACTAGCATAGAGTTTTTTTTTTCTGGTTAGTGCAGCTAAGTTAAACACTACAGTTTCCAGCTCAAGCTTTTTCCACTGCACAAACCAATGGCCCCTAACCAGCTCCAATCAGCTCTTGATCAGACGAATATGATTTAGTATTTCTTTATAGTTATTATGCCAATTATAATGAGATCTATCTTGTAAGTTGCATTCACATATGCACATGCATAGAACTTATAATACTCCAAAAAGTATAACTAAACGAACAATTGAGAATCTGAATAAATCTGAAGGAGTTGATATTTGTGTTCTATAGTTTAGTCAAAAAAATGTTAACATTGACCATTACTGACTTTAATAGCATTGCAACCACATCTTATGCCAGACTTCACTATGTAATCTGAATAATCTATGAGCTCCGTGGAATCTATGATGACTTTTTGTTCAAGTTAGCCTAAATCAAATATTGAAAACATACAAGAAAGTCATCAAAACTCCAGTTCATGCATACAAAACAAGGATTTTGTCACTGTGCCAGATAAGCTTTTCTTCTCTCTTGATAATCAGAGATGGAAGGCCAAAACACAGGGAATAACCTTTGATTGCTCAAATCCCCTCTCGTTTGAGAGAGTAAAACTTACAAACCATCTGTAAGTGGATGGAGCCTTATTCACACTCTAGGTCTCAGCTATATAGTACTCCCACCGTCCCAAATTGAATGACCATTTTTGTCCCAAAATGAATGACCTTTTGAAACTTTTACATCAAAAAAAATTGTCCTTCAATGGTTTTGTTCAAAAAAATATTCAGATTCCATTATATTTTTTCAAAACTAAAATTTTAAAAGTGAATAGCAAGAATATTTATGATTGTTTTCTATTAAAAATTAACATTTTCAAAATGATCCTTAAATTCAAAATGGTCATTCATTTTGGGACGGAGGGAGTACGTATAGGTTAGTTATAGTCTTATTGAGCTACATAGTTATGATGGAACATTAAATACTCATTACTCCCTCAATCTCATTTTAGTGTTAACCCGACAAAAGCTCATTGTTGAAGGATTCATAATAAATGTTTCAACTATTATCTAATTTACATTTATACTTTTTGTAACTACTTGTAAGATGACTAGTAACAATTGGTTTCTTTTATGAAAAATGAGTTAGTTAGTGGTGTGTTGATAACTCTTTAATTGATGTGCATTGAAATTTGAAAATTGAAGTGCCCAAAAAAATTGGGATTACCAAAAAAAGAAAGTTGACTAATATACATAAGACTGAGGGAGTAGTATTCATAGAGCAGAACAAAGGTGCTATAGCTTGTGAGAGGAGGTACATGGATAAGAATTTGAGAGAAATCATACTGCAAGCTGTTGTCCATCATCTTCCCAGTTCAGACACACCACAGCAACCGTGTGAGACTTTATGCTTCGCAAAAGTTTCCCATTCTGCTTCATATAAAAGATAAGCACAGAGATAAATTTGTTATGAATCCTGTGGTCAAAGGTAAATAACTCATAAATGCTTTAAGCATGAACGAAGTGAGGTTCAGATAATGATACTCCCTCTGCCCCGGAATAAATGTCATAGTTGACAAGTCAATGTTTTTAAGCTTTTAGATATGTTTCCTTGATTGCCCCAATGTATTTATATGGGTAGAGTGACACCTCTCCTATGGCATTGCAATGCTTGTGCCTATTAGAATGGGTAGTATAGGAAGATCGCCAAACTTCATACCCTATTTTTAGTAACACGACATTTATTTTGGGACAGACGAAAATGGAAAGTGGGACATTTATTCCGGGACAGAGGGAGTATTTGCTTCAAGTTAGCAAAATTAAGATAATATAGGTAACATAACTCATAAATGCTTTAACCAATGATAAAACTTTTGGTCTTTACGTTTGGCTATAAGCCTAGATACGAGGTTATCTTCTAACACGGAAATGTTTGATGTAGTTGTTCTTTGAACAGTTTAATAAAGTAGAAAAACCATAAATCATATCCGCATCGTTCCTCAGTGAACAATATGAGTCTCAAACTACAATTTCTTGATAAAGTAGCTTGGAGCAGTGACTACCAACGGCCTAACATGAGGTCTTGAACAATATGTAAATTTACAGTGCGTAACATATTGTGAAAGATCGAGATTAAATGTGTTGAATGATAAAAACAACTCACTTCCACGTCATACAAGGAAATGGTCCCATCTTCAAGCCCGACAGCTACTGCTTTACCATCTGGACGCCAGCATAAGGATGTTATGCTCCTTCCTACAAATGATCCAGAAAAATAGTCAGTAAAAAGCACAGAAAGGCACTTTTCGCAAGTTTTATACTAACAATCAATAGAAGCCGAATCATAATCTGAAAGAGGGATAAGCTCATGAAAGGACAGTGTTTAAGAATTTAATGAACCATAGAATCTGATCGAAATAACATATACAGGAACATTATCTTTTAAACTAGAGCCTGGAAGATTTCAGCAAATTCTTATTGAGGGACAAGATCTCCATAGATTGAACAGATCACAACAGTTCAAGTCAGGATTATTTTCCATCAAGTCCGCAAGAGTCCATGCAGGGTTTAAGTACAACCCTCAAGTCTAACTCTTAAAAGTTCAATACTGAAAGCTTAGATTTTAAAATCTACTGACTCAGAAATGAACTATTTTGGCATAACAAAGACACTTCCCTGGGAAAACAAGTAAACATTGACCACCAATACTATTATGTTTAAATCCCTTTCAACAAGGAAAAGATACATCACCGTCACTTGGAGATGTTCAGATAATTAGAAGGTTGCTATACAATAAAAACAAACAGCATTCTTTCAACTTAGAAGGTCCATTTCCTATATCAAGCTTAAACCTTTCTTTCACATTATTATGCCAACTCACTCCCTCATTTCCAAGATAAAAAAACAGTCCTGCCATAAAAAGGGCCGCTCTTCTATTCGAAAGCACACGATATCTTATCCAACCAGTCATGCATAAGAGCTATACAACTTTATTGCAACGTCGAAGAAATACACACAAGCAAAAGTAGGATAATAGAAAGAAAATTGACAAGCCAAAGTCTTTGCTAATATGGAGAGGGATTACCTGGGGAGATAGTCCAAAGTCTTTGCCAATTAAATCGATGAAGGAGAATCTTGGAGTCATCGGTGACCATGGCGAGCAAATCCTTTTCTGGGTTCCATTCAGCTATCTTGATCTACCAAAGCAAAAAAAAAATAAAAAAAATAAAAACCATTCCAAATTCATACTAAAACTATATAGAATTGAGGGGCGAAAACCCCAGGTAATTTATGCGCAAGAAAAAGGGGGGATAAATTGCTTACCTGAGAGGCGACTGGTTTGTCAAATTGAAGTTGAAATGGAAGAACTCTTTGACCTTCTTCGTCAGTTTCCATTGTAATTTAGGGTTTAGTTTTTCTCTGATCGATTTGGTGAATAAGAATGTGGAATGAGAAATAGGGCGGGATTTGGGTTTGGATTTTGGAATTCAATGGTTGATAACAAATAATCTAACGGTTTACACGAAGAAGCCTTGGCTTTTTAGGTTATTCCTCTGAGATCCTTCAATATGACTCCAATTTTTAATTAAGATAGCCCATTTAAGCTATTCTCGTCGGATCCTTTTGGCAAAAAAAAAAACAAAAAAACATATGATAAGTTTTATAGACTTTTATAAATGCCAATAAAACCCTTAGCAAAAATCCTACAAACGTACATCTCTCACTAGCTCATTTATCCCTTTGCGACATTTATTTTAAAAGATGTAGTATTTCTTTAACGTTTACGATCTAGCAGATCTATTGTATTGAATTGAAGACTTTGTATCGCTGTGTGTTAAATCTCAAATCTAAGTCGTAAAGCATTATAATTGACGTGCTTTTTATTTCCCAAACAAGAAAGAATTTCTTGTTCTAGTTTTGATGATAGAGCTTCTATTATCTAAAATTTACAACTATAATAATGAGTTACTCACAAAAGAAATGTTCAGTTAGTTATTTTTTAAAAATTGATGTTCATTTTGAGAGAGTGGGAAATTCGTAGATAACAGATAGGATGGGAAAGTGCTAGTTGTAACGTCATATCTCTATAGTCTATACAATGGCGAAGTCATGTTGAGAAATGGGTCCTTCGACTCCCTTCAATTTTTAAATGTGACAATTTAACCTATTCATGTTTTTCTAAATGTCTTTTTCTACTAAAAGCGATGAAATTTCACATATTTTAAAACCCTTAATTTTAGGTATATTTTTTAAAACTAAATTATTATTTTTTAACTTTTTTTATGCTAAATTTGAATACTTTGACTATAATATTTATCTAAAAATATTTTTGAATTTTTAAAAATTTATAGCTTCATTGATGTATCTAGAGTAGATCTTAAGTCTCCTTGTTCCTAACTTTTTAAGAGCTTTATTAATATAAATGATAAAAGTTAAATTCCTTTATTGAAATTATATTCAAATTTTCCAAATTTTCTATAACATCATCCATTTTAGGTCCATCAATGTGAGAGGCATCAACGTGAGAGGGTTTGGTACAAGAAATGATCCATGGGTGAGATCTCTTTGTCTGCCACAACAAAAGAGTTCTAAAGGACCACACCTTTATGTATTTGTTTGGTTATTGAATTATTCGTCTTTTTTCTTTTCATTTTAGTCACAAAATCAATTTCTAATTTTCTTTTTCTAGATTTTGTCTCACACCTCTCATAGGCCCGCTCCCGGGTTTTTAAAGGAGAGAAAGAAAAGGGAAGGGAGGGGAAAGAAGTTGGGGGGGGGGGGGGGATTCAGTATCATCGGGAAGTGCTCCTGAGTTTAGGAAAGAAAAAGGATGGAAAAAAGATAAATTACACTTGTACCCTTAATGAAAGAAATGAGAGTTATATTTGAAGGATAAAATATGTTTATCAGACAATTTTGTTTTATAAGACTTTCTTTCCTTCCAATTCCTCCCACTTTTGAGAAGATTGTGTAGGAGGGAAAATCTTAAAAAAAATCATTCTTTTTCCGTCCACTTCCTTCCTAAAAAAACTGGAGAGCAACCTTAGGAAGAAAAATATATTAGACTTCCTTCCCTTTTTTTCCTTTCCCTTGTTTTTAAAATTCGGTAACAGACCCTAAATGATGTCAGCATGCCACAAATTAGTTTTTAACTAAGGCTCCGTTTGTTTGGGGGAAAACATTTTTCGGAAAATCATTTCCGGAAAATGAAAATGTTTTCCAGAAAATGACATAAACATGTTTTTGGTTGTTTGGTAAATCTAAGGAAAATGTTTTCCGGAAAATATTTTCATATGAGCAAAATATAATTTAATTTGAGAAAAAAATTATTATGAAATTTTTTTTGAAGGGAGGTGGGATGGGTGGTGTTGGGTAGGGGGTAGGGGAGGTGTTCAAAAATAATTTTAACGTGTGTGAAAAGAAAGTTTCTTTTTTGAGGGTGGGTGGATGATGAGGTAGGGATGGCCAAACCGGATCGGAACCGGACCGGAACCGGAAAACCGGACCGGAAAAGCCCGGAACCGGAGAAAACCGGGGAGTAAACCGGAACCGTGGTAAGCGCGGGCCGGTTCAGGGTCACATATATGGCGAACCGGAACCGGATCGGCATTTCCATTAAAAAAAAATAAAAATCCCTTATTTTTCAATAAATTTTAACATGTTTATTCATTAGTGTAGTATAAAATAAAAATCTCTTGTCTTTTAATAAATTTTAACATGTTTATTCATTATTGTATGATCAAAAAAAAAAAAAAAAAAAGGTAGCGTGAACTGAACCGGAACCGTACCGGAACCGGATTGTGATGACCGGAACCGGTGTAAGCGCGCGCCGGTTCAGGGTCATATATATGCCAAACCGGAACCGGTTTTGGTCATCCCTATGATGGGGTAGGGTGGGGGTGGAGGTGGGTGGGCGGGTGGTGGGGGCGGGTAGTAGGGATGGGGGAGGTGTTCAAAACTAATTTTAATGTGTGTGAAAAGAAAGTTTCTTTTTTTTAGGGTGGGTGGATGGTGGGATAGGGTGGGGGTGGGGTGGGTGGTGGGGTAGTAGGGGTGGGGGAGGTGTTCAAAAATAATTTTAATATGAGTGAAAAGAAGTGTTTTTTTTTTTTTTTTTGGTGGGGGGGGGGTATGGGTGGTGTGGGAAAGGGGCGAGGCGGAGTGGATGAGTGTTCAAAAATAATTTTGTGTCATCGTTATTTTCCGAAAAATGTTTTCCTTAGGTGGAGGTAAGGAAAACGTTTTCCTTAGAAAAGGGGGGAAATCATTTTTCGGAAAACATTTTCCTCATTTTCCAGTGCTTAACAAACACCGGAAAATGCAGAAAATGTTTTCCGGAAAACAAACGGAGCCTAAGGCTCCGTTTGTTTCGCGTAAAACAATTTCCGGAAAATGATTTCCCGAAAAATATTTTCCGGAAAATGAAAATGTTTTCCGGAAAATGACATAAACATGTTTTTGGTTGTTTGGTAAATCTAAGGAAAATGTTTTCCGAAAAATATTTTCATATGAAAATAATAATAATTTAATATGAGGAAACGAATTATTATGAGAAAAAAATTGAATGTGGGTGGAGATTTTGGGTTGGGGTGGGATGGGTGGGGGTGGGGTAGGGGGTGGGTGGGGTAGGTGAGGGGTGGTTGGGTGGTGGGGTGTGGAAGGTGTTCAAAAATAATTTTAATATGAGTATTTTTTTTTGGGGGGGGGGGGTTGGGTGGGTGGGTGGGGTAGGTGGTGGGGTAGTGGGGGTAGGTAGCGCAAATGTGGGAGTTGTCAGAAAATAAGTTTAACAAGAGTAAAAATAAAATTGGTGGGGTGGGTAGGGTGAGGGGTGGGTGGGTGGTGGGGGTAGGGGTGGGGTAGTGGGGAGTGGGGGAGGTGTTCAAAAATAATTTTAATATGAGTGATTTTTTTGATTTTTTTTTTTTTTGGGAGGGGGGGAGGTGGGTGGCGTGGGGTGGTGGGGGTGTTCATTTTTTTTTTTTTTTTTTTAAATAGTATGAGTGAAAAGAAGTTTTTTTTTTAGGGGGGGGGGGTGGGTGGGGTGGGGTGCGGGGGTAGGGTGGGGTGCTAGGGTAGTTGGGGGTGGTGGAGATGTTCATTTTTTTTTTTAATATGAGTGAAAAGTTTTTTTTTGGGTGGGGTGGATGGCTGGGTGAGGTGGGGGTGGGTGCTGGGGTAGTTGAGGGTGGTGGAGATGTTCATTTTTTTTTTTTTTTTAATATGAGTGAAAAGAAGTGTTTTTTTTTTTTTTTGGTGGAGTGGGGTGGTGGGGTAGGGTGGGGGTGGCGTGGGTGGTGGGGTAGTTGGGGGTGGTGGATAGGATGGATGAAGAGGGTGGTGTTAGAGGTATAGTGGGTAGGGTGGGGTTTTATGGAGAGTTGGGTGTGAGTGAGAGAGTTAACATTTTCCGGAAAATGACTTTCTTAGTAAAATTCCGTACATTTTACTTAGAAAAGAGGGAAAACCATTTTCCGGAAAATATTTTCCTCATTTTTGGGTGCGTAACAAACACCGAAAAATGGGAAAAACATTTTCCGAAAGTTATTTTACGCGAAACAAACGGAGCCTAAGAATCGGATGAAACATAGACACTGATAACCAGACTCAAGTAACAAACTTAAAAACCAAATATACTTTATCGGTTCCTCTGTTCCGATAAGTTAATTTATTTTTTAATTGTTAGTTTTACTTTGAACAATAACTTATATTATTTTAAATTACTTTTATCAAAATTTAAAATTTATTATTGATAACTATTATAAATATTATTAATAACAAGGTTTACAATTCATTACGATATTTACAAGTAATTAGTTAAGGACCGAAAATCATAGAAATCGTGAAGGAGAAAAATATGATCCTATTTTCCTTGTTCTCATCAAATTCGTGTACATGGATATATACAAGAGTATCCTTCTTGAAGGAGTCAACTATCTCTAAACAAAAATATATTCCCCGCCTATTTTACACATATTAATAAGGATTGGATAATCAACATAAAGACGAATAGATATATGGGCCTTGGACTCTAGGGCCCTTGAGCCCAGATTCAAACTCAAATAAAGAAAATCGAGATGGAAAATTCCTCATATACCCCTCACTAGCAAAATGATGTAAGAAGACTAAAATACCCTCATATCTCTTCCCAACTTTGCTTTTTTGGTCAAATTTTAGTCAACTCTTATAACTTACACATAATTATCATATAAGAGTTTAAAAAAATTACTTTTTTCATATTTTTTACAAATAATAATAATTTTTTTGGGTCAAATTTGGTCAAACTTGGTCAAACAGCAGTCAAACTCTTATAACTAACACATAAGAGTCAAAAATTTCACTTTTTCCATTTTTGTAAAAAAATAATAATAATTTTTTTGGACAAACTTGGTCAAACAGCAGTCAAACTCTTATAACTAACACATAAGAGTAAAAAATTTCACTTTTTCCATTTTTTTACTAAAAATAATAATAAACTTTTTGGTCAAACTTGGTCAAACAGCAGTCTAACTCTTATAACTAACACATAATTATCATATAAGAGTTACAAAAATTATTTTTTCATTTTTTACAAAAAAATAATAATTTTTTTAGTCAAACTTGGTCAAAAAACAGTCAAACTCTTATAACTAACACATAAGAGTAAAAAAAAAAAAAAAAAAAAAATCACTTTTTCCATTTTTTTACAAAAAAAATAACAAAATTTTTTTGGTCAAACTTGGTCAAACAGCAGTCATACTTACACATAATTATCATATAAGAGTTACAATTTTTTTTTTCATTTTTTTACAGTTTTTTTTTTGTCAAATTTGGTCAAACAGCAGTCAAACTCTTATAACTGACACATAATTAACATATAAGAGTCAAAAGTCTTATGAACATGTTCATAAGACTAAAGTTTTATTTTAAGTTGTTCATAAGACTAGAGTCTTATTGAACCTGTTCATAAGACTTTGCTCTTATGAATAATAATGTGTATTATAAGAGCTATTTTCAGTCTCATTAAAACATGTTCATTTGAACCTGTGTTCATAAGACTAAAAGTCTTATTGAAGCTGTTCATAAGACTTTTCAATCTCATTAAAACATGTTCATTTGTATCAAAATAGGTTCAATGTTCATGAGACTTTCCCGTCTTGTTCGAGCAAAAAGTCTTATATATTAATAGTGTAGAGTCTTATATATTACTCGTATAAGAATAAGAATCAAAGTGAAGTAACACAAAAGCACAAACGAATACCTAGATATTTCTATTCTGGTTTCGCATTAATGATAATAAATAAACTTGCAAATTGATGAATCAAAAAGGAAATTTTGAAAAAATAAATGCTTGTTGTCATCCAGTAAATGAGCATACCAGCTTCAAGGACATAAACATTACATAAGCAGGGTCGTTGTCACTGAAAATTTCTTCCAGGCTACAATTACAATATGAGGAAGAATTGTAGATACACCTCATCGCCGGCGAGCATGTGTGAATGTGTCGAGGAGTTAGTTTGTTGCCGGAAAAGACAAACGACGTTGACGGATCTGAACAGATCCGGTACAGATCTGAAGGCGTCAGCGAAAATGGTGAAAGAGAGGTGCAGATCGGCGTCGTTGGAGATCGAAAACGATGATTTCTTCGCCGACATATCATCGTTGAAATAGAAACTACTCTAAAACTGGTCAGAATGCTCGATCGCCGGCGAGCAGGTGTGTGTCGAGGAGCAACAATTCCATCTAGCAGGTGCAAGGACGGTTATCGCCGGAGACGGACAAGCGATTTAGAGAATCACCGGTGGCGATTGGAGGAGGGAGGGAAAGAAGCTAGGGTTTGGACACAGAGAGAGAAAGAAGAAGCCGAGTAGTTGTGTGTGTAGATGAGCAGATCGAGAGTGAGAGAGATAGAGGGAGGGAGGCGTAGATCTGGTGGCAGAGAATCGTCGAAAACGGAGAACGTGTCTGGAGAATTTGAAGAGATCAGAGCAGCCGGATGGCGTCGGAGACGATGAAGGAGATGGCGCTAGAGAAAACGAAGAAAAACAACAGCAGTGGGCGTTGGAGGAGACCGGGTCTCCGGGATTAAATTCGCCGGAGACGGAGAAGGAGGTCGGACATGGTGGTGGACTTCGCCGGAGAAGATGAAAGGGGCCGGGGCCGGAAAGTGAGTGTGCGCCGGTTTTTTTTAGAGAGAGAAAGTGTTAGTTTGTGTATGTGTGTGTGTTTTTTAGAGAGAGAAGGTTTGAGTTGGAAATGGGAAGGAGGGGGAGGGGCTTTTGTTTGAGGGATGGGGGTAGATTTGGATTTTGGGCATTTGGTTTGACTGGTCAACGGAGCCTGAAGGGTGTATGGGGAATTTGGATCTCAGTCCAACTCCTTATGTGGAATTTGGTCTGGGCCTCTCCTTATCTGTAATAAAATATGAGATTGGGGGCCATTGGGGAAATTTTCCATAGATATATACATATGAAGAGGAGATATTGACGAGATCCGACAATATCTCAACACGGATCTAGGGATGTTATACGAACCGAGCTGGCTCGAGCTCGGCTCGTGAAAGCTCGAGCTCGAGTGAGCTTGAGGTGTAGCTCAAGTCGAGCTCGAACCGATTGTCAAGCTCATTTTTGTTATCGAGCCGACCGTGTTCGGCTCGTTAAAAGCTCGAGTTCGGCTCAATAAGCTCATTAAAAATGATTTTTTGTTTTCGAACTCGGCTCGATGAGCTCGAATTCGGCTCGATAAGCTCGTTAAGACCATATTTTTCTTAAAACAATGTCTAAGCTCGAGCTCGGCTCGTTAAAACTCGAGTTCGATATCGACTCGAGTTGTTCGCGAGCAGCTCGCGAGCTCGATTCGACTCGAGCTCGAACAAGCAAGTGGGCTCGAGCTCGATAAAAGCTCGAGCTCGATAAGTTTCAAACGAGCTCGAGCTCGACACTCCAAAGCTCGATTCGGCTCGTTTACAACCCTAGATCCAACCATATCTCAACACCCATCCCCCTTCAAGTTGGAGTGTGTATGTCACAAGCGCTTAACTTGCCCAGTAAATGGATGAAATTTCGACTGCCAATGCTTTTGTATGAATATCAGACAGTTGTGTAGACGTGTGGACATAGCGAGTTGTGATGACACGTGTCTGTACAACATCACGAACTAGATGACAGTTAACTTCTATATGTTTCGTTCGTTCACTATGGACGAGATTCTGAGTCTGAGCCATATGCAAGTTGTTTGGTTCATGGTTATGAGACCTACCATTACATTACAATATGAAATACTCTCACGGTATTAAGATAATAGTCTCATTTATATTTTATTTTTGTCTCAAAAAATTAATTAATCTTATTTGTAAAACTAAAAATTCAAAAAATGCTTAACTCAATGGCATATGTCCTTGCTCTCCCTCATAGACAGTAGTAATGTGCAATTTCCCTCTCTTTTTATTCAAAATATTATTCACTCCGTTTTGAAATGATTTTCACGTTGAATTATTCAATTTTATTTAAGGATACGAACATTTACTTTATTAGTCATGTTGTGTTTATGTACATTGAAGCTTAAACTAGAAAATGGAAGACTTTTTAAAATAATAAAAAATAGTCAATGAGAATCATTTCAAAACAATATTAGAAAAAATAAATAAAAAAATCGAGAAGGCATGCTAATTCCATCTGCAAATCAGCCCCACTGCTGCCCCGCGGGAGTGCGGGCCGTGCCGTTTCTTTCACATACATAACTATCAATACTTCGTTCTATCACAATGGGGAAATATAAGTTAGGTGGTAGGATATGAATAATGTTGAGCAGAGTTTTGATGAGGAGCATTAATATACATGTTTCCTAATGAACGTGCATGAAAAGAAAATACATGCTCTAATAAATTTCCAAGTCAAAGACCAATAATCCAATATCCAGAGATGAATCAAATTTTGCCAACTATAAAAAAGTAGAATGAAATGATATTACATAGACAATAATTAAGGCCACTTTGAATGCATTTAATAATGAATTCATATGAATTGAATTTTGCAGCATCCACAATAGAAGGAGGGATTTTTTTTTTTTTTTTTTTTTAAATTTCCCTTATGTACCAAAAAAAATAGAAGGAGGTTTTCTGTTGATTCTTTTATGAGCTCTACATGATACTCCGGACTCAATTATAAGCAACAAAAGTGGGTTTTTTTGGACCTAAATATAAGCAACTCTATGGGATTTCAAGACTATTTAATACTCTCTTACCAAAACTGCCCCTATTTAATTATTCATTTTCAAATACAAGTGCACATTTATTACACATTAAATATGAGGATATATTAGTAATTTTAACATGTTTTTATTATAAAATCAAGACAATTAACTAACTTAACTACTTTCTTAATATGCGTGATTTTAGTTATTTTTGCTTATATTTGGGACCGGAGGTTCATTGTATAGTGAAGTCAATAGGTGAAAAAGTTTAAACACTTCTCCAATATGATAATAATTCTTACATAACTTTTTTGTGGCACCTCATATATCACATTATACCTATTACCATTTTTTTTTTCCGTTAAAAAATGGTAAATATTAATTGTAGGGAATTATTATCCCTTAATATTAAGAGTCGTGCACTATACTAGTCATAGTTGGGAATTAACCGTTAATATTAAGAGTCGTGCACTATACTAGTCATAGTTGGGAATTAACTGTTAATATTAAGAGCCGTGCACTATACTAGTCATAGTTGGGAATTAACCATTAATATCTATATTACAATACAAAGCAAGAATAACCGTTTTACAAAGAGAGGCTGAGATTGTTTCTCAAAATTTGATCGGACGGCCTAAGTTGATCCTAATAACCCACTCCCATAAAAACCGTCATACAGTTAACTCCCTCAAGTAACCTCCTCATCTTTGTTAACTTACAGTGTATCTTTTCTCCCCCTCCCCCCCACTACTCGACTTAAAAATTAGGAAAAACTGCAAATATAGTACCTGAACTATTGGCGTTATTTTGGATTTGGTATCTGGACTCTCATTTTTTGCATCCGTCATACCCAAACTCTAATTTTTATTGTATCCGTCATACCTACCACTAACGACATCCATTTTTCTCAGTTTAAGAGACAAATTAGGAATCATTTATAATCCTTTCATTTATAAATCACTTAATTACTTTTAAAAATTGCTATTGATAAAGCACTTAGTGATTTATAAATAACAATCTTAAAAATTTAGTAGAATGACATTAATATTTGGTGGAAGTTCACTTGTTTTGACCAACAGAAGTCAAATGTGGCCAAATAAAATGAGACAAAGGACAGTATCAAAATTGGCTTGTCAACAATTTTAAGCTTTGTATTTTACTTATTTGCACATTACATGCACAATAGTAAAACTGTGTTATGACTTTGATTTAATTTAGAAAGAGGTGCTCTCTTGTGAGAACACCTAGATCCGGCTCATAGAAGAGACGGGTCGACCCATGACCCGTGTACAACATTCTCCGCGAAGCGTAAGATCCCAACCCATGCTCCACTCAAAATCTACCACGTGGCATCGACCCATTGGCCCAATTTTTTTTAAATTTTTTCCAGGATTTTTTTTGACTGTTTTTTCCGTTTGCCAAAAGTAATTGTAACAACTGTGTTACTTATAAAGTAACATTGTTTATAAGTAAACGTACCAGTTTTACAAAAAAAAAAACTCATTTTACTCATCTTTCAACTGTAATAATAACTATAAATACGTGTAACACTTAACAATAACTATATGTAATTATCGTTATACTGAAATGTAATAGTGTTTTTCCAGTTTTTTTTTTTTTTTTTGAAAGAAAGTAACATTTGAAAAATAAAAACTTATATACATGAATGTAATTATTTGTACAAGTAAATATATATTTTAATAGGTGATATTGCAACAGATTTCTATAGATAATATAATACTTTTACATGTATCATGATAAATTGAACCCATTGTAACTTATTATTTGAAAACACATGGATATACTATTATACAAGTAAACGTATCTGTTTTACAATGTTATTATACAAGTAAAATGTATCATTCGCTTATAAAAATTGTTACTTTCTTGTTTTTACAATGTTACTAACACAAGTGTTTTTAGTTTTAAAGTGTAAATGATTGAATTATTACTTTTCTATACATATGTGTTACAATTATGTATAAACACTGTTACATAAAAGTAACACGCTCGTTACATTTTAGTTATAATAAGTATTAATTTTGGCAAATGAAGAAAACATAAAAAAAAAAACACTGTTACTTTTCTGTATATATGAATTACTTTTATGTATACAAACTGTTACATATAAGTAACACGTTTGTTACATTTAGTTATAGTAAGTATTACCTTTGGCAAACTGAAAAAATACCAAAAAAAATGTGTGTTTTTTTTGCCCACGGGTCGTGAGTCAAAAATGACCCGTCTCTACTATGAGACGGGTCATGATGTTCTCATACAAGTTTTTGTCATTTAAAAATACGATATTTATTTTAATATTATCAAAATAAAAAAAATATACTCCATCTGTCCTTAAATAAGTGTCCATTTTTAGGAATTTTTTGTCCCAAAATGAGTGTCCATTTTGATCATAACTTTGTTCTTAAATGTTTTTTTTCGAAAAAATTTCACCGGTCTCTTTATACTTGCAAAAACTAAATGTTTGTAAAGAAGATTACAAGATTATATATGAATTTTGCCAACAAATTGTACAAAAAATTATATTATTTAAAATGAAATTTGGACACTGATTTAAGGACATATGTAATAACATTTATTTTGAGGGGTACAGCATTAATGCACCTATTGTATTGATTGGTTATCGTGACGTAATGCATCAATTAATAGCATATCTCAACGTTAATACGTAATCCAGAATTGTTTTAATTACTCCCTCCGTTTCAAAATATATGTCGTTTTAGACTTTTTTACACATTAAAAAATGTAATTAATGCATGTTAAAAAGACTCATTTACCCCTAAATAGTTCAACTTTCTAGGTGATTAAATGCTTGCATGAGAGATACTTTCACCATCATTAATAAGGGTATAATTGAGACAAAAGGGTAAAAGTCTTTTGATAATAGTAAAGCGACAGATAATTTGAAACAATTTTTTACTCCTAAAGCGACAGATAATTTGAAACGGAGGGAGTAATAAAGAATGTATTTAAGTTATTTAATCAACTCAATAAATATGCTGTTATGGTGGACCCTCAAAGTTCATTACCTTTCTTTAGTTACAAAGTAGAGTACTCCTAGACGTGTCCATTTTTCAATCGTAACCGGCTAGCCGTCGGTTTTTAACAGGCCATAACCGGCCAACTGCCAAACCGCCAACCGTCGGTTACACGGTTCGGTTAAGGTTAGGCCATTTAGTAACCGGTTAACTGCCGGTTATAACCGGAAATCTAACCGCCAGTTCAACCGTCTATATTAACCATCAGTTTCCTAACATTTTTGAGTTAGTTTTTAGAATTACAGTTAGTTTTAAACAATTTCTACTAGTTTTCTAACAAATTACTGTTTTCCTTCATTTTTTATCAGTTTTTTTTGACAATTTTCAGTTAGTTTTCTAACAAAAACTGCTAAAAATTCTTTTTTAAAAATAAAAATCACATAACCGGATTAACCGGGTTAACCGGATTAACTATTTAACTGGTTAACCGTAACCGGACATCACGGTTATAAGGTTAGGTTACGGTTAAAACTTAACGAATTTCCTAACCGACGGTTATAACCGTTAACCGCCGGTTATAACCGGATGGTCACGTCTAAGTACTCCTCCCTTTTCCCCCCATATTTATATAAGGTCGATTTTTACTTGACAAAAGAAAAATGAAGTTTATGATTGCATCAGCTGTAAAGGTTCATGATCAAATGGGGTAATTTTACATTTAAATAGGGACACCTTTCCTCTTTTTGCACAACAATGCACGTGCATGGCAATTACCACCTTACTTTTTTTTTTTTGAAACAAACATTTATTTATAAACAAGCGCAGAGCGCTAAAAGTTGGCAATCCACAAACGATGGAAGCTCAACCCAAGTTGGCAATTACCACCTTACTTAATTTATGTAAATTATCTTGTTCAAACAATAAAAATAAAAATAATAATAATAAAAATCATCAACCCCCAAGAGTTAGATTTAATATATCATCAATTATGAAAACGGTAGTACCTACTGGCATGGCAGAAGACGATTCTCTAAGACCATCTACAATGGCAAAAGTTTAGGTGTTGAATGGGCCATTCAACAAAAAATGGGGGTTTAATGCTTACAATGGTTTGTTGAATGGGGTGAAATGGCAATTTCGTTTACCCCATTCAACACCTGTGAATGGAGAAATTGTCGGCAAGGACAAGACACGCGGCAAGCTAACATTGGGCGGACAAGGCGTGTGAGCCACACGCGGAGGCGAAGGCGCGTCACGCCCGTCGGCGGCTTTTTTTTTTCCCTGGTGTCCCCACGTGTTCATCTCGAATTGGCTGGCCATGTTTTTTTTTTATCCCAATTATTTGAGCTCAAGTATTTCACAGAAAATGTTTTTTTTTTTACACCAAAAATCCTAAAAAAAATCTCTTTAAATTGACGTAAGTTTCATTGTAGTCCGTCATAAAAAAAACCCATCCTTTTCTTTAAATGGATCACAATAATAACAATTTCAACACTAATCATAAAAATAAAAAATAAAAAATAAATTTTAAGTGGTGGGGTATAGGATGATGAGTGAAAAAAGTGTTGAATGGAGGATTAAACAAACCACTGTAGAGTTAAAAGTTGAATGAGTGTTGAATAGATTAGTTGGAAGAGAGAAGATGATATGGAGTGATAAAACGGGTGTTGAATGGAAAATGTCGTTTAATACTTTGTAGATGGTCTAATTGTCACCGTATACATTGATATGATTGGTATTGAAATTTGCCAAAGTATTATTCCTTCATTACGTGTCACCATTTAACATTTTATTTAATTTTATTATTTTTATATCATGGTAAAAAATACTAAAAATAGATTAGTATTTTTTTTCAGAAGTAACTAAATATATTTATTTGAGCTGAACCCAAAAATGAACCAAAAAATTAGCCCAATACTTAATATTTAATTTTGAAACAATGAGATTATTGCTTTATTATTCACCGTCCCAAAATAAATACCAAATTCTCGAAAGAAAAAAAAACTTACAATGAATGTTAATTTTTTTTAATTTTTTTTTTTTTTTTTGAAAGAATGAATGTTAAAATTTTAGGGAAGTTAAGTTTCAGTTTGCATTTACGCTCTCATGATGCAATATGGTATCACTGATTGAGGATTTTTATAGTATATGTTTCTAAAACGGCTAAACTAAATTCAATCTTTTTAACATCTTAACTAAAGTTCTTTCAAAAAAAAAAAAAAAAAACCAAAGTTAAAATTGAATATATATTTTGGACAAAAGAAACCACTATGTTACATAGAATGATATATTAGAGTCATATATATACTTCCTACCCCCACTCAAATTAGGACAAATTTCTATTTTGGATGTCCCATTCGAATTAGGATAACCAAAAAATAAGAGTGTTTTATTTAATGGTAAATATAAAGTCACAAAAAAGTGTCACATAATGTGGTTTATAAAATGATGTGTCAAAATTTTATTGGTGTTTTTAATTAGAGTGTGCCGGGTCCACAATCGATGTAACCAATAAAATATGTTTGTATCCATGATTTTGTAAACTTCTTTTGTGACTTAGCATTGCCCTTTAATTAATGAGACTCACATTCACACTCACAACAACTTTCCACTCATTATTCTCTGCCACACTTTCTCCTCCTACTTCACTTTTATACTCACAACACCTACTCCACTAATATTTTTCCTTAATCCCCGTGTTCAACTCAAAAATCATAATGCGGATGGGACGGAGGAAGTATATAATAAGAAGAATCAATAAATCTGAAAGTGACCCTTTAAAAGTTCCCTCCTCCCTAGCATTCTTTCCTCTTGAATTTGAGTGGTTATCAATTTATGAATACCACCTTAACCCCCACCTCCCAACCCAACTCTTATTACAAGTCAGCTTTTATCAGAAAGTTAGAGAAATTGGTTATGTGGGGAAGAAAAAAGAGGACCATGAATAATTAAGATGACTCCCTTTTCCCCACTCCCTCAAGGGGAAAAAGATTTGGAAAAAGGACTGAATAATGTGATATAAAAGCCATTCTACTTTTCTTTTTTGAGTATTCATGCTCATCCAGTGGTCTTTTTCTTTGAAAAAGAAGATAAACTAACATGACCTCTCAAAATCATTACATTGATGATCATACTCCCTCCGTCCCGCCCGACTTAGGATTTTTGGTTACGACACAGGGATTAAAGAAAACTATTATTTTAAGAGGAAAGAGAATGAGTGGAGGAAGTGTTGTGAGTATAAAAAGTAAAGTATGAGAGAGAATGAGTGGGAGGAATAGTAAAAAGATTGTTGTTGTGAGTATGACAAGTGAGATCTATTAAATTAAAAAGTAATATAATCTTTCCATTTTGGGTCGTCCTAAGTCGAGTGGGACGCCCAAAATGAAAAATCGTCCTAAGTCGAGCGGGACAGAGGGAGTATATCAATTATGTGGAAACACCAAAAATATGGAAATGCATAGTAATTTTAAATTGGTTATAATAATTTAAAATGTGTTCATTTGTCAACTCCATTAAAATTTTGAGGAAGTTTCCTGTGAGACCGTCTCATGTATGAAACGGGTCTCGATTAGAGAGAAAATGAGTTTCCCCGCACCTACAGGAGGTAAACCATTTACTCTCTTAGCAAAACTCATCTCATACATGAGATCACCTCACACAAATTTTTGTCTAAAAATTTAAGTGGTCATGCAAAGCCCTAAGCCTTTTCTCTTATTTAGAAATGCAGTAATTATATAAGGATGGAGAAAATGGAAAGTGTAACACATGTTATGTGTTGAAATGAGCATTCCATTCTTCTCAAAATAAATATTTAATTTTTATTTTTAAAATTGGCTTTGGATCAAAAAAAAAAAATCTTTTAACAAAAACAAAAATTATTTTGAGACAAAGAATTGTAAGTAGAGAAGTAATAGTGTCATTGGGCCTCATGCAACTAGTGTTTTTTTTTGTTTTTGTTTTTTTGAAAATGACAAGTATCATTATTTTTTATGAATGAATTACTAATAAGTGAGATAAAAGTGACATAATTAAGTGGCACTAAATCTCATACTTTTCAGCTGCATAATACTCCCTCCGTCTCAAATTAGATGTCGTTTTGGGAGTTAATTTTTGTCTCAAAATACTTGTCGTTTTACAATTTTCAAGGCTTATTTATTATTGTATACCAATTCTACCCTTATTAATGATAAGGAATTATCTCTTGCACAAGCATTTAATAGTCTAGGTAGTTGAATAACTTTAGGGGTATATAATACATTTTCACATACATTAATTGCATTTCTTAATATGTGTGAAAGTGTCTAAAACGACATCTATTTTGAGACGGAGGGAGTATGTTTCAAAATGGTGTGATTATTACTCCACATCTTAAAATAAATATTCGAAATTGCTATTGATTAAACGCTAATTTTCAAGCTTGTGAAATATACTACTCCCTCGGTCCCTAAATGAGTGTCCATTTTCAAAAAATATTTGTCCCAAAATGAGTGTCTTTTTTTAGTATAACTTTGTCCCTAAATGTTTTTTTTTCGATTTTTTTTATTCACCGGTCTCTTTATACGTGAAAAACTAAATGTTTGGAAAGGAGATTACAAGATTATATATTAATCTTTGCCACCAAAGTGTACAAAAAGTTGACACTTTCAGATATCTCTTAAAATGAAATTTAGACACTCCAAATAGAACCGGGAACCGACGGAACCGGCGGGTAGAACCGGAACCGGGAACCGGCGAGAACCGGGAACCGCCGGAACCGGGAACCGAACGTAACCGAGAACCGGATTGAAACGGTTCGAATACGAATCCAACATATTCAGAACCGAGGAACCGGCGGAACCGGGAACCGAGCACCGGAACCGAGAACCGGGAACCGGGAACCGAACGGTTCTCTCCATCAGATGACTTTAAAAGATGTTTGATCATTATGGTAGGTTGGCTGCTAGCTAATATATATACTGATATACATACTCCCTCCGTCCCAAAATACTTGTAGTTCTAGGATTTTCACACAAATTAAGAAAAAAAATTAATACATGTGTAATGGATTATATTACTCTTGGAACATTTCAAGTATCAAGACAATTTAATACTTTTACAATGACAACACTATCATAAATAAGGGTATATTTGATAAACAATGTCAAAAATGTATAGATAATAGCAAAACTACAAATATTTTGGGACAAACCTCAACTCCTTAAATTACAAGTATTTTGAAATAGCGGGAGTATTACATTTTAAACTACAAATATTTTGGGACGGAGGGAGTATTACATACTTATTAGATGGTGAGATGGAACCGGTGGAACCGTCGGAACCGGAACCGGAACCGGCGGATAGAACCGGGAACCGGGAACCGGATTAAGATGGTTCGAATACGGTTCCGGCCATTTGGGAACCGGGAACCGGCGGTTCCGGAACCGGGAACCGGAACCGGAACCGGAACCGTTTGGACATGTCTGTAGTAGTAAAACACTGTCAGACCCATATAGGGCAATGTATAGCATAATTTGTGCATGACATGCATGAACCTACTTTCTCTTAGCTTTCAACGTTTATTAGTAAGATGCTGACTAAAAAAACGTTTATTGGTACGACAATAAAAATAATGCCTGGCTGTGGGTGGGAATGGGTGTGGACAAATTGAAAGGTTATTTGAGTGGGTAAATATAAAATCACAAAAAAATGTCACAAATTTAGTTTACAAAATAATGTGTCAAAATTTTATTAGCGCTTTTAATTAGAGTGCGTCGGGTCCACTATTAATGCAACCAATAAAATATCGTTACCTTATATTGATTGTATCCTTCATTTTATGAACTTCTTTTGTGCCCCTAGCATTGCCCTATTTAATCGGTCGGAATGACACAATTGTCATAGTACAATTTAACCTAGCCTCAAAAGTATTGGTTGAATAAAAAACAGTTTTCTTTATAATTTCAACGGAAATCATTTTTGAAAATTATTTATTCCATATCTAACAATCTCACTGTCATACACTTTAAAACTGAAGCAAATCATACAGTTTGATTCGATCTCTAAGTAGGAACGGTTCGGTTCAGTTTCAAAATTTTGGTAAATCATGTGGTTCTGTTTGATTTGTGGTCAGACTTCTCGCGACCAACCCAGACCAGACCAGACCAAACCTTTGCAGTCATCCAATTGCATATCAATAATAGTGTTTATTATTGGGGAAGTTTGAAAGATAAATCATCTCTTAATACTCCTCCTAAATCAGTATTTCTTTAAAATAATCTTCTTTTTAAGAAATGAAGTGAACAGGTAGTGAATTTAGGGTTTTCTCTTTTCGATTTCTTTTGCGTTTATCATCAAAATTGTCAAAGAAGAAGGTTTTTCATTTTGTTTTTTAGATCTTGTAATTTAAACATTAATCATTGATGATATCAGCGATTAATGTTTAAATTATGAGATTTCATGCCTTTATATCCTAGATTTAGTGTTTTTATTGCTTTTTATTGTTAGATTGTTGAATAAATCATGATGCCCTACGTCTCATTTTATCATCTGTTATCTCCCCTTTGTTGGGAGCCTTCGCCTTCTCCCATTTGTTGTGAGCCTTTGTCTCTCACCTTCGTTGGGAGTCTTTGCCTTCTATCCTATGTGAGAGTCTTATAATGATTTTGATAGTTTTTTGTTGGTGCTATGCTTGTGATGTTTGGTCGCGTATTCACTGCTGACTCAAATGCGCTACTTTTTTGTGTTTTCAAAGCCAAATTCTTACCATTCAGGGGTTCACTAAAGGCCATTGTGGAGTCGTGTCCAAGTTTTACTTGGAGAAGCATTTGCGCATCACATGTTTTAGTTTCCAAAGACATTCACTGGAGATTTGTTCGGGATTGGCCATCACTATATGTTAGTCTATTCATGTGTAGATGGAAGATGATAACTTACACTCAGTGTATAGAATCTTTCTATACACTACAAATGTAAGCATGACAAGTGGCAGATTCTTAAATACATAAGTAGGGAATTTTGAGAGGGAAAATATTAAGTTAGGAGGGAAACTACGTAGATAATGAAGAGTCATCTTTGATTAATTAATAAAGATTAAATTTAAAATGGATGGGCTGTTTAACTTATCTTTCCAAAAAAATATTATGTTATAAGTTTTTCTTTAAATGTATCTCATTAAATATCAATCCACTCAAATAGGTACAATTATTTCAATCAAGAATAAAATTTAAATTTAAAAATAAAATGTATTTTATGAAATTGTACTTGTGTCACTTGAATAAAAATATCTATTAGTCCTTAAAGTATTTATTTTCTTATGGAAGTTTATATAATACTCCTTCATATCAAAATGTTATTCTTGTTTTTCTAGTTTTCAAATATATTAAAGTCATAAAATAAATTTTGGATATTAGGTAATTTTGAAGTGTTAATTTTAGAAATGAGACTAACTTTATGAAAGAAGTAAAATGAGAAAATGAGACTAGCATTTTAAGACGTTAAGAGAATAATATTGTTAGTGTAAAAAAAAAAAAAAAACTTCCTCCGCCCCACTTGAAATAGGATTTTTGATCAATTTAATTATACTTTAACAAATAATTTAATGAAAAATAATAAATCCAATGAAATTTAAAAATAATTATTTAGTTTATTATTAACCGAGATACAATAAAAAAATAATTTTTATAAGCATCATTATTCTTCCTTAAATTATTAGTCAAAATATAATTTAGTTGACCAAAGATTTTATTTTGAGTGGAACGGAGAGAGTATATAATAATGTTAATGATTATATCTTGTGTACTCAAATGTAACTTCCATGAGTTTAAGAGGATTGATAGGTAAACTATTACTGAAAAGAACATTTCATAAAGCAGCTCTCTTTCACCACGCATTTCACTTCATTTGACCGCGCGTCAAGCATTTAGAGGAGTTCGTTTTTACAACTTAAAAGGGTAGACATGGCCCATCGGAAACCGTACCCGTGAAAACGGATCAACCCGTACCTGCATTTAAACCGTTGGAACCGTACCTGTGGACAACCCGTTAACCGTACCTGTCAATAATACGGTTAGGTTACGGTTATAGGCTATAGGAACCCGTAACAGTAACCATTAAATGTTCTAATCGTACAAATTATGTTAGTTTTGTAACATATTTCGTTAGTTTTCTAACATAGTTTGTTGATTTTCTAACATAATCTATTTAAAATGTTAGCTTTTAAAATATTTTTTGTTACTTTTTATTCATTATAAACATATTCTAGCATATTTTGTTAAATTTCATTGATATCAAAAAGGAAAAACGAAAAAAAAAGAAAACAATTAACTTCTAACAGATTCCGTTAGATTTTTAACAAAAACTGTTTACAATTTAACAATTTTTTTTAAAAAAATAAAAAATAAAAAAATGGGGTAGACCCGTACAACCGTGGACCCGTACCCGCCATAACCGTGTCCCACCAGTACCCGCACCCGTGTTTAACCAGTTAGGTTACGGTTACGAGTTTTGGAAACCGTACCCGTACCCGTAACCGTAACTGTACCCGTCCCACTCGTATTTGGCCATGTCTATAAACGAATAGTCCGCTCCAAATGCGGACCCTAATAAAAAACTTATGCACTTGAATATTTTACATTTTAACTGTGTCATAAAGGTCAATTAAAAATGAATTTAAGCAATTTCAATTAAAAATGAATTCAGCCAAACCAAAATTACAAACATATGCGTTTGGTTTTGTTCAGTTTGAATTCTTTCATGGTTCGGTTCAGTTTGAGAATTTCTCAAACCAATTACTAGCTCTCAAAATTTGTTCAGACCGAACCAAACGGAACCATTTACACCCTTAGATAAGATGGTGTTTTTTGGTAGGTGTAGTGATGGTGGTATAAGTAGCGACGATGGTATAATGATGGTGGTGCCGTTGTTGGTGGCGGTTGTGTTTGTAATGGTAGTAGGATGGTTGTGAGGTGATGGTAGCGGTGGTTAGTGACTATTATCATTATTTGTTACTAAATATCAGATTATTAATATTTTAATTATTATCATTATTAATTATTAATGAGTATTATTGATTTTTTGTTATAAGACTTCCAATCATTATTATTTTATAATAAGTATTTAATTATTATTATTAATCATTATAATTTTTTAATATTAGATATTTCATTATTTTATTATTATCACTAAATATTTATTTTGTTTTGAAACATAAGTATTATTTTATATTAAATGACCAGTAACAGTATTGATAATAATAGTTTGTTTTTAAAACATAAAAGATATGTCTCGTTTTCTCAGATCTGTCTCCTCCATCTCGATCCCAGACCAGGCTCCGCTCAAGGTCTCCCTCTCTTTCTCTCTCTCTCTCTCTTTTTTTTCATGGTTTGCTAGAGAGGACGGTGGTTGTGGTGAACAGTGGTGATGGTGTTGAACGGTGGTGTTAATGGATGGTGGTTTTGGGAATAATTTTTCAAATAATAGGTTTTTTAAAAAATATATACCAAAACAACAACCCTAAAAACTTATATACCAAACTAACACTTTTTTGTAAAACCGGAAGTGGGAGTTCCGGTTTTAGTGTTGAATCCGGAAGTCCCATTTCCGGAATTGACCATTTTTTTAATTTTTTCCCCCGCAAAATCTGGCATTTTTTTTTGTTGTTGAATCCGGAACTGGTAGTTCCGGTTTTGTATTTTTTTTAAAAAAAAAAAAAAACAAAAAACATTAAAACCCGACACCCACCCACCGAAAGTTGTTTGGCATTTACCTTAAATCCGAAAATGCCAGTTCCGGTTTTGTATTTTTTTTATTTTTTTTTTGAAACAGGATTTTTAAAATTCTTTAAAAACCCAACCGAGGGAGAAGGCATTTGGGGGGAAAAAAAGAAAGAAAAGAAGAAAAGGAAAGAGAAAGAAGAAGAGGAAGAAGGAGGAGAATCTTCATAAAAAATTGTAAGTTTTTTTTTAATTATTTTTATATTTTGTAATTTTAAAACCGAAGTCCGAATTCCGGATTTTTCAATTATAATATGATAATTATTTTTTTAAGTAAAATAAAATAAAATTTTCTTTATCACCAAAATCTTGATTTTTTCATGATTTTAAAGGCTGTTTTTGACATACTTAAAATACGATTTGATGAAAAGTGTTAAAACAAATTTAGCTGTACTTTGTATGATCTTTCTATAGGCTGTTTATTTGGTTAATTTGGACTTAAATTGAATGAGTTATGGTTAGTCAAAGTTGAGTATTTAATCAACATTTACATTATCAACTAAACTTATCTTAACATACAACTGTAAGCTAGACATCCCAACAAACTGAGTAGCAACATCAAACATGAGGTCAATACATGTATCATCCTCAATGATAAAAGGAATGTAATTTGCAACTCCATGACCAATTACATGAGGATATCTACAAATAACTTGTAATTGAACAAAATGTCGATCTACACCAATCGCATTACATAACCTCTTAATCAACTTTTTGTACCTCCGACGAGTTTTAGCCTTAAGATGTTTTTTTGGCCCATTTTCATAATGTTCACCTTCAAACGAATTTTCATCATCTCCTCCCTAATAGCACATGAAAACAAGTGGAAGTCCATTCATATTTATTCCTAAGAATTGAAAAAATCAACTGTCAAAACCTTAATTTTACATTATAATCACCATATTAAAAAAACAAAAAAAAACAAATGAACTACACTTTTATAAATCACAAACACAAGAAAATGAACATCGAGCATAAACAAGCAAATCTCATACAAATTTGCTAGGCCATATTTGAAATTTATATATGTATACTTGCATAATAACAAAAGGATGAACAAAATTTAAATCAACAGTTAAATATCTTACTTCAAACATAGAAAACGAAAAAAAAAAAACTATTTTTTTTAAAGATTTTGCCAAAAAAAATTTCCTCTTTATTTCTCTCTTTCTCAGAAACTCTCTCTATTTGGTTGCAGGTATTCAAAACTGAATGAATGGAAGGGGAGGGATATGGGAGTAAAAGGATAAGGAAATTTTACGTTTAAAAAAAAAAAAAAAAAAAAAAGAGGCAAAACCGGAATTGGCAGTTCTGGAATTTAAGTAATAATAATTGTGTCTCTGTCGGCAGTTTAAAAAAAATTACGAAACCGGAACTACCAGTTCCGGATTCAACAAAAAAAAAATGCCAGTCTTCGCGAAAAAATAAAAATAAAGGTCAATTCCGGAAGTGGGACTTCCGGATTCAACACTAAAACCGGAACTCCCACTTCCGGTTTTACAAAAAAGTGTTAGTTTGGTATATAAGTTTTTAGGGTTATTGTTTTGGTATATATTTTTTTTAAAAATCTATTATTTGAAAATTCATTCGTGGTTTTGGTGGTGGTTATGGATGGTGGTTTTGGTGGACTGTAGGTTATTGTGAGCTTAAATGTGGACCCAATAAAATCACTTGCTTAAATTGTTTAAACCTTTCTCTATCTTTTTTCCCCTTTTTCTTTGACTAAAATCATTGTCAAGACTACAATGCCATAATTCAATTATTATTATTTCTTGAAACAATAATTCAATTATTTAACCAATGTTTCATAATCAATTATTATCTAATACAAAGTTTAAAATTAACCACACATTTTATTTTTTGTGCTAAAACTAAAAGGAACGCAAATATTGATCAAAAACACAAACTTTTAATTTTTTGTCTAAATAAATAAATATGACTATAGTATGATTTAAATAATAAAAGTAAAAATGTTAAAGATTTGGTTGAGTAATAATTTCATAAATGGGATTTTGTAAAATTTTTATGGAGGATGTGAAAAGAACATGGAAAGAAGAGCTAATTAATTAACTTTTCTAGATTTGAATTTCAAATTAAAAACATTTCAGATTAGGCTTTCAAATTTTCATTTTAGAATAGATTTTCCTATGAGGTCCATCTAAGACACTTGACACTATGATATTTGTAGTGTATAGGAAGATTATATACCCTTAGTGTAAATGTAGCCTTTTCCTGTGTAGATCTTAATTGCAATTTTTCATTTTGGACAAGCTTCCATAATTCGTGGAACACTGTTTTTTAAAATATTATTAATGCAATTATGTGTTATTTGCTTTAAAAAGTAAAAAAAAAATAAAAAAAATGAAGTGATCATTTAAATAGTCAAAATCGAGACTACTAGTAAGTCAGGTGAGTTTGGGATTGCTTCTGATTCTCCGGAAGTGATTCGTTAAAAGTGATTATAGTATAAATGATTATCTTATCATTAATTTATCAATTATGGATATGTTTGGATACCACATGTTTGAAATTGATTATAAAAAATAAATTTTAAAAATATCCCTTACTTAATACATATCAATATAGTAAATGCACACATAAAAGAAGGTTATCAATGTAAAACATTATACAAAAACAGCTTTTTAGAATCATTTCTAGCAAAAGCTGGGTCATAACTGCTTCTGTCAAAACGCAATTTTCTGCGTTTTGATAGCTTAAAATCACAATCAGTTTTAACATCCCAACGCCATAAAAGTGATTTTTGATCACTGAAAGTGATTATAAGCCTCAAAAAAGCACTCCCAGACGGGTTCATATATTTACAAGGCATGCTATATACAAGGCACCTGCAAATTACTAAACTACCCTTATATATATATACTAAAAAAAAACCCAATTCATTCAGTTAAAAAAATAAAACACTCCGTCCCTCCATCTCTCTCGCACACGACGCCGACGAGCCGACGACCACCTTCCTCCGCCGCGTACAAAGACGACAACCACAAACAATGAAGAAGAAGCTCCCCACCGTCGGTGGCAAGTCCGTTGCCGCCTCCTCTACCGCCGCTACACATGTAACCTCAATTTATAACCTTAAATTTCAATTTCAAAAACTTGACTTTTTTGCCAAAAATTCACTCCTATAATGCTTAATTATTGTTTAAATTTGATCATACATTGTTGTAATTGTGTTTTATTGCTTTATTTGTTGTTTATTGTTCGAATTGGGTACGAATTTGTGGTTTTAAAAATCTGGAATTGTCGTCATTTATTTCGTGTGGTTTTACACGAGATCTTCTTATGGGTTTCGTATGAACTTTACACGAAATGTGGAGAACCATTTCGTATGTCTTTACACGAGATTGTTTTCAACATTTCGTGTATAGTCATACGAGATGCTTCTCAACATTTTGTGTAAATCCACACGAAATGTAATCTGTAACTGAAAAAAACAAAAATTGTAGATTGATGATTTATTGTTGTAGATTGTTTGTAGCACTGTTTATTTGTGGAATTGTCGCTTATTTATTGTCTCTTATTTAAATTTTTTGTAGGGACGTGAACGTTCGAATGCGTCTAATAGAAAGAGGAAGGCCGAGCAGGCAGCTTTGCGCACCAAAAAGAAGCATGACAAGAATGTCTTGCTTGATGAGACTGAGGATGTACAGACTGAGGATGTACGACAGGAGGAGCGTACAGGTGATGCCTCTTATGTTCCCGAGGCAGATGCGGAGTCGTCATCTTCTGATTCGTTATATTGAACTATTTTATTACTTTTGCAGCTACACATGTCAGATAATGATTACCCAATACATTCACCAGCGATATATTGGGAGAATGAACGTGAACCAAGCGCAAGTAACCTGGTCATGCCATACAGAGCCCGGATAGACACATTCAATCGACTCTCAAATGCGGCGAACGAAGCAAGAATTGCAAGAAATAGGCCATAGTATGTATGTATCATGTATTGGTTTTTGAATCATCCAGTTTGTATGACATTTGTTTGTTTGGATGTTTGGATGTATGAATTATATATCAGCCTTGTTAAAAACTGTTTATTTCGTGTTTATTTAGGTGAAATGCATGCTGTTATTTCGTGTAAAAGTTGGTGAAATGCACTATTATATTTCGTGTACAATTGGGTGAAACTCAACGCATGATTTCGTGTATAAACAGGCGAAACAAACAACTTCAATCTTTTCCATATTTCTTGTAAATCTGTGCGAAAAAACCCTATTATTTCGTAAGAGAGTACACGAAACACGCGTATCCGGGTAAGGGCATTTTTGGCATTACTGTGCTTCGTACACAATGGTGCCCTTGTATTTAGAATTGACCCTCCCGGACTCACCCTAAATCCCGTTCCACTCCGCATAGGGATGCACATGTACGTGCATATATATACTCGACCCATCATCACATTCATTCTCTTCTCTATTTCCGCTCCACCTTCTTCATCCTCCATTCTCCCCTCCCCTCCCCTCCCTAACTTCAATGTAAATCCTCAACTCATCATAATCAACCTCCCATCCCATTCAATCAAATCCTTCTTCTTCATGGAAGAAGAAAAAAAACAAAAGGAACTGAAAACCCTTTCCTCCAATTTCTCCGTTACTAATTTTCTAGGAAAATCATTTTCCTCTCTTTGCTCTGGCTCTCTGTTTTCCACCATTATCACTGTCTACGCTCTAATCCTCCTCTATTTCCCCTCCCTTTTCTTCGACATCGTTTTTTCTCCTGTTTTCATTTCCACCGGAATCCTGTTACTCGCCTTGCTCCGACTAGGCGCTGTTCAGAGAACCGAAGGCGATTCCGATACCGACTCAAGGAATCTAAATCAATTTTCCTCCCAACAACAAGAAGAAGAAGTTCATGAACGGAAATGTTCTCCTCCCAACGCCAATTCGGCTGAATCCTCACCTGGGTCGTATCATAAACCGTATTACTCCGACTCATTTCGCGAGTGGAATGTTAGAGCGCCATTGGAAGTCATATACGAAGAATACGGAGAAGGAGAGGACGATGACGATGATGAAGATAACCGGAGCGTTGACGGCGTGTTTAACGAGAAAATAGAGAGACGGGTTTTGGGTATTGACGAGAAGTACCCCATGTCGTTGTCGAAGTATTACCCGGAATCAGACGGTGATAGCTCGTCGGAGGATGGGGATTTTGCGATGATCGGGAACTGGGAATCGACGGAGGGTGCGTTTTTCAAGTGGAACGATGAGGATAGAGAAGAGTTGATTGAGATTGCATTGGATGGGAAGAGGAGGAATTGCGGAGATGATTGTCATGTTGTTGAGGAGGATAGTTTAATTGAGATTGATATTTTTCCGGCGAGAGATTGACGGGTTTCCCGGCGAGGAGTAGATACAGACATACAGTTAACCTTGGTTGAAATTAAGTACGACTGTGAATTATAGAAAGGGGTTTTAGTTTGGAGGGTTCCTAATGGAATAGCACATTAACCTTCTATTATTAGTTATTACATCCATGGCTTTTTTTTTTTTTTTTTTTTTTTTTTTTTATATTTATAACAAATAACACAAATTTCATAGTATCACATCCATGTTCAGAGCATCAATGGAGAACACCAAATTTGGTGCAAATTTTGCATCAAATGTTACACTAAAAAAAAAATTATTTCTAATGTATTACACTATTTTTCACATCAAAAAAGAATACTTCATTCTCCACCTCATTTTCCACTAATTCTCATTATTTCACAAATAATACATGAAGTCTAGTCTTTTACATATTAACCTTTCTCTTTAATTGAGATGATATGATTCTCCAAAAACAATATTTATAAGTTAAAAGACTAAAAAATATTTAATTATCAGCAAAATTAAATAGCAATTACAAAATTAGAAAAATATTAACATGTAAGTTAATTAACATAATTTACAATATGTGAATTTTTAGAATTAAATGGACTAAAAATGACAAATGAAACTATTACACCAATTGTTTTTTCAAAATTAAACTGCCATTAAATTAAAATTAAAGGTAAAGTAAAACCAAACAAATATGAGTAGGATCTCTACAAATATCAGAAGCTCAACCCAAATGTTATCAACCCAAAATCTGGATTTTATGACCATTCTCGATCTTCCAACATGTATCCATCGTAACAATATCTTGGGACGCACAGATATCTCTCCAAGTGTAGCTTGGACACTGCCTTATGTTGGCATTCACAATATCCCCAACTGAAAAAAATTTAACTTTGAGAACATGAAAATGTGAGGTCTCTGGGTTGACTATAACAGTCACACCAAACTTCCCAAACAATATTAGTCAGAACAAGTGAAGATCGCGAAACTCCAATCCACCCGCTTTTTTCCATAGTGAATAATGGAAAACAAAAGAATAAAAGCAATAGCACAAAAGCAAGGCTCCCACGAAGGAGAGAAGGCAAAGGCTCTTACGAATGAGAGAAGACAACAAATCAAACACCATAATAACAACTTCCTCTTCAATTATTCGAAATAAAACTGAAAAAAATAAAAGCAACGAAAAGAAAACAATCAGATTTGGGAGTAGATTTAGAGAGAAAGATTTCTATCTAAATCTAAACCCAAATCTAGATTGAAAAAGAATATAAACAAATAAAAACTTACAGATCTTAGAACTATGGAGATTTGAGAGATTGAGGAAGATGGTGGTTAGAAGTGAGATTGGGGGAGTAGTTCAATTTTACACCAGTTATAGTGCACTATTACACCAAATTTAGTGCAAATGAATTGCCATAAAATAATTGCTCAAACTTCATCGTAGTAACGTTAAAAAGATGAAAACATTATTTTGAGCAAGAGGGAGAACTATTTTATATATTCAATTTTAGTTATTGTTATAGTTATACAAAAATGTAAACATTGGTTAGTGAAAACGGAGGCGATGGATTGCGATAATTAATGAAATTAATTTTGATAAATTGAAAATAGAATGAATCTTATCATAAGAAATACTTATTCTTAAAGACGTTCTCACATTTTTTTTTGTTGTTTATTCATTCGTTTTTTGTTTGAATGAACTTTAATCAATAAGTTTATACATAATTTTACCAGCTTTTCTAGCAATTAGGAAAAACATGATTTTCAAAATGCGCATTGACATTTATGTAAGTAACTCACACTTTTTATCAAACACGTGGTGACATCTTTTTTTTTTTAAGAAAAAAAACAAATGACACTTCTTTTAGAACACTTGGTGACATTTCTTTAAATAACTGAAACTTATTAACACAACACCACTACGGATGACACTTTTTAATGCTATAACTGACACTCTTTAACACATGCATTGACACTTTTTAACACATACACTGAAACTTTTTAAGCACATAAAACTTTTTAAGCACATAAACTGACACTTTTACACTACAAATAACCCTCTTAAACACTACATCTAACACTTATAAACGCTATAACTAGCATTCTTTGTAAACATTTCATTGATAAAGACTTCATAGGACAAAGAATGGATGTGTTTACTTTTGAGGTGAGAGGGATAAAGTGGAGTGTGAATACTGAAGATTGAAATGAGCATTTGCTAAAAGTTCTTTTAAAATGAGTTTTTTTGTTAATGCATTTCTTAATCTATTACAAAAAGTTCATTTAAAATGAGTTTTTTTTTGTTAATGCATGTCTTAACCTATTACAAAAGTACACTTAAAATTTTAAAATATATATTTCATAAAAATTAAATTGTTGACCTTTCATACATAAAAAAAAAAAAAAATCGGAAGCGGCATGTCTTTTTGGCACGTGCAGAAATCTATACTATAGTATTTTAAAGTAGGCGAAAATGACTTTAGGCATGGCACCTCATCCAATTTTGGGTTAATCATGCTCCTAAGTTTGCCACGTCAGATTCATGGCATTAAGAGCCAAACCTTTCGGTTCTTGCTAACTAGACACAAATAATATGTTATATTCTTAATTATGAGTATGGGTACTGATAATAGGTATGAAACTAGATATGTTTAAGAATTATAATTGATAAAAAACTAATGTAAAGAACTCAATGATTCTTGAAGAATGTGTTATCCCTAATAGACGTATACAATGACCATCCTAATTTAACTTTTCATATAATAAAATGCATTATTTATGATGAGATATAAAGAGTTTTGCTTGGAAATGCATTGTTTTATGATGGAATACATAGAGTTTTGCAAGTCAAATTAAATCTCTTTTGGAAATACATAGAGTTTTGATAATAGATAAAAAAACTTTAGTTAACATGCATGAAACGGAATAGTTTAGTACTTCAAGAGGCAAGAAGATGTTTAATAAGCATTAGAGACTTAGTAGTTGGAAAGTCACACAAAAAATCTTTAGTAAACTAACAACCATTATCAGATTTTATATATTTCTCTCTCTCTCTTCTCTCTCCAACGCATCTCATTTTAATTCTTTCACAATTGTGTTTTTCTCTCAAATGGGTTGGAAGACACTATTATTTTGGCTTATTTGCCATTGCTTATCGTTCCATGTAAGTAACATTGTTAATTATCTTCCATATCTCATACTTCATTTTTCATCTATTTTTTTCTTTTAATTTAAATTTGAAATTTGTAGTTCAATCTAATTTACATTTATATTTATATTTATATTTTTTTTGTTTTTCATTTTCTTTTTTCTTAATTCACAGTTTGATACATATTAGAAATTCAAATCTTATTTTTTTTTTCATTGTGTTTTCTTTCGGATGAGATTTATTTTTGTTATTTATTTTTACTTTCTTTTTTGTTTTATTTATGTTTTTTGATTTCTGACTTTACTTTTAGTCTTCATTTTCATTTACCACTTTCATATTTGGTTTGATTTTATTTATTGTTTTTTTCAATTTTGATTACTTTTGTTTATTGTTTTTTATTATTATTAAAGTTTGCACTTTCGGATTTCTTAGTACATTTTTCTATGCTATGTTTTTTTATATTTATTTTCTTAGTTAAAATTGCACCTTTTTTTTGTCTTGATTTCTTATATATTTCCACGTTCTTTTAACATTCTCTTTCTAAATCTATGTACTATATGGTTTTGACTGTTTTTCTCACTTTTTTTTTAAGTTTCTTTTGGGAAAAAATATTGGACAAATTTGGACGAGGAAGAAAACATTATCGACGACCATGGAAGCTATGTAGTCCGCCATGTTAATGGAGGACCCACAAATGACTACCTGAAGTGGGTATGAAATACACTTAAATTTACTTTCATTGAAGATTAGTAGTTTGGGTGATTGTCAAATTGAGAAAACAGACTTCTTGGTGAGTTTTATTTGATTTTTTCTCTTAAATCTAATTTTATATAATATAGTATTTGTCATTATGTTTGTATTAATTAATCATCACTATTGTCACAAATATGGTATTTCATTTTTTTTTTCATGATTGCAATATAATTTTCTATATAGTGTTATTATTTTCAAAGTGAAGTATGTTGAGAATGATCAAGAAAATAAATGTTTGAATATGAGAATATTGAATTTTATGGATAAAACACTTACGGTTCAATGAGCAAGGTTTGCTTTTAATTTGTGAGTGGTGGGAGGTAAGTTTATCATTTCTTAACTTTTACAATCTGCTATTCTATCTGGGAATTTCAAGAAATCTAATATAAACTTAATCCAGTTAAAAGTATTATTTTATAAAAATTGGTTATTAGATTATATGAACTCCACATCTATTTTCTATTAGATATTTTTTTATTATTATTTTAACTTTTGATTTTTTTAATTAAATTGATTATTGTTTAGTGATCCAATTTTCCTGATGACAATATTTAATTTAATTCATTTGTCTTTAAATACTTAAAGGGTTAATTATTCAATATATTTTAATTAATTTATAAATTTTTGACTATAAATATCAAATTAATTGTACAAATTAAATTTTTATAGACACACGCACTTTCTATCCCTCTGTATAAACTTTTATAAAAATCCCTCCATATATTTATAAATTATTAATTTGACCATTGAAAATAATTAATTTATATTATATATACCTCCAGATAATATTTTACAAAATAATACTTTTCATATTTATAATTACCAAATGATGCGTCGGTACTCTAGATCCCGTGCGACGCACGGGATTGAATGAATGCTAGTTCTTGAGTACTTAGATTTGAAATTGAAGTGTGTTGCTATTTATATTTATGGGTCAAATTTACATTCGTATGTACGTTTAAATTTTAATATGATAGATTATAGAATAGGGAAATAATAAAGTTACAAAAAATGGCTACAAAATGTAGCTTACAAAATGAGGTGTCATAATTGTATTGGTGTTTTTAATTAGATTGTGCCGGGTCCACTATCGATGTAGCCAATAAAATATCACCACCACATCTTGTATCCTTCATGTTATAACCTTATTTTATAAGCCTAGCATTGCCCTATAGAATATATAAACTAGAGCCGTCAATTCGGGACCGTCCCGCTATATATATGGGACGGGACGGGACAGGATTTTCTTATCCCGAAAAAATGCGGGACTATTCGGGACGGGACAAACGCGGGACGGGACGGGATGGGACGGGATGTCCCGAAGTGTTTTGGATTTTTAAATTTTAACTCAGTTTATAAGCCCAGCCCAGTAGCCCCCAGGCCCAGCCCAGCCCCACACCCAGTGACCCAGCCCAGATCAGTTTCACGTATACAGACACACACTCACATACAGTCTCACACTCACACACACACGACACGATTTAACCCTAGCTAGGTCGACGGCGGCGACGAACAAGTAACCCTTGCCGACGATTAGCGCGGCGACGGCTTCGGCGACTTCGACGGACTTCGACTGCGACTGCGACTGCGGTTACCGACTTACCGGTTAGTATATTCAAGTATTCAACTCAACTACAGCAAATGTCTGATTTTGATTGAAATTTTGTGGGTATTGTCCATTGTTCATTGTTCTCAGCATTTGTCCGATGTTTTAAGGTCTGATTTTGATAAATATGCTACTCAAGAGATGATTATTGTTGGCATTTGGCATTTGGTATTTTTGATTGAAATTTTGATTGAATTATGCCGTTTTTGATTGAATTTTTGTGGGTTTAATTCTCTGATTTCGTTAGGGTTTAATGTTGATTAATTTATGCTAGCTATTACATTTACATTTTACAGTATTACTGTAATAGCTATGTTGTATATGGTGATTAATTCTCTGTTTTCTTTGTTGGCTATGTTGTTTTGTTTGTTGGGTTTTAGTTGATTATTGTCGATTGATGGCTGATTTTGTGGTATTTGTGTTTGTTTATTGACTTTATTCATTACAGTTATGGAATCTAATTCAGTAAAACCGAGTACAACAGTTGATGACAGTGACATAGCACAAAAGACTAAGGCTGAGTCAAGCAAAAAGGGAAAAACATATTCTGATATATGGAATTTTTTCAACAAAATAACTAATCATTCAGATGGGGTTCTTAGAGGTGAATGTAAAGGGTGTAAAAAACCATTTTTGGCTGGTGGAAAAAATGGGACTTCGGGGATGAAGCGTCATAAACCAAGATGTCCCATGATGAAGTTTCATGACGTAGGACAAATGATTATCGATAATGAGGGGAAAGTAGTCCATAAAAAACTTGACCAAAAGATTGCACGTGACTTGCTAGCTAGTGCGGTAATTAAACATGATCTCCCATTTTCTCTTGTTGAATATAAAGGGTTTAGAAAGTTTGTGAAGTATTTGAATCCCGAGTTTTCTTGCATTTCTAGAAATACTCTTGTTTCGGACATTGATAAGATCTTTTTGAGGGAGAAAGATAATCTTAAGCAAGTTTTGGCAAATACTCCGAACAGAATTTGTTTTCAGAATGATGGCTTGTTGTGCGAAGGTGAATTTTTTCATATTCGTTGTTCCGCTCACATTTTGAATTTAATTGTTCAAGAAGGTTTGAAAGTGATTGGTGATGCTTTGCATAAGATTAGAGAATCTGTTAAGTATGCTACAGGTTATGAGATTAGGGTTAAAAAATTTGAAGTGTGTGTAATCCAAGTTGGTGGTATTGACACGAATATTGGTTTGCGATTGGATGTGCCTACTCGTTGGAATTCAACATATTTGATGTTAGCTAGTGCCATTAAGTATAAGAAGGCTTTTTCTCTTCTACATTTGAGTGACAAGAACTATAAGCATTGTCCTTCAAATGATGAGTGGCAAAGGGGAGAGAAAATATGTGACTTCCTTGAGCCTTTTTATGACACTACTAACTTGATCTCTGGCTCTTCTTATCCTACATCGAACTTATATTTTATGCAAGTTTGGAAAATTGAAGTTTTGTTGAAAAAAAAACTTGTATAATGAAGATGAAGTGATAAGTGATATGTGTAAAAAGATGAAAGTGAAGTTTGACAAATATTGGGATGAGTATAGTGTAGTGCTTGCATTTGTGGCTATTCTTGATCCACGAATGAAACTTGGGATGTTGGATTACTTTTATTCTAAGGTTGACAATGATAAAGCCGAAACAGAAGAGAAGATCTTAGTTGTAAAGGGACAATTATACAAGCTTTTTGAGGAATATTCTAAGGATTCCATGAATTGTGATCACATGAGTGGCTCTTCACAAGCACCTTCTTCTTTTGTCACATCTTCATCAACCGAAAAGAAAGGAATATTTAACAAAGGAAAACGGATATTTGATGTAAGTATTTATTTATTTGTACTTTTTTTTTTTAACTTGATTTATATTATGTTTCATCGATATTTTATTTTATGTTAGGAATGCATGGAATATGAGAGTAAAACTGTAATTATTGCTGGAAAATCTCAATTGGATCTCTATTTGGAGGAGCCAAAACTTGAGTTTGCATTTTATGAAGATTTGGATGTCTTGGAATATTGGAAATCCCAAAAAAACAGATACCCAATTCTCGCTCGTTTGGCATGTGATGTTTTAGCTATTCCCATTACCACCGTTGCTTCGGAGTCATCATTTTCTATTGGCGCTCGTGTGCTCACCAAATATAGAAGTTGTATACTTCCTAAGAAAGTGCAATCTCTTATTTGTGCTCGGAATTGGTTACATGGATATGGTAACTATAGTTTTAAACTCTTTTTAATATATTGAATTATTGTTACTTTTTATATTAACATTTGTTTTTTTATTTAAATGTAGATGCTTGCGAGACCGATGATGAAGCGAATGAGATCATCAAAACTTCTTTATCAAGTGAAGGATCCAATGTCCAAGTTATTGATGATTGATAGGGTATGTTTTCTTTCACCATGCTTCTACTGCCTTTTTTTTGGTACTTCAGGGTCTAAATTGTCATTAACCCTTAAAAATATTTTGATTTCCTTCCACATAACTTGAGTTAGAAACTGCAAAGCACTTGCATTGGAATAAATGTTTAATTGCACTGCAACTTTATACGTAAGGCTTTCTGTGGAGTATAGAAAAAACAAATCATAAGCTCATTAAGAGCTTTGTGCTCTTCACGGGTGTCATCAATATTGAAGTCCATATGCTTTTTAATGATTGTTCTATATTTTTCACGAGTTTGATAATCCATGTTACTTGTCTGACGTCAATTGCAGTTTCTTGGCGGCAAGATGGTGGCACAGGGATTCGTTGTGGATCTAAACAAGCCCCTTGTCTTCCAGGTGACTATTGTGAAATTGTCTTCTTTTTTTTTTTTTTAAATAATAAAAATAATAATAAAAATCAGTTACTTAATGGAGTTACACTTAGAAGGTAGGCCTTACTTGTTATGCGTTTGTGTCTTTGTGATAAAACCTCCATCCCGAAATGAATGTCCATTTTTTCTTTCAAATTTACTCTTGATGGAGAGCAAATTTGATTTTTTTGGACTTCCATTTTGGGACGAAGGTAGTACTTTCTTTTGACACTGAAACTAAAATGACATCTTACTTGCTGGCACACATTGATCTGTTCCTTTGTGAATTTGCATCTTGAGTTCTTGTTAAGGCGTACAAAATTTTGGCTATTAGATTACTCGAACATAAAATTTGTTTCCTTTTTTTTTTTTCTAACTATGTTATGGACCTCCAGGTTGGCCATCTTGGAGAATCTTATCAGGAATGGGTTCACCAGCCTATTGTTGGCAAGGAGGGTCCCCGATTCTTTGAAAGTTGCTGCCTTGCTGCTGCTGCCATAATTCAAATTATAAGTACTCCTAGTGGATTAGTTTAATTTCTACTAGTCTGTTGCTGCCTTTTTTTTCTGCCTTGCTGCTGCTAGCTACTGCCCTTTTTTTCCCGTCCCGCTACTGCCTTTTTTTTTTTTTTTTTTTTTTTTGGTGTTTGAATGTGTTGAATGGGAATCATTGTTAAACTCAAATTATGACAATTTCTATTATTGTTATTTGTTATGTATTTATGTACGGAGTTGAATTTTATATTTTGTTATAAACTTTACCGCATCGTCTTATCCCGTGTTCGTCCCGCATTGTCCCGCGTCCCGAGGTGATTTGGGATGGGACGGGGAATTTCCGTCCCGCGTAAAATTAGTCCCGTCCCGTCCCGCATAGATTGCGGGACAACATAGTTTTGTCCCGTCCCGTCCCGTTATCCCGAATTGACGGCTCTAATATAAACACGGGTGTATTGAATTTGTGTGAAAGTCATTAGTTTTTCACTTACACAGCTATGAAGAGGTTATCTTAATAATGAAGATACCTTAATAATTACATTTTAAAATTTTATTATTAAATTGAGATAATTAAAATATTTTAAAAAATTATTTTAGTTTTTGTGAAACTTATTAGTTTTTTTAATTACTTATAAAAAAGGTCGGATATCCGTATGGTTTTTTAAGCTAGCTGAGTTTATTGGAGCATAAGCAAATCAAAATTTCTCTTCAAGGGGATGAGTTAGTTTAACTGAGTCGTATGTCGGAGCCCAAAAAAAAAAAAATTAAAAAAAAAAAAATCTAAAGAGGGTCAAGATTGTTCAAAGAATAAACCTATACTCCATCTGTCCCTGAAAGATAGTCTTATTTTGATTTTTTATATTAAATGAATTTTGACTAAGTATTGATGTCAATCTAATGATCACTATGAAATTTTAAAAATTGTTATTGATATATCACTTAATGATTTGTCGCTTACAATGTTTAGAATTTCACTAAAATGATTACATCGACATCAATGTTTGATCAAAGTTCATTTATATTGACCATAAAAAGTCAAAATGAGACTATCTTTTTGGGACAAAGGGAGTATTTTTTTTATACTAATATTGAGCACAATGGGGGTTAAAATGATAATATATGTAAATTTTATCACAAATAAAAGGGTTCGATGTTAACAAAATTAGTATTTTAAGTGTATTTTTTAAAATTTTATAAGTACTAAAATGACAAATTTTAAAATACAAAGGGATCGAGTGACCCTCTCGATCTTCACCTAGCCACGCCACTGCTCGTTCTTGATATATACTCGGTATATCTCGTTAATTTACAAGAAAATATTGAGGAAAAAAATGGGAATATTTTGCAGTTATATGCCTCGTTTGACCTTTGATTTTCACTCAACTTTTTGACTTATACATTCACAACAAGAGCTGGTATATAAGTATACTCATCTGATATATAAATATAGTATTGGAATAAATAATATCAGCATAAAATCCAGATGAGTTAAATAAATTAATTTGCTTGGTCCTTTACTCCTTTTTCTGTCTTGTTCTTTTCTTGTTTCCATTTGGAACTTATGGTTGCTAATGACTTTGAGCACAACTGTATTTTATCCCTTGATTCTTGATTCCATACAATCGATTCCATTCATATATATACAAAATATTTTTAAGTACTCCCTCCGGTCCAAAATAACTGTCACTTTTGGACCAAAATTTTGGTTCAAAATAATTGTCACTTTTGAGCTAAATGTCTCTTTTATCCTTGCATTGAAACTTGTTCTCTTTTATTAATTATCTTAGTGTGAGACATTAATGTAAGAAAGTCGCACACTTAATAGGGGTAAAGTTGGAACTTTTGTCACTAAGTCATGATAATTATTACATTTCTTAAGAGTTGTGCAAATGCAAAAAAAGACAGTTATTTTGGACCGGAGGGAGTACCATAATCACTACAAGAAATATGAGCTTTAGAGGCATTAAATTATGCCACTTAATTGCAATTTAGTGACATTTTTTTAGCCATTGGTATTAGCCTAATTGATAGAATACATGATAGAATATATTATGATTATGTATATCTTTTGTAACAATATAGGTGATTTGTATATCCCGTAATTATAGTAGGTAGTTTCCTAAATTATAGTAGTAGGGTTTGTATATATTGGTTTAACACAATGAATGAAAGGTACGGATTCAGATTCCTTTATGGTATCACGTAGTTTGGTTTAAGGCCGCCTCTCCCTCTTCTTCTTTTTCATGGCCGCCCTACAAACGATCCACCCGGCGTTCACCGTCGGCAATATTAAAAACTTCATTCCTGTCATTCTCGAATCCGAGAGCAGCAAGTATGTCACATGGTCTGAACTTTTTCAGATTCATTGTCATGTATTTCAGGTCATTGACCATATTATTCCTCCCCCGCCTGATGAGAAAGCGAAGGCGCCGGAGATGACTGAAGCGGAGCAAGCCTTGTGGGTAAGGCTGGACAAACTCGTTCTTCAGTGGATCTATGGGACGATTTCCCCAGATCTCTTGCAGACGATCCTAGAACCAGGTTCCACAGCTCAGAAAACTTGGGAACGTTTGGGAGGTGTTTTTATCGGCAACAAGCATTCTAGGGCGGTGCAACTTGAGAACCTATTTTCTCAGGTTATGTTGGTCAATTTCTCCAATGTTTTTGACTATTGCAAAGAAATCAAGAACATGGCGGATCAGATGGCCAACGTGGGCGCTCCGGTATCCAACAACAGAATGGTCCTCCAAGCAATTGCTGGGTGGAATGAAAGCTATGATAGTGTGGCAGCGATCATTCAACAAAGCAATCCTCTTCCCACCTTTTATGAAGCAAGATCGAAGCTTGTGATGGAGGAATCACGCAAGGCTAAGCAGGCTAGTATGGCGGCTGCAGCCTCAAATCCGGCGGCTCTTGTGGCTGCTAGTGGAGTTTTTGAGGCTTCTCATGGTGGACAGAATAGTGGGTCTCATTCGGGTACGGGTGGCGGACGTGGTCATGGAAACAATGGTAGGCGGCAGGGAAATAACAATCAGGGACAACGCCACAATAATCGTGGCCGACATCAGGATGGGGGTGCTAGGAATTCAGGCCGTGGCCGTGGCCACAACCAGCAACCGTCGGCATCTCCTTCTCGGCAAGGGCAGCAAACAGGTCACATGTGGCCCTATCCTCCTGGCTTCCCACAAGGATGGACACCTTCTCAGTGGGCCATCCCACCATGCCCTTATCCCACTACCTCCTGGGCCAGACCACAATCTAGCCCAAATGGCATTTTGGGCCAGAAACCAGTTCAGGCGCATAACGCTTTTGGGCCGCCGGACTTTGGTATTCATGGTCCATCATCTTCTTATATGCCGACTGATATTGAGACGGCGATGCATACCATGTCTTTGAACGTTCCCGACAATAATGCTTACATGGATACCGGTGCAACTTCACACATGTCGGGTACTGCAGGTAATCTCTCGTCCTATTTTAATTTGAGCAATTTCAATAAATCCATTACTGTTGGTGACGGGTCTTCTATTCCAATTCTTGGGTATGGAAAGTGTACTTTACAACCCCCTCACCCCCTCTCTCAAATTATCTAATGTCCTTCATGCTCCAAAATTAATTAAAAATCTGGTGTCTGTTCGTCGTTTCACTACTGATAATAATGTTAGTGTTGAATTTGATCCACTTGGTTTTTCTGTGAAGGATATTCGGACGGGGGTAGCTCTAATGAGATGTGATAGCACCGGAGACCTATATCCCATCACCACCACTTCTGGACAACCTCCTGTTTCTCCATCAACTTTTTCTGTTTTGGTCCTCGTTTATGGCATAGTCGTTTAGGACATCCGGGAGCACCTGTTTTTCGCTCTCTTTGCAGTAATAATTTAATTCCTTGTAAGACATCTAAATTTGATGGTTTTTGTGACTCTTGTGTTCTTGGGAAACACGTAAAATTAGAATTTTTTCCGTCTACTTCTAATACTCTCCTTCCGTTTGATATTGTGCATAGTGATCTTTGGACCTCCCCAATCCCTAGCACCGCGGGTCATAAATATTACCTATTGTTTTTAGATGATTTTACAAACTTCCTCTGGACCTTTCCAATTGGACGAAAGTCTGAGGTTCCCACTTTGTTTCTCACATTTGGTAAGTTTATTTCCACTCAATTCGATCGGACAATTAAAAGTTTTCAATGTGACAATGGGAAGGAATTTGATAATGAGCAATTGAAATCGTTTTTCCGTGCCAATGGTCTTTCTTTTCGACTTTCTTGCCCTTATACATCTCCTCAAAATGGCAAAGCCGAACGAAAAATCCGAACTATAAATAATCTAGTTTGCACACTTCTTGCTCATGCCTCATTACCCTTTTCTTTTTGGCATCATGCGTTGGCAATGGCCACGTACCTCCTCAATATCATCCCAAATAAAGGTCTCATGAATAACTCCCCCACTCAATGGTTGTATCATAGAAATCCCTCTTATACACATCTCTGGGTTTTTGGGTGTTTATGTTTTCCTCTTACTCCTTCCACTACCATCCATAAATTACATCCCCGTTCTACTCCATGTGTCTTCTTGGGATATCCACAAAACCATCGGGGATACAAATGTTATGACCTTTCTTCCTGTAAAATTATTATCTCCCATCACGTTGTTTTTGACGAACACACTTTTCCTTTTGCCACAAAATCCTTTCCGAAGTGTGATCCAATTCTCTCTCATTCTACTTCTTCGGACCACCACTTTAATTCATTGTTGTTCCCTATAGTTGATGGCCCGGCCCAATCTCCCACTTCTCCAATCCGGCCCAACACTCCCACTCTTGGGACCCCCACTGGCCCAAGCAACGACTCTACATCCTCAAGCCCAGTCTATTCAGCCACAAGCTCCGGCCATCTCTCGTGGGCCCTCGTCTCCTCCCAGCCCACACATTTTGGACTCCTCTAGTCTGTCCCCTTCTATACCGCAGCCCACCACATCTCCCCCTCCAGTCCAGTCTCCACCTCTCCGCACCATTACCACTAGAAGCATGAGTGGTATTTTTAAGCCCAAGTATCCTTTGAATTTATTCTCATCTTCTTCTCTGTCTCCTTTTCCTTCCAATCCTAAAGTTTCATTGTCCGACCCAAATTGGAAGTTAGCAATGGATGATGAATTTGATGCTCTAATTAAAAATAAGACTTGGGAACTTCTACGCCGCCCCCCTGATGTGAATATTATTCGTTGTATGTGGATTTTTTCTCACAAGAAAAATTCTGATGGTTCTTTTGCGAGACATAAGGCTCGTCTTGTAGGTGATGGCAGGTCGCAACAGGTGGGGGTGGATTGTGCGGAGACTTTTAGCCCGGTTGTCAAACTGGCCACTATTTGCACTGTACTGAGTATAGCACTAGCACAGTCATGGTCTATTCATCAGTTGGACGTAAAGAATGCATTCTTGCATGGCAAGTTGCATGAGACAGTGTATATGCACCAGCCTATGGGGTTTCATGATCGTGATTATCCGAATCATGTTTGTTTGCTAAAGAAATCTGTACGGCCTTAAGCAGGCACCTCGGGCATGGTACAAGAGATTTGCTGACTTTGTATTTTCTATGGGCTTTCATCACAGTCGGTCGGATCACTCTATGTTCGTGTACCGCCATTGACACAACACTTCCTATCTCCTTCTTTATGTCGATGACATAATTCTTGTCACTTCTTCAGATTATCTCCGTACGCATATTATGGCCACTTTAGCTTTGGAATTTGCAATGAAGGATCTCGGGGTTCTACATTACTTCTTGGGTATTGCCGTGACTCATACTACTGAAGGGATGTTCTTATGTCAACGCAAATACGCAGAAGAAATTCTAGACCGGGCTGGCATGGCCTCGTACAAACCAGCTCATACCCCGGTTGACACTCAGGCGAAGTTGGGCAGTTCAGGTGATGGGTATGATAATCCGACTCACTGCTGTAGTCTCGCTGGAGCACTACAATATTTGACGTTTACACGTCCCGATATCAGTTATGCGGTACAACAGGTCTGTCTTCACATGCACGATCCCAAGGTAGAGCATATGGCAGCTCTCAAGCGGATTTTACGGTATCTCCGTGGCACAATTTATTTGGGACTTCATTTGTCAAAATCCTCCTGCTCCTCTCTGACTTCTTACACGGACGCCGACTGGGGCGGATGTCCGGTTACTCGGCGTTCTACATCCGGATACTGTGTTTTCCTTGGGGATAATTTAATTTCTTGGTCTTCCAAACGGAAACCCACGTTGTCCCGTTCTAGTGCTGAGGCAGAATACCGTGGCGTTGCTAATGTGGTGGCTGAGTCTTGTTGGCTCCGCAACTTGTTTCTTGAGCTTTATCGTCCTATTTCGAAAGCGACCTTGGTATATTGTGACAATATAAGTGCCATTTACTTATCCGGCAATCCCGTCCAGCATCAACAGACAAAACATATTGAATTAGATATTTTTGTTTGTTCGTGAGAAGGTGGAAAAAGGCCAAGTTCGTGTGCTACATGTTCCGTCCCGGTATCAAATAGCTGACATTTTCACGAAAGGACTTCCGCGCGTACTTTTTCTTGATTTTCGGGACAGTCTAAGCATCCGGCCTCCTCCCGCTTTGACTGCGGGGGTATGATAGAATATATTATGATTATGTATATTCAGATTCCTTTACTAATGCCATCTCTATCGATACTGTTGGGGTGCAACCCAAAGTCCCACATCGGCAATTGAGGATATAATTGCAAGGTATATAAGAGCACCCGCCCACTTCATTAGTATTAGGCCTTTTGGGGGTTGACCCAAAAACAAACCCGTGCGGGCTGGGCCCAAAGCGGACAATATCATACTAATGTGGGAAAGTGGTGGTGGTGGTCGCGGTCCCTACAAGTGGTATCAGAGCAATGGTTCGGATGGGTCCGACCGGGTGGACCGTGTGTGTGCTTTATATGGTGGGGTTCCCCTTGTGCGACATAGCGAATCGAGTCTTGCAATCGAGGGCGATGGTGTTTCGTGGACGGTTGGTACAAGCTTTCGCCGATATGGGCCAGAGGAAACACTGCGGGCCATAGCGGTGTGGTCCTTGGTTTGAGGGGAGGATTGTTGGGGTGCTACCCAAAGTCTCACATCGGCAATTGAGGAAATAATTGCAAGGTATATAAGAGCACCCACCCACTTCATTAGTATGAGGCCTTTTGGGGGTTGACCCAAAAACAAATCCGTGCGGGCTGGGCCCAAAGCGGACAATATCATACTAATGTAGGAAAGTGGTGGTGGTGGTCGCGAACCCTACAGATACCACTAAGGAAATTAATGGCATTTAATGATTATATAATGGCAATTCAAAATGCCACTAAATCTAGATTCTCCAATGCCACTATGTTCTAACCGCCAGAAAATATAAATATTGTGACATTTTTAGCTTAATACCACCTGTATTGATGGCAGTAAAAGCCTTTTTTTTTTGTAGTGAATGTATTAAAATACTCCCATCTTCTCAAATTAAATATCGCAGTTGACTTATAAACGTTTTTAAGAAATGTGCATAAAATTATATTGTATTCAAATTGGTAAAATTACACAAAAATTCTTTTTAATTTATAATATGTAATCTACTAGTATAAGACAGGCTAAAATAAAAGGCGTGACATTTTCTTTTTTAGATGAAAAAGTACTGTACTATATATTTTGTCTTCCATTCATGCATTTTATTGTTTTCTATCTTGAGACAATCACGAAATTTGAATTTATTTATATAAAGAGTAATGATCTTCTTAAACCACCAAATTTGTACTCATTGCCTTCAAAACGCACTCCCAAAATAAATTTAATTTGATTTTTAATTAACACAAATTTAAATTATTAAATATTTATTTTGAATTAAAAAAGTATTATTTATTTTTTATTTTCTACCACCGTAATTGGATGGACCATTTGTCTCATTTACTAGTAAAAAGAAAAAAGAAAAACCACAATCAATGTTTCTTGTCATTAGTTTAAAAAAAGTCGAGTTTTCTTTTCTTTCTTTTTTTCATTAATTTTAAGAGAAAGTCGTTTTTTTAGAGATCCACACTAATGACTTTCAAAATAGGATCATGTATCTCTCCACCGCACCACTGTCATATGATCGTCCATCAAGAACCACAACTTCAAACAATTTCACTCCTATTTATAATTTATAATTAAGGTCATTACTTCACTCTGTTGTAATTTTTGTTAAAATAAAATAAAAGTTCGATCGATTAATATTTTAAAATTATATACAAATTTTATCAGAAAATAGATCTATTTTTATAAAGTGAGAAAAAATAAATTAAATTGGACTTTTTTTTTCCTTTTTTCTAAAACTTCTAGTTTTCTTATATAACCATTATAATCTTTACAAATAAATATTGTTAGGGGAAGTGACATGTATCTTATCTCCTTTTGTTTTCCTTCCCTAGCCCCTTTCTCTCTCCCCACAAGCAAAATTTAAGGTCATGTGCCAGACCCGGAACCGCTCCACTAGGGATGGCCAAACCGGACCGGAAAAACACGGAATCGGAGCAAACCGACGAATAAACCGGAACCGCCATTCATCCGGGCCGGTTACGGTTCACATAAATGGCGAACCGGACCGGAAATCCCTTGTTTTTCAATAATTTTTAACCTGTTTATTCATTATTGTATGATAAAAAAAAGGGGGGGGACCGGAACCGTACCAGAACCGGATTGTGGTAACCGGAACCGGTGTAACCAAGGGCCGGTTAAGGTTCACCTAAATGGCGAACCGGAACCGGCGTTGGCCATCCCTACGCTCCCCCCAAAAACGCTGCACCCCTCCACCCAATGACTCAGATCAAGGCCACATAGGCGAGCTCATCATCTGTACGGCTAAGATAATTTCAATTTTTTGTGGGTCTCACCGAGCTCAGACACATCTGAACCGTTGGGTGTAGCTAAAATGAGGTGGCTCCAATCGAAACCAATGAGTGGAGCTAACTGCTCGGTGCAGCCGTTCGAAATCCGTCATGTGCGCCATACAAAAACGCATTTTGATCATCAACACAACACTTGGGCCTCTGGGTGGTTTAAAGTCTTGAATTTGAATCTTTGTGAATCTATCAAACTAGCTATTTTCGTGGAAGTCTCAATTTGGGAACTCTAGGAAAGAAATTTGAGGGTTTAGTTTCGGACGGACTGAGAAATAAAAAATACTCCCTTTATTTTAAGGGCTGGACTTCGGTGAGCCTCACGGTGTGACGGCTCACAGTCAAGCCAAGCCACCGAGCCAAGTCTTTTTTTTTTTTTTTTTTGCCCTCCAACTTATTTTTTCCCTGTCATTTTTTGCTTGCCAGCAAAATTAACACTTTTTATAAAGAAATGTAACACTTTTATCTCATAGGAAACATTTTTTCCCCAAAAATGTACCACAATTTTGCTGAAATAGATTAAAGATAACATAAGATTGACAACTAAAACTAATATTACATTTCATAATAAATGAATGTAACATTTTTTTCTCAATTGTAACACTTTTCTAGGGTTTTACATTCAATAGAAATGCAAATCCGATTATATACATGAATTTTTACTCTCTTTTTTTAAGGAAAAAATAACATTTACTAAAAAAAAATGTTACATTCATTTATATAGAAAATTATAATCTTACATGCACTCTGTTACACTTCAAATATTAATTTTTCTAACCACAAAAACTATCAAACTTTTTTTTTTTTTTTTGGTTGCAAAACTGCTGTTACATTTGAAAGTAAAAGTATTTGAAGATGAAACTGTTACTTTTATCAGAACATAGTGCTACATCTCAGGAGACGAGCGGTTCACTTTTTTTGTGTGTTAAAAAGTATGTTTAAAAAAAATAAAAAAAATCAAACCATAATGACCTATCTAGTTTTGTTCGTCTCATTGAGACGTACGCAACGGTATTTTTTTTTTTTGACTTCAAAATCTCAAGATATAGTTTAAAGTTATTGGGTTTTTTTTTTTAAATGCGACACGTGTCGCGCGATGGGAGGTCAAAGAGGACAGCTGGGCGGGTTAGGTTGGCGGGTTGTGGGCATGATCCATGAGTGGATCCGTCTCACCCAAGTATTTGTCTTATTTTAAACTGAATATCTAAAAAAAATGTTTTTAATATAAAGTTTTTTTTTTTTTTTTGACACTCTTTTTGGGCAGATGTGGTAGTAAATTGGTCACATTTGACTATTTGAGTGTGAGTTATTGTTCGAAAATTAAAAATAATCTTAAACAAGAATATCATCTACTTTTAGCTTGGGCCACCTTCATCATAAGCGTTAGTAGGTTAGGAGCACAAAACAAAATAAGGTCACAAAATTATGATCACAAATTGAGGTGACGATATTTTATTGGTTGCATCGATAATGGACCCACCACACTCTAATTAAAAACATCAATAAAATCACCATATCTAGAATTTTGTGAGCAATAATTTTGTGACTTTTTTGTGTCCATAGTATTATTCCTAGACAAGGCTAGGTCCATTCTTAAGACTTGACTTACTTCGTCTATTTTGCATTAATAGGCCTCTGTTTTTTTCTCTTTAATCGTCTTATTTTAATTTTGATAAAATAAAAATATGATGCCTAACTAAAAATAGTTACCTACTTTGTCCCTAAATGAATGCATATTTTAAAGATTTTTTTTTTGTGTCAAAACGAATGATTTTTTTGAAAAAAACTGTCCCTAGACGTTTTTTAACCAATTTTTTACACTAGTCATGCAAAACTAAATGGTTGGAAAGAGAATTACATGATTATATACGAATCTTGGCCGCTAAATTTATGATAGAGATTTTTTTTGTGTCAAAACGAATGATTTTTTTTTTAAAAAATGTCCCTAGCCGTTTTTTAACCAATTTTTTACACTAGTCATGCAAAACTAAATGTCTGGAAAGGGAATTACATGATTATATACGAATCTTTGCCGCTAAATTTATGATAGAGATTTTCAGATATCTTTTAAAATAAAATTTGAACATTCATTATGAACTTCATTTTCTACAGGATCCCGAAACCAACAACCCCATCGGAAACCCTTGACAAAATCTATATATATAAAAGTCGGCGCGGAGGGCTATAAAGACGCCACGTGGACAAGGAATGATTCACATGAAGCCACATCCCCACTTCTCAAATTAATATTTGACTTTTGGAATTCTTATTATTAGCTAATACTATTAGTTAATAATAATAGTTACTCCCTCCGTCTCAAATTATATGTCGTTTTGGAGTGTTTCACACATATTAAGAAATACCATTAATGCATGTGAAGAAGACCCAAATACCCCTAAAGTAATTCAACTACCTAGGTAATTAAATGGTTAGGTAAGAGATAGTTCACTATCATTATTAAGGGTATAATTGGTATAGAGCAATAAAAAAGCTTTGAAAATAGTGAAACGACAAATATTTTGAGACAAAATTTTACTCCCAAAACGACATATATTTTGAGACGGAGGGAGTATTATATAGGTTAACTATTACTATTAATAGTATTAGTTAACTTATATAAGTTAAATATTATTAGTTAACAATAATAGTTACTATATTTGTTAACTATTACTATTAATAGTATTAGTTAACCATAATAGTTACTATATAAGTTAACTATTACTATTAATAGCATTAGTTAACCATAATAGTTAACTTATATAAGTTAAATATTATTAGTTAACAATAATAGTTACTATATTTGTTAACTATTACTATTAATAGTATTAGTTAACCATAATAGTTACTATATAAGTTAACTATTACTATTAATAGTATTAGTTAACAAACATAGTAACTATATATACGTTAAACATTATTAGTTAACAATAATAGTTACTATGTTTGTTAACTATTACCATTAATAGTATTAGTTAACCATAATAGTTACTATATAAGTAAGCCATTACTATTAATAGTATTGGTTAACTATAATAGTTATTATATAGGTTAACTATTACTATTAATAGTATTAGTTAACCATAATAGTTACTATATAAGTTAACTATTACTATTAATAGTATTAGTTAACCATAATAGTTACTATATAAGTAAACCATTACTATTAATAGTATTGGTTTGTTTTCTTAATTTGTAAAAAGTCTTAAAACTACAAGTATTTTGAGACGAATTGAGTACTCTCTTTATTAAAATCTGGTACTATGTGTGTTTTTGTTCCTACTTGCAGCACTTTAGAATTTTAAATCAATCATGTAGAGTGGTTTAGTGGGCATTCATGAGGCCGTGACATGTTTGCATGATACTCTCTTCGTCTCAAAATAGATGTCGTTTTGAAGTGTTTCACACATATTAAGAAATGCTATTAATGCATGTGAAGAAGTCTCAAATACCCCTAAAGTAATTCAACTACCTAAATAATTAAATGGTTAGGTAAGAGATAGTTCACTATCATTATTAAGGGTATAATTCGTATAGAGCTATAAAAAAGCTTTGAAAATAGTGAAACGACAAGTATTTTGAGACAAAATTTAACTCTCAAAACGACATCTATTTTGAGACGGAGGGAGTATAACTTATCATCATGATAAACTCATTAATTTGCACCGTTGCAAAGTAACCAAAACATAAACACTCATTTATTATTAATTAATATTCAGAAAAAATTTAGATAAGCTGCTCTAAAAAAGAAAAGTGAAAAGACATAGCATGCTACAATGGTCTCTTTAAACTTTTAAACTGACTCATGCATTACAATTCATAAAACCATAATTACTCATTTATTATTAATTTATCATTACGTAGAAAATCATAAACTATAAGTTTTTTAAAAAAGAAAAAAAAAACAGGTGTTACTGATTAATACTCCCTCCGCCCCAAAATGATCTTCGCATTTGACTATTCAAACTTTTTGAGGATATGAACACTTTTTTCACTAGCCATGCGTTGTTTAAGCTTAAAATGTAGAAATATGAAGAACTTTATGGGACAATGAGAAATGGCAAATGAGTAGATCATTTTGGGACGGAGGGAGTATAAAAATTAAATTGATGGATAAAGGTGTAATAGTGGATCGTTCATTATTAACAAAATGAAAAGGTGAATAGGATTATATAAATGCATTAGTAATTTATTTAATTATGAATTCTGAGTTTACAATGTTGAGTAGAGTATTAAAAATATTAGAACTTCTTTTTTTGTAAACTAACGAATGAAAAGAAAGGCCAATTATAACAAGTTACATTCTTTTTTCCTTCAAAAAAAAAAAAGAAAAAAAAGAAACATTCTTTTGACATGTTGTAATAAATGTAAATGAATCTATTTAAAGTGGTTTTTGAATCATCCAACCACCCTCATATAGACGTGTCCAAAATCTAACCGGAACCGGCTAACCGGAGGTTTTTTAACCGGTCAAAACCGGTCAAACCCGGCTAACCGGTTAACCGTGAACCGTCTCAACCGTCAACCGTATTTTCAAGGTTCGGTTAAGGTTAGTCCATTTTGATAACCGTCAACCGGCGGTTATAACCGGGAAGCTAACCGCCGGTTCAACTGTCTATACTAACCGTCAGTTTCTTACCATTTTTGAGTTAGTTTTAAGAATTACAGTCAGTTTTTTAACAATTTCAGCCAATTTTTTAACGATTTCAGTTAGTTTTCTAACAAAATTGGTGTTTTTATTCCATTTACAGTTAGTTTCTTAATGATTTTTAGTCAGTTTTCTAACAAAATCCTAAAAAACTGTTTATTTTTAAAATAAAAAAAATAAATAATTGAAAAAGTCTCATAACCGGGTTAACCGGCAAAACCGGCTTAACCGGTTTAACCGTTTAACCGTAACCGGATGTGGCGGTTAGAAGGTTACTCCACGGTTAGGGATTACCGGTAAAATTAACCGGCGGTTATAACCGGCTAACCGGCGGTTAACCGGCATGGACGCGTCTACCCTCATACAACTTAAGAAAAGATTCCTAAAAAAATAGTTTGGTTTCAATTTCAAGAGCAATATGTCAGGACGCAAAGCCAACTACTCTCATTGAAGCAACTCTCAAAGGCCGAAATGAGAAAAAAAATCAAAATTCGTGTTGTGCGATTATGGAATACTTACAATCCAAGAAAAAATGATGAACTAATGAGCATGGACTTCATAGGCTTGGATGAAAAGGTATTCTCCATTTTACACATTTTATGTTATTTTTCTCTTATTTATAGCGTGAATTTCATTGATTAAATATGCAAAAACACGCTATGCATTTCATGATTCGCAGCAAGTTTGTACCAGATTTTAATGGATTAATCGTTGAAGGAAACTTTTATTTCATGAAGAACTTTAGAGTTGATGGTTGTAAAGAAAAGTATCGACTATTGGATCAAGACACTTTTATTTTATTTGACGCTACAACGTGCGTCGAGGAAATTATTATGAATTTACCAACTATTCCAAGATATTATTTCTCATTGGTTCCGTATGACAAACTTGAAAGCGTCGGAGACAATCGTAAAAATTTAATTGGTAAGCGTACTACTACATATTGTAAATTTGGATTTATATCATAAAAAATAAATTAACAAACTTGATCTTTATGTAGATATCATTGGCATAGTAGTTGGCGTTTCAAGTTTTGGAGTCTAAATATATTGTGACTCACAAACCGTTCTAAGTAACAATTTGAGAGCGACATCTATATCTAAATGAGTGAATGTGAAAAATTGGGTATGATACATATAAACCAAATAATAATGGACAATTTAGAAAAGTAAGACTTATCACATGACACTCAAAATACAAATTCGTGTAACGGAGGGAAAATCAGTGTTCACATTTAAAAAAAATATAGTACTCTCTCCGTCTCAAACTTATCGCTGCTTATTTTCGTTTAGATCGTCTCATATTTATTGTTACTTGGCGTCTCATACTTATTGTTACTTATCCAAAATGTTCACTTTTCTCTCTCCTATGCACTCACAACAACTATCCACTAACTTATTTTTCCTCTCCTACCGACTCACAATATTCACTTTTCCAACATGAATTTTTTAATCCCCGTGCACTCCCATTTGGTAGCAATAAGTATGGGACGGAGGGAGTATCCACTAACTTATTTTTCCACTCTTACTCATTCACAATACTTATTTTTTCAACATATTTTCTTAATTTTCGTGCACTCACTTTTAATAGCAATAAGTTTGAGACGGATGGAGTACTTCTTAATTTAAACAGCCAAAAAACATAGAGAAACTAAAAAAAAGTAGAAGAAATAAATAAAAACAAAAATCAACAACAAAATTAAAAAAAGTACAAGAAATAAACAAAAACAAAAATCAACCGCAAAATAGAAGAATAGTACTCGTGCGGAGCACAAGTTGAGACCTAGTGACTAAAAAAATGCTTCATGAAGTTGGAATCAGTTTTGGGTCCAACCTAGTTTCTTGTTTGAATCTTCTTTTAATTTCAATAAGCATTTATAGTATTATAATGACACATTCAAGATAAAATTGTGTTAAGTTCTACTCCATGTAAGACCCACTTTCTATTTTAAGATTTTGACTCTTAAAATGAGATATTTTAGAAAATTTTTGACTCTTAAATGAGACGTTTTTTTTAAGAAATTTTTGAATCTTAAAATAGGACCGAAGGAGTAAACTAGATGCAATCCATCTACCAAAAGTCAAAACTGAGTCGGTGACCTTCGAGGCAGTGGTGGAGGTATCAAACTGTGACCTGTTCCTTATTATTAGCGTCATACAATTCCACCTTTATTTCCACGTTTATGATGAATATTAGGCCTAATTTGATACTTCAACCGTTTTGAAATAATAGTTTCATTTTTTTTAATTACAAAATTATTTTCATTTTTAAAATAATAACTTCAAAATTATTTAATATTTAAAATTTATAATAGAACTTTAAAATAAAATGTTTGAGTTTAAATAAATACTAATTCATCACCAAACAAAGAAAACATAAATTGATCATGACCACATCCTATAAAATCACAGGTAACACAATTCATTTAAGTAAGATCTTCAAAATTAAATTACTTAATTAAGAATAATACTATCCTTCAAAAAAAAAAAAACTAAAAATAATACTAGGGGCACAAAAACTTGCTTATGAAATGTTATTGACGTTTTTAATTTAAGTGTGGTGGGTTTATTATCGATGCAACCAATAAAATATTACCACGTCATTTTATGAACAAAATTTTATAACTTTATTTTGTATCTCCGATACTTAACTAATTAATTAAGCGTACCAAAACAGTCTATTCCAATTTGGAAACATCAGCGGCCTTAAAAGCAAAGTCAAACTTCCAAGATTCAGTAGTGGGTGCCCATATAAACACGGCAAGAATTGTGCACCAAAAGACAGCTCCAATTTTTCCTCCTCTCCTCCTCTCTTTAGGTGTACACGTGTCACTAGCTTGAGCTCCAAGCAAAAATAGCGCAGAAACCAACACCGCTCTCTCCTAGCTGTACACAGTAGTACACCTCTTGGCGAAATCATCACTCCCATTCCCATTTCTCTCTCTAAAAAAAGTGAGCAAACTTTCTCTCTCTACATTTCTTCATGTAATTTCGTGATTTGTTTTGCTTGTGCTTTAACTGTTTTTGCATCTTGTAGGCGTGTGATCAGCTCTATTTCTGTTGGTAGAAAAATTTGAAACGAAAATGAGAATTTTGAATGTGTACGAGAGATTTTCCCGAACTTTCCGTGATAATCCTTCTCTCTCGAGGTTGCTCATCGTTTGCACCGTCAGGTACTCTGCCTCTGCTCTGTTTTAAATTTTTGTATGTTGTGTTTGTGTTTTTTTTTTTTCTCTTTCCATTTCGGTTGCTGAATTTTATTGTTTGGTAGTACATTTCAAATTTGAATCACAGCTGATGTGTTGGTAGTTTTGTACCATTCCGAATTGTTGCTTCGGTATAAGTGGAATTTTGTAGAGGTTGTTTCAAAATGTGCATTATTGAATGCTTTTGTTTTTGTTATTATCAGTTTTCATGTCCTTGTTTATGAAGTATTGATCTAAGATACTAATGTTTTTGATTTAATAGTCAATGAACGGTTTATGACATGCAATCACTTTAATTTTGGTGTTTTTGGGTAATGATGATTATTTCAGTGAATGTACTCAGATTTGCGGTAATACTATATAGAACTCCTTAGAATGGATACTAACTTCTGTTATGATAATATGTTCTATTTGAGTGTATAAACTTGATTTTTTTTAATATTGTAATTAATGTAACAGCTCTGATTAGAAATTTAGATTAATTTACTGAGACTCGCAATGGCGGTGATCATTGAAGTAAGCTTCTGAAATTGTTGGCAATGATTTATTTAGGACTGCTTCACAATGATTGTTTGAGCGAATCGGAGGTACCTACTTGCACTACTAACTCAGTTTATTCTTGAGTTTCTTATTGGAGTGGTCTGTGGTGGATGAGCAATAGCAATCCTCTGCAATGTTGTTAGCAAGCAGTTATAAGTATATGGACTATTAAGAAACTATTCCTTTTTTACTTTCTCGGGAATAAGAAAATATTTGTCGTGAAATATTAGTAAGGATGATGTCAGTACCGTCATTATAGTTTATCTAATATTGATTGGGAGTTACTCTGGTGTTGAATCCCTGGAGAGTCATGTTTTACCTGAATATACTACTGGTGGCTCTTGGTACTTGTATAAGCCAAATGTAAAGGTGAAATGATAGAGGATGCAAGGATCCAGAACCTACGAATTGCGATAACGTAGATAGGGTGACTCTCATGGCCTTGATTGTATCACGTCATCTAATAAGCCGATTTAATGATTGGGACATTTTCTGCTCAAACGACACTGATTTGACACGTTTTAATCTCGAGAATTAGATAGCCTCATTAAGTAACTGTTGGGGTGTCAACCCAAGTCCCACATTGACAATTGAAAGAAGAATTGCTTAGTATATAAAGGTGTCCACCCACTCCATTAGTATGAGGCCTTTTGGGAGTTGACCCAAGAGTGGTGGGGGTGGTCGCGGTCCCAACAGTAACTTGGTGCAATCAAGGTCATATAAGTCACCAAGTACACTGAACATCCAGATGTTACGGATCTCGGTTGTCACCCAGTGGAAGTCTGTACCTCCACATTAGCGTAAAGTTAAGAATTGAGCAGCCTCTGAATTCCTCATTACTAGTGACCTGTATTATGCCCGTGAACTAAGACCTTAGCAGGAGGAATACAACGATAAATCAAGGCAAGGGGAAAATGGATGGAAAGGATGAATAAAAATAAGTAAAACAGTGTAGCTGCTTACATCAGAAATTCACTCTTTTTTTTTGTTGATATTTTGAACATGTGCCGGTCCTCTTTGGGAAAAATTTAAGGATAGATTTGTTTAAATTTACGGGGTTATCAGTTGGTTGATTTTATGCTTTGAGACCTAGTATCATTATTGATTTGTAACGACTCCTTTGCTGCTAATGCTATACTTTCTTGAAGTAACATAGAATCTTAGATAATGCTAATTTTGCAAAGAGATTGTCTTCTGATTGCAAAACATCATTTAAACTAATTTCTTCCCAGCTATTTGTGCTAGATATTGGGGCTTCTGCTTATATAAGATAATTAAAATATTATGTGTTGAGTTTCCTTTTACATTCCATCTCTCTCTGAGTTTCCAGTTTTGGGATTCTTGCGACTTATTCTGTTGTGCTATAACGTCATGAAGTAGCTTAAAGCATACACCCTCCGTCCCACCACAAGTGAGACTTATTTCCTTTTCCGTCTGTCCCACTATAATTGAGACTTATCAAAATGGCAAAGTTTTAATAATTTTTTATTTAATGAGACTCACTTGTCATACTCACAACAATAATCCACTTACTATTCCTCCCACTCATTCTCTCTCATACTTTAATCAGATCTGTTTTATGGTAAATAAATCTAAATTCTGAACTAGCCTTTATGCTAGAGATTGGTGTTTCTACCAACTAAGATAATTGAAATATGATCTTTACCCCCATCTGTCTCTAACGTCACAGTGGTGGCGGTCTTGTGGCTTATTCTGAGGCAACTGCAGACAATGGTGTGAAGGTTGTTGATTCACCTGTAACCGGTAACCAGAGAAAGAGGGTAGTGGTTATTGGAACTGGTTGGGCTGGAACAAGTTTCTTGAAAAGTCTAAAGAATCCCTCATACGATGTTCAGGTTATATCACCTCGTAACTACTTTGCATTTACTCCTTTGCTACCAAGTGTAACAGTCGGTACAGTGGAAGCTCGCAGCATTGTGGAGCCAATTCGCAACATTGTCAAAAAGGTACTTCCTTTGCCTTTTCATGTTGGTTGTCCTGAGGGGGCGGGGATGCGAAGGAACCTAACCTGAATTCATTTTGTAAAACCTGAGAGCTACCACTTATCCATTCAATAATGTTTAAAGTTATTGAAGTGGTTTGGTTGGCAACATGCAAACTATTTTTACAAGTATAATAATTACATCACATGTTAGACGTTCTTATGTTGGTTTTAGAATCTTAGCAGTTGATTTCTAGTTACTTTTTCAGCATTTTCCATTGTAATGGGACAATGTGTCGATTAACAAGCAGAAATTCATAATGGGCTTTTGGCACTGAATGCATTTTCAATTAATCCTGACTCCTTAAAGGTTTTTGTTCCAATAACTGATAACTTCATTAAGTATCCTGGTGCTGCATTATACTTGTCATATGGAAGCTTGGCAGTTGAACGTTTTGCTAACACTGTGTTTTTTGTTTCTTGCAGAAAAACTTTGGTATTCATTATTGGGAAGCTGAATGTTTCAAGATTGATGCAGCAAATAAAAAAGTTTATTGTCGATCAAGTCCAGATAACAATCTGACTGGGAAAGAAGAGTTCACTGTAGACTATGATTATCTTGTAGTTGCCATGGGAGCCCGTGCTAATACATTCAACACTCCCGGTGTGGAGGAGAACTGCCACTTCTTGAAGGTCAGTACTCAGTACTTAGGAATATTTCCATCCATTGCCTTTTTAGCATTTGAGTGTAAACCATCCCTTGCTATAAATTTCTGGAACATAGAAAGCGGAGGGTCTCTCTATGTTCAATTGATTGGGAAGTAGGAAGCACTGGTGCCACCATCTGACACAATGCTGACACGATGAAATGGAATTTCTTATGAAGTCCACACATGACAACACGTTGAGATCTAATATTTGTTAAAGCACTGATATTGATGTTTGAATACATAGAATTGACAGATTTCTTATCAGATTGAGTTGTTAGAATTGGTGAAGATATAACTGAAGTTTCTTTGAAACGAAAAACATTTCAAACCCTTCATTTTTGCGCATGAATCCCCCACATACTGAATACTTGATGGAGCATGTTCTGTCAAATGCCCAAGAACACATGCTGCACCAACCAAGGACCTTTGGACTCTGTAGAAGCTTCATAAGCAGTGAAAGCTAATAAACATTGATGTGATTTTGGTTTCTCATAGTGCTTTCACTGTGAATAAATATTACCTCCGTGAAACAGATTCACCAAGGAAAATAATTTTTTGCTGGGAATTGAAATATCAATTATTTTAGTTTTATCTTTATCTCTTATTAGCTAAAAATATCTGAAATGCAGGAAGTAGAAGATGCTCAGAAAATCCGTAGGACAGTAATTGATTGCTTCGAAAGGGCCAGTCTGCCTAACCTTAGTGATGAAGAGAGAAATAGAGTTCTTCAGTTTGTTGTTGTTGGTGGTGGTCCCACTGGTGTTGAGTTTGCTGCTGAGCTTCATGATTTCGTGTCTGAGGATCTAGTAAAGCTGTACCCAACTGTCAAACATTTGGTTAAAATTACTCTTCTGGAAGCAGGAGATCACATTTTGAACATGTAAGTGTTGTTTAGGTTTATTAACCCTCTGTTTCTCACTCTTGTCTTTAGCATTTTTGATGATTCTTTCATAAACACATACTTTTTCTTGGTCTTTCAGCTTATCCGGCATTTACCTTCATTCCTAGTCTTGTAGTATGTCAGGGTAGGAACTTTTTCTTATTTCCAACAAAATGTCTCAGCCTATAGATACATAGATCAGGCTGAAACTATTCAAATTGTGACGACCCTAGCCCGAAAACCCGGTGCTCTACATAGGCACCACACACTAACCACTGAGAACAAGCATCTTCACGCACTGATACACTGAGCACAAACACCATTGGTTCACTTGGCTTCCCATAGGCCAACCCAAAAGTCACTGGATGATGTTGGTACCCAGCAGTTGCAAGTGGAGACACTTAAATCATAATCAAAGTTCACATCTTTTGATGTGGGATGAGGATATTACACAAACAGATTGCAGTCATGATAATTACAAACTAGAGCAGTCTGACAAATGCAAAGTAAAAAATAATAATCCTAATCATATTTCGGGTTGACTTGTTTGGGTTATTTAAGAAACCATTGCTATGACATGCATTTGTTTTGCACCTTGATGAACTTAACTAAGAAGTTCATGTTCATAGAATATCCAAGTTTGTGGTTGCTATACAAAACCCAAACATGTCTTCCACTTCTGAGTAGCTCTTCTGCTGAGACAAGGTCAAGTATACTCTCTTTGGGATGTCGTTTTGTGTCGGAAGCTGGGAGCCATTAAAATGGTTTATCGAAGTTTATGTAGCTTTCATTTTTTCAATTGTAGCTATATAGGGGGGCTTTAGTAAAGTCGTCTAGCATCTTAGGTTGCCAGATTTATGTAACCTACATCACTAGCATTAATTTTGATAGATAGAATTTTTGATTTTCTGGTTCAAAATTTCCCTAACGGGATTCAAACTCGTGACCTCCGCATAAGAAGCTAACACCGGATACCACTTGAGCTAGAGCACTTTGGTCAAAATTCTTCAATTGTTGGCGGTATCCACAATTGACTAAGCTCAATGGACCTCGTCATTTGAGTATGGTATCTGTAGGCAGGACTGCAGTTCTTCTTTTCCACCTTGTTCCTGATGCTGTTAAGACCATTCTGTTTGCAGGTTTGACAAAAGAATTACAGCATTCGCCGAGGAGAAATTCCACAGAGATGGCATTGACTTGAAAACAGGTGCCATGGTTGTGAAAGTCTCAGATAAAGATATTTCTACAAAAGAAATCAAAACTGGGCAAATCTCTTCCCTACCATATGGAATGGTGGTCTGGTCAACTGGTATTGGGACTCGTCCTGTCATAATGGATTTTATGAAACAGATTGGTCAGGTATGCTCCTTTCCCAACTGGCCTTGATGATAGATCTTTGCCTTCCACTCTTCATCTCTGTTAGGATTTCCATTTGAATTTTGAGCAATTACCTCTTGCTTTTCATTTCTCAAGATATCGTGTTATTACCTCCTATGACTTCTCTCTGTGTGCAGACAAATAGACGTGTATTAGCTACGGATGAATGGCTGCGAGTTGAAGGGACCAGCAGCATATATGCACTTGGAGATTGCGCCACAATAAACCAGCGCAAAGTGATGGTATGCATGAACATATTTATCACCATATACTTTTAACTATAAATTCGACTTCTTCACATAGAATGTCTCAATGTTGCTTTCCTCCAGAGCTACCTCAATGAATGGTAACAAGTGATTGGCAAGGGAATATTATTGTTCTCACTATTCGCCTCTTGCATCTATCTCTCTGTTCCCATAAAAAGCCACACTCATACCCACATCCACACCCATGTCCCGTGGACACGGGTACCTGGCAAAATTGAAGGGTCCGAGCAACAGAGGTATTTTGTCCTTCAAATGAAAAGACGAGAGTGTTAGCTTGGTACATTAGCTTAATGAGCATTCATGCCAATTGTTAGTCTTTGGATGTTCACTATAGAAAGAATTATGAAGATAATAGTTAAATTAGCCTCCCATTTGTGCTAATAAACATACTGAAGAACCTTATGTTCTCCTTCATATCAAGTGTTTGAATAAACACTTGGTAGTCAGCTAGAATGGCTTTCATCGTTTCAATACCAATATTTACTTGTATGTGACTGACGATCAAAACATGCATCAATGGCTTTCATCGTTTCAATACCAATATTTACTTGTATGTGACTGACGATCAAAACATGCATCGGAACTGTATTCGGTATTAAGACATAATTACGTAAAGTTGAATCTCTAAAATTGTCTTAAGACCTTGTTCAAATTAATACATAGGAAGTTAGCTTTGAGAGTGCGTCTATAAATATGTTTCCTTCAATGTTACCTTGAGAATTGAGAGGCAGTTATCTCGTCGTATGTTTCTCATGCTTTACTTTATAGTTTTTGAGTTGTTATTTAGCATGGTAGCTTTTCTGACCTCATTATGCATAGAAGTGCCATACGTGATTTTCCATTATAACATTGAACTGAGACCCAAAGGTCTAATACATCCGGTTAACATTTTTTTCTTGCAACTTTTGATTAATATAACCAGGTTTGGTTTACACCATTTCTGTTTCATATAGGATGCTTTTGTAAGTTGAGAGACACACATGGCCATGCTACTCTATGTTGTGTGTTTGTGTGTGTGTCGCTGTCTCTACACACACACACACAGAGTATATGTCTCAATAACATCAATGCTTGTCTTTCTCCTGTCTTACAAAGATGCTGTTGAACATATGCTGATCCTTTTGCTAAGTCCAACATTGTCAGCATTAGTGCAGTTGAGGGTCACAAAATCGTGGAATTGGAAGATAGATTGATCTGACAGTAGTTCCTTCAACAATTTAATTAGTGAAAATTTCACGAGAGGAATTAAGTTTGTACTTGGCGTTCTTTCTGCTCTCTCTCTACCCCTCTTTCTCTTGAATAATTTTGATAGGACATGAGCTTCTGGTATATAACTTATCCCCCTGATTGCGAATTATCTCCAGGAAGATGTTTCTGCCATATTTCAGAAAGCAGACAAAGACAACTCTGGAACGCTCACAGTTAAAGAGTTTCAAGAAGCACTTAACGATATCTGTGAAAGATATCCCCAAGTCGAGCTATACTTGAAGAGTAAACAGATGGGTGGTCTTGTTGATCTACTGAAGGATTCTAAAGGGAATGTTGCTAAACAATCCATTGAAATTGATATTGAAGAATTCAAGTCAGCTCTGTCCCAAGTTGATTCTCAGATGAAGAATCTTCCAGCAACAGCACAGGTATGATTCTGACTTGTTGACCAAGTAGTCATGCTCAGATTTAGTACATGTCTTCTTATAAGTTTTACTGCATCTCAGGTTGCAGCTCAGCAAGGTTCATACCTTGCAGATTGCTTTAACCGTATGGAAGAGTGCGAGACTAACCCAGAAGGTCCCCTCCGATTCAGAGGATCTGGCCGCCATCGCTTTCGTCCCTTCAGGTACACTTCAAACTTCATTTCACTCCCATGCCACAATTTAAAGTGTCATACGCGTATGCTACAAGTTTGTGGACTTTTTGTGTGTGTCTGTGTGGGGGTTTGGGGTGGGGTGGGGTGGGGAGGTAGAGTAGGGAGAAGGGGGGTTATTGGGGGATGAAAGAGCAAAAACGAAGTCCAAAAAGAAAACCTCCCGCTTCTCCTATTACGCGTTTCTGCTCCTAGAGTTGGATTCTGTACAGTTGTTGATCCTCCACAATTGAGCTATAGCAAGAATGCCATAATGGAGGCGGGGTCAATATAACGTCAGACAAACTTCTTCCGAGGCAGTGACATGCAAATTCTATCTTTTGGTTTGTGTGTGTCGGGAGGGGGGGGGGGTGTTGGAAGCACAGCTCCATTCTTCGTTTGTGCTTTAGTCTCGAGGTGTGGTTGTGGTTCTTTTGGAGTTGAAAACAGTACTCCCTGTGTATTAAAAATAATGTCCAATGTTTTCTTTTGGGCTGTACTTTGTAAACTGTCCTTTTTTAGCTTGTCAATTTTACCATTTTACCCTTGATTGATCACTCGTTAACTAATAGGTTCACCCTCACATGGCCTAGCAAACTCTTCTATCTGTGTGCCCCGTCAAACATGACAGCTATTTTGGAAAGGGAAGGGCACAATATTTTGACTTCTCGTCGTACATGGAATTTGACTTTAGACTCTAGGCTCTAGTGATCTATTGCTAAAATATCACCCGCACCTTGCTACGTCTCAGTATGGTTTGGCTACAACGAATAACATTTGATTGTATATTCCCCCATGTTTTGAACTTATGAGCATAAGACTTTCCTTGGGCTATTCATGGCAGTGTGTGTGAAAAAAGAGGTTTTTGGCAGAAGGGGGGTGTATAGCAGTAGACGGCCAGTGAGCAACTTTGTTTAACCTATACTTATAAACGAAAGTGCATGTAGATTTTTATTTTTTTTTAGTAGGAGGCCTGTGAGCAACTTCAATCAATCTTTAGATATTTAGATGTTTGTCATATTGTTACTTATTCTCTAAAAATATGATCCTCTGTGAAGGTACAAGCATTTTGGACAATTTGCTCCGTTGGGAGGAGAGCAAACAGCAGCACAACTTCCGGGAGATTGGGTTTCCATTGGACACAGCTCCCAGTGGCTTTGGTATTCTGTGTATGCAAGGTAATATTTCTGTTTTCATTTTTTATATTGATTGACAGTTATTCATCTTGCCACTACGATTTCCGACAGCCTTCCTATACCAGAATTGCATTAATAATTGCCATATATATATATATATATATTTTTTTTTAATTTTTAATTATTTATTTTTCTCTTCTATTCAAATGTTTTTGTTTTACTGTTTCTCTTGATTTTCTTTACATGTATTTCTTCTTTTGTATATCTTCTTATCTTTACAATTTTTATTTTACTATCTCCTCTTTTTTCGTTGTTTCTCTTAGCTTCTTCAATGACCTCCATATGTCGATTCATGTTAGCCGAGCCTAAAGTCAATTTGGTACTAAGACTTTGCTTTTGTTGTACAGCAAGCTAGTGAGTTGGCGTACGAGGTCCTTGGTGATATCAGACTGGGTGAGGCGTTTCATCTTTGGGAGGGACTCTAGCCAAATCTGAGACAGTTGACGCTTGAGAGGTTTCAAATTTTTCCAATAAGCATATCTGGACACATGCTTCTATGCAAAATGCATCATCTGACAATTAGACCAAATTTTGTTATATCGATTTCGACTCAAAACATACTACTACACTGCATGACCATTTATAAGGTTCAGCATTTAAGGATGTGGTTGATCCCAGTTTTGTAATTAGCGTCACTTGGTTACATGTATATTTGAGTGATGGTTATTTTGAAACGTTTGAAGAGTACTAGTCTAAATTCTAAAACGTTCATTGGTGGAACAGTATTTTATAATGGAGTTGGTTTCAGTTTGGTTTATAATTCTGCAGTTACAGGGAGTTCCAGAATAGTCTGCCGGATGGACTTATTCTCCGCCTTAACGGTTAAACTCACGTTGCTTAATTTGGTACCATGTTTTGCTAATATTACTCCCTATGTCTCAAAAAGCTAGTCTCATTTTCTTGTGGTCAACACTAGTGAACTTTGAGCAAACATTAATGCCAGATTGTCAGTTTAATCATCTCAATGAAATTTAAAACCATTGCACCAGTGCAGAAAAACATTAAATAAATGTATACTACCTCCCTCCCCAAAAATGAATGTGACTTTTTGTTCTTGATTGATCAAGAATAAAAATGGACATTCATCTTTTGAAACGTACTTGAAGTAACTCCACGTTTGCACAAAGAATGAACTACAATGTGACCAAAACAATGCTAACAAGCATGTCTAGGCATTAGTCTTAAGTGAATGGTGGTCGGAGTTAGGGGGTGGTGTTGAAGTAGACACCTACCTAGAATCAGGTAGATCGGTTTGTTCTTCTACTTGCAAATCCAGATGTGCGACGATTGTCTACCAAAAAACAATTAGTATCAACGTCCCAAATTTATTTACCACGACGTGGGTCACATATTTTCATTGGTTGCAGTGTGACACTCATTGCAATAAAACTAAAGTCATACAAAAATGCCACAAAATTTGGTCTACAAAATGATTTATCGTGATTTTAATTAGAGTGTGACGAGTCCACAATCAATGCAACTAATAAAATATCGTCACTTATTTTGTGACCTTGTTTTGTACACGTATAATAGCATTAGCATAGCTCATTGCCCATCTCGTTTCCCTGTTGCAGCCTCATAATGATTGAACGTGGGGAGTCCACGAGCCTCTCCTGTTAATACGGGATTTAAAAATAATTGACTGAACAATTTTTCAGATCTGTCTCTCCCCTCCATTTTCTCAAAAATTCAATGCCCTCCATTCCATGTGACTTTGCACAAATTACATAGCTGCATCCACTCCGTTTTGTCACCTTAATTAATCTATAATTGAGGGATTTTTTTAGCTCAAGCAGTATCCGGGGTCAGATTCTCATGCGGAAGTCACGAGTTCAAATACCGTTAGAAAGATTTGTGTTAGCCTATTTATAGATCCAGTTATATCCTTCATCATGACATTATGAATTAATAATAAAAAAAACCCAATTTAAAAAAGAAAGAGGAAGTTTTATGCATGCATAGTAATTAAATATGGTTTCCATAAGAAAAAAAAAAAGAGGATTTTTTTTTTCGAGAATAAAAGAGAGAGAGAGAGAGAGAGGATATTTTGACTATAAGTTGTTATGATGTAATATATAAATTGAGTTTGAAGTTGATAAATTTATAATGCGATGTTGTACAAAGGAGCATAAAATTATCTTTTTTTAATGGTAAAAGGCATATGGTAAAATAATTGTTTGTAAAAAAATGATATTGTTAGTAAATCAAGAGAGATTGCAGATAATAACGAACGTAAATCGACGAGTAAGAACACCGAATTGATGCAGCGGAATACAACATTTCAGGATAACCGTGATGGAAATCCTTGTAAAGAGATAGCAATAATCTACCAAAGAGATTATTGACCTAATCCAATCCAGGAATTAGGGTTTCAACAAGCCTAACTGCTACAGGGAATAAACCCTAAAAATGTACTAACGGCAAATAAAATTTTATTAATCAAAAAGCTTACTATTACAAAACCCTAACAAAAGTATTTATACTACTACGGAATATTCTAGAAACCCTAAATGAAAACCCTAAAATTGTTTTAACAAAATACCCAAAATATCCTAAGTTACTGAAATTAAAACAGAAAGACGGCAAATAAATTTCTGGCTTATCGCCGGGCACGGTCGTGCTTTGAAATAGGCACGGTCGTGCTAATCATGTCGACTGCTTCCATCTTTCTACCCATTTTGCGCACGGTCGAGCTTTCATTCTGGCGCGACCGTGCCAATCTGGTCGAGTATCCCAGGCCTCCTCTCGTTCGGTATCCCAAGCCTCCTCTTGTTCCGTCCCGTGCTATATCATACTCACCTTCTTGAAAAGAACTCGACCCCGAGTTCTCGTCCGATGTTTGAAAAATTCCGTCCCACTTAAACAAATACTTTGAATAAATCAAAGTCTTCCGCGCGACTGGACGAATGATGATAATTTTACCGATCCATTTGAATATATATTTCGAATAAATTTTACGTCTAAGCACAGCTTCTCGTAGAACAACTCCTTTCGGTCAAAGAATCATTCCATCTTCACCATCCTCCTGCACTGTCTCCGCTGGAACTGTATCTCCACCCACGGAAAGAAAATTATTACTAACTTCCTCTCCTTGGAAAACTTGAATAACTAGATTCTGATTCGCGGATTCAACTGTAACGTCGTCTTCACCGTTTGAAACTGAATCTTCTAATCTCTGGACCGGCGGATCACGTTGGAGGCTTTCCACGTGTCCTACAAGTTCCTCGGTAACAACTTCGGTACCTGCCGGTGACTCAGAGTTGACACTATTTCTGAGATTCTGCAACAATACCTCGAACTGAGCCCGATGTTCTTCTTCAGCACGTGTATAAACTGCAGATCTACGCGCTTCCAGTTTCTGAATTTTGGCAGTATAGTGATCGGCTTTGTCAGCATAAAATTGGGCTTCCATCCTATGTCGCTGCCTAACCACTCTCTCTCCTGCTGGTCGATCCAGATCTCTGATTGATTTATATTTCTGCACACGTCGATCATGCTTGTCAGCTTCGTCGAGTTCTTCGTCCTCTAACGCTAGGAAATATTGTTCCTGTTGTCGAGCACGATCCAATCGAATATTGATTGCACGAATAACATCATAGATGTCGTTGCTCCCGTTGTTACCGGCCATCTTCCAAGGATCGCACATTTTCTGATACCAATTGATGCAGCGGAATACAACCTTTCAGGATAACCGTGATGGAAATCCTTGTAAAGAGATAGCAATAATCTACCAAAGAGATTATTGACCTAATCCAATCCAGGAATTAGGGTTTCAACAAGCCTAACGGCTACAGGGAATAAACCCTAAAAATGCACTAACGACAAATATAATTTTATTAATCAAAAAGCTTACTATTACAAAACCCTAACAAAAGTATTTATACTACTGCGGAATATTTTAGAAACCCTAAATGAAAACTCTAAAATTGTTTTAACAAAATACCTAAATATCCTAAGTTACTGAAAGTAAAACAGAAAGACGGCAAATAAATTTCTGGCTTATCGCCGGGCACGGTCGTGCTTTGAAATAGGCACGGTCGTGCTAATCATGTCGACTGCTTCCATCTTTCTACCCATTTCGCGCACGGTCGAGCTTTCATTCTGGCGCGGCCGTGCCAATCTGGTCGAGTATCCCAGGCCTCCTCTCGTTCCGTCCCGTGCTACATCACGAATTTACGTGCTTCATCAACAACCTATTGACTACGTCCACGGGCAAAGGGAGACCAGATATTATTAATATGGCCGGAGAAGCAATTACAAAATAAACACTGATGATTACACTAATCTATGTTGCACGAATTTTGATCATAAAATTCCTGACTGTGCAAACCCTAGATCTAGAATTATTGATCTATCTTTTATACTCTCAGTTTCTGTCTCTGTGGAGGCTACTATTTACCACTAGTATATATACTGCTAGAGTCCTAACCCTGAACCCTGAACACAGAAGGAGTACAAAACAAAACCCTAAAATGATTTTATTTCTTCCAGCACAAGCCGCCGCTGAGCCAAGGCTCGGAACCAGATGATTCGACCGAGTCATGGGACTGGTTCGGCTGATCTACCATGACACTCGACCGAATCTTGCTTGCTGCTCGGCCGAATCTTCGTTGCTTGTTTTTTTCTTCGTCTTCTCAAAATGTCTGACTTATTTTCAAAGTCATATCTCTAACAAATACTATGTTAATTTTATTAACCGTGAGTTATTAAATTAATACAAAACATGATCGATAAATTGTTACATAAAATCTGAATGACCTGCCGTTCTGAACATGAATACAAAAAACAAACATTACTCTCTCTCTATTAATTTGTGTAGCTCAATTTTCACCACACAAATGGTTGGCAATTGGCTTTGGCAACTTCTATGCCCCGATAAACATTGGTGCAAATTAACCGGCAATACCACATGCTCATGGTCGGAGGATAACATGCCCATCAATTAATGGTGCCATTATAATTATACTATATCTTCCCATTTCATTCAGATCTATTTTATTTTGACAAAAACTTTATTTTGACAAAAACTTGTGTGAGAACACTCCAACCCGTCTCATGGGTGAGACGGGTCATTTTTTTGACCCATTACCCGACCCACAACCCTGCTCCAGGACCCATGGGGGACCCTGCCACGTGGCAGCCCCTCATTAGCCCAAAAAAAATATATACTTATATATATTTTTTTTTTATTTTTTTTTTGCTTTTTTTAAAATTTTTATATTTTTATTTTTGGTTTTTTTTGGGTTTGTGAAAAGTAATAGTTACCATCTCTTAAAGTAATAGTTACCATCTCTTAAAGTAATAGTGTTATTCCTATGTTTTCTTCGTTTGCCAAAAGTAATACTTATTATAACTAAAATGTAACAAATGTGTTATTTATATGTAATAGTATTTTGTACATAATTGTAATACATATGTATAGATATCTATATGTTTTCAAACAATAAGTTACAATGGGGTCAATTTTATCATGATACATGTAAAAGTATTACATTATCTATAGAAATCTGTTACAATTTCGTCAATCAAAGTGTTACATTTACTTGTATAAACTTACTATTACATTCATATACATAAGTTATTACTTTTCAAATGGGTAAAAACGAGCTTTTGCTTTTTTAAAACAAGTATTACGTTTACTTACGAACAATGTTACTTTAAAATGGTAACTATTATTTTTTGCTAAACCACTGAAAAGCCGAAAAAAAAATATATAAAAAAAAAATAATAAAAAAAATCGGCCAATGGTGGGTTGCCACGTGGCGGGTTCGGCCCATGGGTCATGGGGCGACCCGTCTCATGCATGAGACGGATCCCCTTGTTCTCATGGGAGACCACCTCTTTTATTTTATAAATTAAAATAAAAGGACAAACGCTTTTATGTGGTGGGATATGACATGTTTTTGTTCACTCATTTCTTGTATTTAAAAATACAAATAAGTCAATAAATGTACATTATTTGACTTGTTTAACAAAATAAACTAAGCTACGGTGCACATAAACTGATGCATACGAATCATTTATCCATAAAATCAAATGAATAGTATAAAGCCAATTCTTTTCATAAATGGCAAGTGTGTATAAATACACACTCTAAAAGTAAAAATAGTGCTTTTTATTAAGTGATGTTGACGATCCATTATTGAGTAAGCTTACTATAAACACTTTGTGCGCGACGTGAAATTGCACTTTCGAGTGCGCATAAGTTTCCACCATGCCTTCCGCTCGAAGATCCACAAGTGACAACAAAAAGGTGAACACAATATGCCAAACCAAACTAGCTTTCTTTGATCCACTCTTCAACTTTATATCTGAATGTAACACTTTATATATGTATATAGCTTTAGCTTCTTTTCTTTATTTTTGCATATATATAATTATTCGTGTGTTTGCGAAGCTACTATTATATTTTTTTTTCGTATGATAATTTGATTAGCTAGAACCACCGCGTGAAATTTCGGATACTATGTTATTTTTCATGCATTGAAATCTCTTGGATTTTTTGATTTTTTTTTTCACTTTAGGTGCAGATTGTTGAATCAAACATGGATCCGGAAATGGATGATCTAGAGAGTGGCCGAGTCGACTCGGACGAGTCGAATGAGTCAACTCGCCCCAACCCGTTCCCGGACGAGGTCCTGGAACGATTCCTCTCCCTCGCGACCTGCCGCAAAGACCGCAACTCACTATCACTGGTCTGCAAGGACTTTTACAATGTCGATCGACGGACCCGCACCGCCGTGTTCATCGGGAACTGCTACTCCATCTCGCCGGAAATGGTCGCCGCGCGGTTTCCGAACATAAGGAGCGTGACGCTGAAGGGGAAGCCGCGGTTCTCAGACTTCAATTTGGTACCGGAGGGATGGGGCGCGGATGTACAGCCGTGGCTGGCGGTGTTTGCGACGGCGTACCCGTTTCTGGAGGAGCTGAGGCTGAAGAGAATGGCGGTGAGTGATGAGAGCTTGGAGTTTATTGCGGCCAAGTTCGGTGAGTTTAAGGCGCTGTCGTTGTTGAGCTGTGAAGGGTTCAGCACCGATGGGATTGAAGTTATTGCTACTTGCTGCAAGTAAGCTCCCCTTTTTTCTGACTCTAATTTTGCAATTTTATAATTCAAATAATCTGAATCTTCAATTAGACAATTCTTTAATGTAGTAAATAGGATAGAAGGAGGGAGTTGCAATATTCAGCTCAGTCAGTCTCCACCTCTGATTTGAAATCTGACCGTCCATATCTCACGGCCTGCCTCCATGAATCTGGCCCGTCCATAGTAGTCGATTGATATGTAATCGGACTACTTGCAGCCAGATTCACAATATTTATAATCCGATAGCTGTTTTGACAGATTCCAGTAAACATGAATCGTAATAGAATTTGAGTATATTTCTTCCTTGTAACCAAAAAATAAAATAAAAATAGAATTTGAGTATAGTGATTCACCTAGTTAGTTACGGGTGGGCTAAAATATGATTCAAGTATCATTTGAACCTCTCTTTGCATTGATCAAAACTTATTACAATTCTGTTAAAAAAGAAAAAAAACTTATTACAGTTACGCACGTCATGCAAAATTTATCTTAAAGTACAGTTTTGACGGTGTTAAAAAGTTATTAGTAGAGACCAAAAGTAGTCATGTGCAGAACGAAACTGGTTAATATACTAAATTTACTATGCTGTATGTCTTCTATTAATAGTGAAAGTAATGAACTGGTATAATCTTTGTGTCTATAAAAGACCTTCTCGCATTGTTGATTTTGTCCTCAGTTGTGAAAGGAGTTTGGATTTTTAGTTTTCAAAATTAGTAGTTGATCTTATTTATCTGGGATTAGGTCATTACTTGCTTTTGGAAAGTTACGGAGAGAATGAGTTTGTGTGTGATCGAGTGGATATGTGTGTGCGCGCGAATAATGTGTTTTTGACTATTGATAGGGGTGGCACCGGTGGTAGTGGTGGTGGTGGAGCATAACGGGAGGCAGTAGGCATGAGGTTTTAGAAGCGGTTGCATGAAAAAAGGGGTGGTGGAAGGATATCGTCCCACTTTGCCCTCTCCTCCCACTTTCCATAATGCCTATCGTTTTCAAATTAGTGGGGGAGCTACATGAAGAACAAGAGGATAAGATGTGACAAGGATAAGATTTCAAAAAAAAAAAAAAAAAAAAAGGAGTTCAGTCTTTTAGTATAAAGGTAGAAACTTACATAGCAAAGTTTAAGCTTAGCCTAAAAGAGGCCAATATTGTGGATCTGGAATCTGTGATATTTTGATATTCATGATTTTCTGAGGCTAGCAGGCTAGATTGGCCACATAGGATCTCGTGCACGATGGACAATAAACTTGCCAGCTTTGTAGGGCCCGTTGAACACTATCTCAAGCAAATCAATCTCGCTTACCCACCTCGTCTAGCTCACCATCTTACCCGCTTGTCTAATAATAGAGGTTCCAAATCACAAAACAGTGCAACTTATATCTAAAATAAATGGATCAAAGTTGATAAAGTCAACAAGTTTTGTGATGTAAAATCATTTTTCCCTTCTAGCCACAAGGGTTAGATTGCATATGTTCCAACTTTAAAGGTGTCACTTGATTCCCGTTGTGACGTTGTGTCCCCCCACTGGGTTAGCATTCCTCTTTACATTTGGAATATATTCAATTGACTTGACTATAGCTATCAGGAGTAATAGTTACCATTACGATTATTAATTTTACTACCGTATAACCCTCGTTATAATGCAATTTATCTCAAGTTTTCACTTGCAGAAAAAAAGACCAAAAAAGAAAAGAAAAAAATAAGATGATCTCCTTGAAAGGAAATCTCTTTCTTATCAAGACTAGAATTAATTGTAAAAGGCATCTTGCTTCTCATTGATCAATCATAAAGTATATATACAAGTATGTAACTTGAAGAGAAGGAAAACTATCCTAACCATAGTGGGAGGCTATTACAATAGGAAAGTAAATATACAATTTTAATTAGGAGATTGAGTAGAAGAGTCCGGAATATCTTTACTATCTTTAACATGCCCCCGCAAGATGGACGACCGATGAGTGAGGCCAATCTTGGACATTAGAAAATCAAAGCGAGCACGAGGAAGAGCCTTGGTCAATGCATCGGCTAACTGGTCATTGCTTGAGATGAAGGAAACTCGTAATGAGTTATCTTGAACCTTTTCCCGAACAAAATGATAATCCAAGCCAAGATGTTTCATCCGAGAATGAAAACGTGGGTTGGCTGCAACATACGTGGCCCCTAAATTGTCACAGTAGACGACAGGAGGCGCAGAGGACGAGCAACCTAACTCAGTTAACAAATTTTGAACCCAACTTACTTCAGCAGTAGTGGCAGCAACAGCACGATATTCAGCTTCAGTGGAGGAGCGTGCTAAGGTACGTTGTTTCTTGGAGCTCCAGGAGATTGGGTTCTTCCCCAAGTAGACGATATAACCAGTAGTAGAGACAAACGTATCAGAGTCACCTGGCCCAATCAGCATCCGTAAAGGCATGCAAGGATAGTGGAGAGTCTTGACAGATTAAGAGACCAAGGGTGGCGGTACCAACAAGATAACGTAGAACTCTCTTAAGAGATGCACAGTGATCTTCTGTCGGCTTGTGCATAAACTGAGACAGGCGATTGACAGCAAATGATATATCAAGACGGGTCAGAGCCAGATATTGCAGGCTCCCAACAAGTGCCCGATATTCTGATGGATCGGACAATGGTGTGCCTTTGGTAACTGAGAGTGAAGGCTGAGGTGCCATAGGTGTTGGAACAGAATTGGCTTCAGACATTTTGGACCGAGTGAGTAAATCCTGGATGTATTTTTGTTGGCTGAGAAGAATGCCCTTCGGATGTGGAAGAACCTCGACCCCAAGAAAGTAAGACAGAGAGCCAAGGTCCTTAAGAGAGAACCGACCAGAGAACTGAGATATAAATGTATTAAGGAGGGTGCTGTTGGATCCGGTGATGATGATATCATCAACGTAGACAAGGAGATTAGATGATGCCTGAAGAATGAGTAAGAGTGAAGAGAGAGGAGTCAGAGACACAGTTTTTGAACCCCAGAGAAAGGAGATAAAGACGAAGTTCATTGCACCAAGCTCGTGGAGCTTGTTTAAGACCGTAAATGGCTTTCTTGAGTTTACAGACATAGGAAGGATGAGAGGGATTGTCAAAGCCAGGAGGTTGAGCCATATAGACATCTTCGGTGAGAGTGCCTTGGAGAAAGGCATTATTGATGTCAACTTGGCGAATAGACCAACCACGGACAGTGGCAAGGGTGAGAATAGTGCGGACGGTGGCTGGTTTAACAACCGGACTGAAGGTCTCAGAGTAATCAAGACCGGGTCGTTGATGAAAACCTTTTGCAACGAGACGGGCTTTGTGTCTATCAACTGACCCATCAGGCTTATACTTGGTTCGGAATATCCATTTGCATCCAACAAGGTTTTGAGAGGGGGAGGGAGGTACAAGATCCCATGTATTGTTGTGAATGAGAGCATCAAATTCAAGTTGCATGGCAGCTCTCCATGTGGGGCTTTTGAGAGCTTGAGTGATGTTTGTGGGTTCAGGAGGGGGAAGGAGTGAGGCATGCAGATTGAGTTTGTGTATGGGTTTGTATATGTGATTTTGGGAACGAGTAACGGGTTTGTTGGTGATGGGAGGGGGTATTGGATGTTGGGGTGGGGAGGAGGCGGGCGGGTTGGATGGAGAGGGTGAGTTGTTTGGGGTTGAGTGAGGAGTCCCGGCCGGGTTAGGATTGGGTCCGGGCGGGTCTGTAAGAGGTGATGTTGGGATTGTGGGAGATCCGGTCGGACCAGACGTGGAGTGAGGAGAATTGTTTGGTGTGGTGTGGTCCGGAAGAGTGATGGGAAGGAGGAGAGGACACCACGTATCAGGAAGGGAGGAGGGGATTGGTGTTGTGTTTTTGGTGGTGAAGGGAAATTGGTTCTCCACAAAGGTAACATGGCGAGATGTGTAGATTTTGTGGGTGGTAAGGTCAAGACAAAAGTAGGCACTTTGGGTGGGAGAGTACCCCACAAAGACACACGGAGTAGATCGAGAATCGAGCTTGTGAGTTGAGTATGGACGGAGCCAGGGATAGCAAAGACACCCAAAGCTGCGTAACTTGAGGTAATTGGGATGATGATTATGGAGGATACAATATGGAGACTCAAGGTGGAGAGTGGGGGTGGGCATGCGATTTATAAGATAGCATGCGGTAGTGAATGCGTGAGGCCAATATTTGAGAGGCATGGAGGCATGGGTGAGAAGGGAGAGACCGGTTTCAACAATGTGTCGGTGCCGGCGTTCAGAGTATCCATTGTGTTCCGGAGTGTGGGGAGGGGAGGTGAGGTGTTGGATGCCATGGGAAGCAAGGAGAGGACGTAGACCAAGGTATTCACCTCCATTATCACTATAGATGGTTTTGATGGAGAGATTGAAGTATTTTTCCACAAGAGGTTTGAAGCGAGAGAAAACAGAGAGAGCATCATTTTTGTTTTTGAGAGGATAGAACCAGTTATATTTGGAGAAGTGATCGACGAAGATAATGTAGTATTTGAACCCATCATGAGAGTAAAGAGGGGATGTCCATACATCACTGTAAATAATATCTAGAGGGCCAAAAGACTGAATTGTATTAATGTGAAAAGGTAATTTGTGACTCTTATTGCAAGCACATGAATTACAATGAAAATCACGAACTGAAGGAATCTCTAAACTAAAGGTACTGCTAATGTGACGTAAAATAGATGACGAAGGATGTCCTAGACGATGATGCCAATTTGAAGCAGATGACACGGACGCAGAATGAACAGCAGAGCGAATCGGAAGCCATTCATAAACGCCGGAGCTAAGTTGACCGTGGAGGAGGGTTTTCCCAGATTGATTGTCCTTCACACAGAAAGAATTTGATGAGAAAGTAAAGGAGGCATTATTATCATGACAAAATTTGGAAATTGAAATGATGTTACGAGACAAAGAGGGAACATGAAGAACATGATTTAATTTAAAGGAAGAGTAAGGAGTAAGGAGAGAAGTAGAACCAGTGTTGGCAATGTGGAGACCAGATCCATCGCCTATGAATAATTCTTCTGTTCCGGTGTACGGGCTGTGGAGAGAGAGATTTGCCAAATCATTGGTGGCATGGTGAGTTGCCCTACTGTCAAAGAGCCAAGAGGGAGGTGGTGATGGTGAGTAAGTGGCAGTTGCAACATAGAGACTAGGGTTTGGGCGCGGGTTGTTGTTGTAGTGGTTAGGGTTATTGTTGTTGGGAGAGGGACGATATTGTGGTGGTGGGCGATTGTTTTGTGGTCGAGGTGGTGGGGTTGGTATGGAGATATGGGGATGTTGAGTGCGGAAGGCAGAGCATTGGGAGAGGAAGTGTCCTGGTTGGCGACACCATTGACAGATGCCGCGGTAAGGTTGGCGGGTATTGTTGGTGTTAGGGTTGTTGGTGGTGGCTGATTGATATGAGGTGTGTCTATTGTTGTTGGTGGATGGGCGGGTAAGGTTGGAGGATGTTGCTCTGGTGGCTGTGTTGACCGAGGCGGGGAAGGGAGAGGCTGTGCGAAGCTTTTGTTTGAGAGAGAGCTCTCTGTTGACGAGTTTTTCATGTAACTCATCAAAGGTTATGGTGGTTTCGCGGTTTTGAACGGCTTGGATGACAACTTTCAAATTCGGGATCATTAAGTTGTTCAAGGATGCGATCGATTAAGTCGTCTGGGTCAAGAGGGCGTCCAAGAGCAGTGAGTTGATCGGAGCAGGTCTTCATATCACGCATGTATTTGTTGATGGATCGAGATCCCTTGGTGATATGACGGAGGTGGTCTTTAAGTTGCTTGAAGTGGCTCTTGGAGGGGTTTGCATAGGTCTTGGGTAGGGTTTTCCAAGCCTCAAGGGTTGTAGAGCATTGGGAGATGAGGGGAACAAGATCGGAGGACAGGGTACCGGCCAAGGCACCAAGAATCAATTTATCTTGGCGAAACCATGTGGTATGGGTGGGGTTTGATACGGTGGTGGTGATGGCAGGGACGGCTGCTGTGGTGTCGGTGGCGGGTATGGCATCAGTGGTGACCGTGATTTCTTTTGGCGGGGCGGGATAGGTTCCGTCTATGAACTTGAAAAGATCATAACCAAGAAGGGTTGCTTCGATTTGGGTTTTCCAGGCTATATAATTTGTGGAGGTAAGTTTAAGTACGTGAATGAGGGAGACTGCGATGAGGGGGGTGTTTGGGTCGGCGGTGTTTGGGAGGGTAATAAGATCGGTGGTCATGGTGGGGCTGTTAGGCCGAACCAGGAAAGAAAGGGAGGCGGCGGTGATGCCGAGGTAGTAGGGATCGAATTAGTCTGATACCATATCAAGACTAGAATTAATTGTAAAAGGCATCTTGCTTCTCATTGATCAATCATAAAGTATATATACAAGTATGTAACTTGAAGAGAAGGAAAACTATCCTAACCATAGTGGGAGTCTATTACAATAGGAAAGTAAATATACAATTTTAATTAGGAGATTGAGTAGAAGAGTCCGGAATATCTTTACTATCTTTAACATTTCTCTCTCTTGGCTTTGTCCCCTCTAAAAATGTATCATTTCCATAAACGCGATAATACTGCTGTAGTTTAAGAAGGTACAAACAAGTAAATCTACATCATTGAAAAGTTGAACTTGTTAAAAATACACTATATCCTTGAGATGGAGGGCCTATAAGTTGTTACATGGCCTTCAACCTGGCGCTCTTGCCACATCGTAATCTGTTCATATGAAAGTCTGAAATAAGATTTTATGGGTACAGCCAACTGATATAGACTAACATTAGGTTAACTGGAAAATAGTATACCATGTTATCATGGTGACTAGGTATCTCTAAGTACCCAAACTGGACATGCAAAGAGTTCAATAGGGTCAAATGTTCCAATTGTTTCTGTATTATGTGATGAAATTGTATCATATGGGATTTGGAAATTATCTGATTGTATCTCCGTACACTTTTGAAACATGGTTGATAGATGCCAATTGTTTTTTCTCTTTCGGGTTTTCTATTTGACAATTATCAATTCAAGAATGAGAAATAGTTGTATTCATACTTGTTTTCCTTATGATTGAAGCAAGAATTCTCACTTTTGCATCGACTTGCAGGAAGTTGACAGAGCTAGACATACAGGAGAATGCCATGGAGGATCTTGGCGGTGATTGGCTTAGTTGCTTTCCAGAAAACTTATCATTATTGGAAGCTCTCAATTTCGCCAGTCTCAATAGTGATGTCAGTTTCGACGCCCTTGAGAAACTTGTTACTAGATGCAAATCATTAAGAGTTTTGAAGGTTAATAAGACCATTAACTTAGAGCAACTCCAAAAGCTTCTTGTATTAGCACCTCAACTGGAGGTGCTCGGTACTGGCTCCTTCCAGCAAGAGATCGAGTCTAGTTCAATTGCAGAGCTCGAAAATGCTTTCACAAACTGCAAAAATATACATACGCTCTCGGGTTTGTGGGATGCTACTTCTCTCAACCTCCCAGTTATATATCCTGCATGTCCCACTCTCACCTTTCTTAATCTGAGCAATGCAACCTTACGCAGTGATGAACTTTCCAAGCTTCTTGCTCACTGCCCAAATCTAAGACGCCTCTGGGTAAGACAATTCTCCCTCCGTCCCATAATATATGTCGCACTTTCCCTTTTTTGTCCGTCCCCAAATATATGTCGTGTTTCTATACAAGGAAAGAGGGTTGGTGCAATTTTATCAATGTACAAACTCATAAAGCACCTTCCTTGAAACGTTGACAAGTCAAATTCGACATATGTTATGTGACGGCGGGAGTATATAATATGTAGTTTCCCTCTGTTTAGCCTATTTATTCAGTATTTATACGACTGAGTGGTGCAGGTTTTGGACACAGTCGAAGATAAGGGGCTAGAAGCGGTGGGGTCCAGCTGTCCGCTTCTTGAGGAGCTACGTGTCTTCCCGGCTGACCCCTTTGAGTATGAAATGGTTCACGGTGTAACAGAGTCGGGTTTCGTGGCAGTTTCTCGAGGCTGCCCAAAACTCCATTACGTCCTTTACTTTTGCAGCCAGATGACTAATGCAGCCGTTGCAACTGTAGTTCAAAACTGTCCCCACTTCACTGTTTTCCGTCTCTGCATAATGAATCCAGGCCAGCCTGATTGTATAACAGGTGAACCAATGGATGAAGCTTTTGGTGCAGTTGTAAAGACTTGTATCAAACTTGAAAGACTTTCGGTTTCTGGGTTATTAACCGACAAGGCGTTTGAATATATTGGAACTTATGCTAAGAATCTTGAGAGTTTGTCAGTGGCTTTTGCGGGAAGTAGTGATTTGGCAATGAAAAATGTGATGGAGGGTTGTGTAAAACTTAGGAAACTTGAGATAAGAGATTGCCCGTTTGGGGATTCTGCTTTGCTGTCAGGGACGGAGAAATATGAATCGATGCGATCTTTATGGATGTCGGCGTGTATGGTGAGTATGAATGCGTGTAGGGTGCTTGCGAAAGAGAAACCGAGGTTGAATGTTGAGGTGATGAAGGAAGATGAAAGTGATGACAAGGAGGCTTCTAAAGTTTATGTATATCGTACAGTAGCAGGGCCAAGAAAGGATGCGCCTGCTTTTGTTCTCACTCTCTAAGTTATCGAACATGGTGAGCTCTCTCTCTCTCTCTCTCTCTCTCTCTCTGTATATATATATCCATCTCATGCTGATCAATTATTTCGGTATTATGCATTACAGAAGCAAAACATGGAGCTAGTCAAGAATGATTGATGCTCGTTTCGCCTTAGCAACGACGGATAAGGGAGTATGTATGTTGTACAATTGCTTATTCAACTTTCTGTTTTATAAATTACTTTGGTTCTTTAGTTTTTTACATCTGTCAGACATGGATAATTAGACTGAACAAGGAGCCTGGTGCTGGAGATGAACTGAGGTACTACCTCTGTCCCTAAATGAGTGTCCAAATTTCATTTTAAGGGACATAACTTCTTGTATAATTTGGTGGCGAAATTCATATATAATCTTGTAATCCTCTTTACAAACATTTAGTTTTTGCTTGTATAAAGAGAGACCGGTGAAAAAAAATTCGGAAAAAAAACATTTAGGGAGAAAGTTATGATCAAAATGGACACTCATTTTGGGACAGAGGGAGTATAACATTTCTGATGTTTCATAATTGCTTGACTGAATAATTAGTCATAGCATTCGTATTTTACATTCTCTGTTCCAAATAATGTTCATTTTCTTCTACTATCCTCCATCTCAAAATGAACCCGTCTAAATGATATTCCCTTCTTGCCTCAAAATGATGTTACTATTCTTTTTACCGTTACTACAAATACGAATGAATTTTAAACAATAATTTTAGGTTAATTTAATTATACTAAGGGATAATGACAAATAAGGGTCTAAAGCTGGGGTCATTCGTTGAAAGGGGTCCGATGTTATAAAACTCGCAAATTAGGGTCTAAACTTGACGAAAACTAGCAATTAAGGGCCTTTTAACGGAAATATTAATACTTTTCGGTTATATGAATATTTTAAAATTTAAATTATTAAAAGTAAAATTTTGAAAAATACAGATATAGTTCATTAAATTAGTTTTTTTTATGAAAACAATATTTACTCACATTATGTTTTTTTTACAATAATAATTCACTAAATTTAGATTTTAATTTTTTATTAAAGTACTTTATTTTTCTTGAAATAATATTCATTAATTATGTTTTGGAAAATTAGTGCATATTTTGTACATTTTTAAAGTCTTTTTTGAAATTCCACTAGTCAGTGCAATTTTTTTTAAGAATTTTGATTTTCTTAGAATAATAATAATAATTTAGTGAAATATTTTTCATTAACAAAAAAAACAATTAGTACAATTAAATTTGTAAATGATTTATTATAATATTTTTCATAAAAAATAATTTAGTGAAATAAATATATTTTTGTGAAAATTTTACTTTTAATATTAATATAAATAATCATTTAACCCTTTTACAAGTAACATTCATTTCAATTAAGTCCACATGTGCATAACACATGTTGATTTAACCGAAAAATCTAATATTTTCATCATAGAACCCATAATGGCTAGTTTTTGTTAATTTTAGACCCTGATATGCGTGTTTTAGAACATCTGAACCCTTTTTACGAACGACCCCAAAACTTTTTTTTAAAAAAATATTTACCCTTATACTAATAAAATTTTAAATTTGTTATTGATAAATCATCAACAAACTATTAACAACAAATTTTAAATTTTAATTAAAATATTTAAATTAACTTAAAATTATTACACAATCATACTCCCTCCGTCCCAGCTCACGTGACACTTATTTCCATTTTGGCCTGTCCCAGCTCACTTGACACTTCCCAAAATAGCCTACTTTTTATAATTTTATATTCACTTTACCCCACCACTAATTCCCTATCTTCATTTTCCACCACTCAATTTATTCAACCAACACCACTATTTACTTCACTCATTCGCTCTCTCCGTTTTCTACCACACATTTTCCTTATTTTATTCTTTTTTCTTAGTTATTGTGTCCACCTCATGGGTGTCAAATGAGGTGTGAAGGAGGGAGTGTGTAATAAAATGAAGAGCAATGTTAGGGGCACAAAATAAGCTCACAAAATCTTGCTCACAACATGATGAAGTGGCAATATTTTATTGGTTGCATCGATAATGGACCCGCCACACTCTAATTTAAAACACCAATAAAATCATTACATCTAAGATTTTATGAGCAAGATTTTGTGACTTTTTTGTGCCTAGTATTATTCTAAAATGAAATATCGTTGTTTTGAGAGAGATGAATTATTTTCTTTTAGATCACAAGGATAATAAATTGATTTGGGTTGAGTCTCGGTCCACACTCTCTAAAGGCTACATAACAATGGGCCGACGACCGTTACTATTCTTACAACTTTAATACTTTATTGGGGTATTCGTCTAGCAGTCATTAAACAAATTGGACATAAAACATGAAAGTGATATTTTATTGGCGACATTTGTAGACCGCCATATTTTAATTAAAATCACTAATAAAATCATGACAAATTATTTTATGTTTATATTTGTGATATCACCCCTTTTCTATCCCTTGTTGTGGTATTGAACTTTATTTTATTATTACTTTCTTAAATTTCTGTTTTTTTTTTTACCCTCTTTGGTCTCACAATTTTTATTAAAAGTAATGGTTTCTAAATTATAATATCCTTTTTAAATATATACTCCATATAGTTATATACCCACTTGCTTACAAATTTTAGGCTTTTAGCCTTTAACTTACTTTTCAAAAGTCAACTGGTTGTTTTAAATTGTACGTAATTGACAATTTTAAGACTCGTTTATAAGTTATAATTGCTAAAAAGGATAAGTTCAAATTTTTAGCTTACTAATTACTGCATACAGACGTCTGTGCATTTGATTAATTTCTAGATAACAAAAATTGATTTTTTCACAGTTTTATGAAAAGACTGGTTTTTTCAAACGTACTTTTTTAATTCAAGTTAATAATTCATCATTTTTACTACAATTTACCACATACTAACCTCCGTCCCAGCTCAATGTGCACTTTTCACTATTTATTTGGTCAATTCAATCAAACTTTGACCATAATTTTATGAAAATGTTTATATTCATAAGCAATTTTTAAAACTTGTTATTGTTTCATCGTTACGAATAGCATCAATAACATTTTATAGAATTGTATAGAGATATCAAGATTTTTATAAAATTATGATCAAAAATCAATTGAATTGACAAGAAAAGTCAAACAGTACACATTAAACTGAGACGTAGGTAAACTGGGACGTAGGTTAGTATATTAGTACGTTGATGCTATTATTTGGAAGCAAGTTTTTGGTTGGATGTCTCATTCCAATCTTATAAGCTAATAATGTCCTTTAAATAGGGCCCCACCCCCCAGTGCTATTTGCAAATCTCACCATTGTTAATTAGTTCGCACATCAATTTCTTGCTACCTAAGCATAAGACTAAGCTTGTTTTTATTTAAGTGCTATATATATCATCTACTCATTACTAATAGTCAACCTATCTATTATTCCACACTCAATTTTAATCTTAATTATTACATAATCATTACTTATTATTTATGATAGTGTTACCCTCACGTTTCAAATATTTTACATAACAATTAATACAATATTTTACATCTTATTGTGAAATTTTACAAAGTGAAACTGATAATTTATGAGAAGAACATTACAGCATATTTTGGTCGCAACAGTTCTAAATCCTTGTTTAAGTTTGGTTTCAATTTTATTTACACTTTTTGTACTAAAGGACATTACTAGTCCATGATTCTTATCAATTTGATCTTATAATCTATAACAACAACTATATATTGGGATCTTCAATTATATTTGTATACATGTGAATATATAAAAGTATTTAAAAATCAATTTCTTAACTACTTGAGAAAAATATTATAATTTCCTTTTTTTAATTAAAATCTTGACTTGAGTTAATAACCATTATCAAGCAATCTCTATCAAAGTTTATATACTCCATAATGAGGTAGCTCATTATTATTAAATCGTCCTCATGCTACTATAGAGAGGGATGCGATTGATATTGCCACATACTGCAATATTATTGTTATCTATAACTGTCTCTTCAAAGCTAAGGTATTTTACTTTTGTGGTTCAATATTTTTTACTTCTCCTTCACTCAACTCAAAGCCCTCCTAACACAATAAGTATCCTTCAAAAAAAAAAAAAAAAAAAAAAAAACACAATAAGTAGAATTTTATTTCTTTTCTGTTTTTTTTTTAAAAAAATTGTACAACATTTTCCTTTTCCACCAAACATCTCACACGCATTATAATTGAAGTACATGACACCATTTCATCATTCTCAATCATACTAAATCAACAATTTTTTTTTTTTTGGGAAAACTAGTTCCTCTATATAGGTGTTTTAAGACCTAAACTCAATGTTTTAAAGCCTAAACTCGACTAACTGTTTTAAGACATAAACTCACTATTTTAAGAGGTGAAACTATATTAAAAAAAAAAACTTTTATAACTTATGGAGAAACTAATTTTCTCCAAAACATACTCATATTAAATGATACACATTTGTTCCATAATAAGCTTCAAAATCAATTAGTAGAATTTTCTAACCAATGTACTTTACTTATTTTTACACTGTTAATAATATGATAAACTTATATAAAAATCGTGTCATGTTGAAGCTTGATATTCATTGTAGGTGCTATCTCTAACACCTTAAGGTTTTAGAGGAAGTGGTTACTTAACATGGTATCAGAGCTCTGGTTATCGCAAAGTCAGGGGTTCGAATCCTTCCGCTTGCATATTATTACCCGGATTATTGAGTGCTAAAAATTGCACTATGTTGATGCCCGATAAGTGGCATGTTTGTTAATCTTTCCACGTGTGTCACCGGGTCACACGTGAGGGGGAGTGTTGAAGCTTGATATTCATTGTAGGTGCCCTCTCTAACACCTTAAGGTTTTAGAGGAGTTGGTTACTTAACATGTCACTCATTTGTGGAAATATAATTTTAATTTTCAATGGAAAAGTAAATCCAAAATACAGAATTTCATTTTGTTTCGACATTAGTTGGATTATTAAGATAGTATGTTATCACAATAATTACACCATAGCATTTTTGAAAATTTTCTCAGGTGGAAGGGCGCCTCCCCAAACAAGAAAAATACTCCCTCCGTCCCAAAATGATCTTCTCATTTGCTATTTCTCATTGTCCCAAAAAAGTCTTTCATATTTCTACATTTTAGGCTTAAACAAAGCATGGCTAGTGAAGCAAGTGTTCATATCCTTAAAAAGTTTGAATAGTCAAACGCGAAGATCATTTTGGGACGGAGGGAGTATTAAACAAGAAAAGGACTAAACGTAAAGCTATCAAAAATAATTAATTAAGCCGACACTCCACTTAATTAATTTAACTGACCAAAAATGCTTTTCAAATAGTTAATTTTGATTATCCATCGACACTTTTTAGTGTAAAGCAAACACTTTATAGAATAAAAATAAATATCCGTGACCAGCAAAATTATGGGTATTTCTTGTCACTTAATAGAAAAGACATTAAACCTTAAATTAGACAACTAATCACATAGTTGGTCTTAATTGTTGAATAATGATAATTGTTTGTTTAGCGTTCTAGGGGTTTGATCATCAATGTGACAGCATTTCTCCATTAATATTCTTGATTATTCAAGAAATATACGCTATAACGATCAACTATTCTTGATTTATAGAGACATGGAATAGCTAGTGGATTTTCGCTTCAACGCTGCGGCATAAAAATGTTGAGATTGTCATATCCATGGACTAATTAATGACTGATAAATTGTTAACAGTTGGTTCAACGTAAGGCCTAATAAAACATAATGTTATTCCAGCTATGGATCATAGTATTATGTTGTAGCAATTTCAAATCCAATTCGTAGGAGCATTTTTTTTTTCACTGAGCACACGAGAGGTTATGGGCAAGGGATCTCCTGGGCTTCCGCGGCAAAAAAATGTCCCAATGCAGCGACAATCCACCATTTGAGATCACTAGTTGAGAAAATCAGGCTTGAAGTGAGTCTCACATAAAATCCAATAAATTGTAAGTATAACTACATCCAAATCTCACACTGCAATTAAAATAAAAATGTCCCAATGTAGCAATGGATTTATCACAAGCAACATTTAGATGTTTGTTTAGCTCTTTTCACTATCTAGTCCATAGAAAAGGTTGGAGAATTTTGGCTTTACTCTCCATCTTTTCCTTAGGGAAAACTAAGGGTGTGTTGAGGGGTTATGTATTGTTTGCTAGGTAAGCCCAAGCAACCAACAAATGGATTCACGTGGTGGGGAATGGCTCATCCTCATGCCAAGTCTATATCCCACATCTATCCCCTTTTCACCTAATTAATTTATTCAATTAAGGGGTGGTCCATAATTTAGACTTCTCTTTACATGACTTAATTATGCAAATTATATAATGTACAATGCTTTGCTTTATCTTTTCTTCATATATATCGAAATTATATAATCAACATTATCATTTTATTTTAGGGTCTTGCTTCAATGAGAACCATTTAAAATGAGAATTGTGAGAACCAAGAATAACCATTGGATTAGATACAAAATCAAATGTTCAGATTATAGATACACTTGGATACAGTTGCTATATTTTGAATATTGCACTTGGATACAGTAGCTAAATAACTAGTGTATCAAGTGTATTTTGAAAATTAGCTACAAGTGTATCCACTATATCTATAATTTGCCCCTTTGATTTTGTGTCTGATCTGTAAGGACATGGCTTGCAACACAAGTCATTTAGACTTTCATTTATAAAATTATGATTATAATGTTAATTTATAAAGTATAGTTGATAATAAAATGTGTAGAATTCCTGGATATATAATTACTTAATTGTGATGGGCAAAAGGGTAATATAATATCACTAAGCTTCTTGAAAGTGTGTAGTCCCTAGGTGAAGTGTCCCTAGGTGAAGTGACACAATGTTTCCTATTTAAAGGCCCTTCCTTCAAGCCTAGAAACAACTATTCATTCTTGTTATCTCTCCTAAATTCTCTTCACATTATTGAAGTACTTGAGAGATTAAGAAGTCACTATTACTTAGAAGATCTTCATTCCCCTACTTCTTCTTCTTCATCTTATTTCTCCCTATATCATCCATGGATTCAACAGGTATATATTTTATCGCTTTCGCTTCATCTCTTCCTCAATCCTATTCTAAAGTGAGTGTGGCATTCAGGGATTAAAATTGTTCCAACAATTGGTATCAGAGCCCCGCTCATCTTTAGTTTAAGTTTGAGTTCTTTTTTTTTTTTTGGAAAGTGTATACTTTCAATTTTGATTCATTTTCCCTGTTGAATCATCAAGTTTTGATGTTGATTAGGGACTCTAATTCGTTCATAGAGCACTGATAATCATCATCTAAAATTCAGAAAAGGTTTGAAAGTTTTGTTCATTAAAACTAAATGGTTTAAGTGTGACTATCCTTTTATAACATGGTTTTATGTTTTCGTGCATACCATGTGGATCTACTCACTTGATTCCATTAATTTTAAGGCAAGATTATCCCTAAATAACATGGTTTTATGTTTTAAGTACATACCATGTGGATCTACTTGCAATTCATGGCCTTTTGGGAATAAATTAAACAAATTCAGAAAGTGCAGAAAATGGGGTGCTCGGCCGAGTCATTTGTTTTGCTCGGCCGAGCATATGAAAAGGCGCGAAATGCTCGGCCGAGTCTTTGGATTTGCTCGGCCGAGCACATGAACAGGCGCCAAAAATGGCATAAACCGATCGGACCTTTGGTCGAGTTCGGTCCGGTTCTCTTGAATACCAGATCGGGTCTTTGGTTATGCCCGGTCGGACCAAGACTTGCGCGGCCGAGCATTTGGTTTTGCACGGTCGAGCATTGTATGTCAAATAAGGCATTTGTTTCTGATTAAGGTGCTCGGCCGAGCACATCATATGACTCGACCGAGCAGCTCGGTCGAGCGTTTTGTTTAGAGTGGCCGAGCATAATGTGACAAATTGACCAAAATATTCTGATTAAGGTGCTCGGCTGAGCACTTCATAAGACTCGGCCGAGCAGTTACTGTTCACAGGTTTGGGATTTTTCTAAGTTTTGCACTATTTTGTTTTTCCCTTGGAACAAAACCTACCTAATTTCAAACCTAAAAAGTTATGATTAATTATATGCTTTGACAATTTTATTCATTGTTTAAATAATATTGTCGCCTAAGTGATTTACGTTATTTAAACCCTTAAATTGTAAAGTGTTAATGTTTAAGTTAATATGTGAATGACTTGAATTTTCCAAAGAAGATCTTGATATTTGACTAAACTTAGGCATTCATGTGGTAACAAATAAAATGAACATTAGGATATTTTCTTAGGTACTTATGTCGGCCCAAAGGAAGATTAAGTATTTATTAAAATATAAGTTCAAATTACTTGTTACCTAAGGCAATCATTTGTGAGTCAACTCGCAATCCAAAGATTAGTTTTGATGTCATGTTGATTGTCTTATTGATGGATTTCGTTGATATAATTAATCATTTTTCATTTTGTAGTTTCTTATTCATGTTTTTGTTTTCATTCTTTTTTGTTCTCAAAATCCAACAGATTTACTTATTGCTTCATCCGTGATTACTGCTATGAGTACTTTACCGATGCTTAACGGGACTAATTTTAAAACTTGGAAAAATAAATTGATAATGATCTTAGGCTATATGGACATAGATCACGCATTAAGGGAACCGTTTCCTCTTCCTCTTTCTGATATAAGCACTCAAGAAGATTACTTAAATAATGAGAAGTGAGAACGCTCCAACCGCGTGAGCCTAATGATCATGAATATAGTTGTCCCGGAGACCATTTTGGACGGTGTCTCCAAGGACGTTGATGCTAAAACATTCCTTGATATGATTGAGGGATGTTTGGCATCTACCTCTTCTCATGGGACAAAGAGAAAAGGGAAGGACATTGCGGTTGCAAGTAAAAAGAAGCTTAAGGGATCATCTCATGATCATAAAGAGGAATGCTTCTTTTGCAAGGACCTCACTCACATGAAGTACGACTGCCCTAAGTATCACGCTTGGCGTGCTAAGAAAGGTATGTCATTTGGAATTATTTGTGATAAAGGCTAATTTGGTTTCATTTCCTACATATACATAGTGGTTGAATTATGTTACAACAACTAACATAATGAATGTCTATGTAGGATTGCCTGAAATACCGAAGTCCTGGAAAAGATGAAGGATTCATCTATATGGAAGCCGGGATCCGGTTGAAGTGAAAGGCATCGGGAATTTTGGTTATTGTTAAAGTGCTTAGTGTTATTTGTATAAATAATACATTTGTTGTATCGTCATTTAGACGGAATTTGATATTTATCACACTATTGAACAAAAAAGGTTATTTTGTTTATCTTTTATAAATGTGATTTTATTTTAAATTCCAAGGTTGTTGGTACTAGTACTTTGTCAAGTGTTTTTTATTTACTTGACATTATTCAAACAATAAATGTGTCCCTTAAATAATGAAACCAAAACTAGAAAGCAAAAGTTATCAAGTAAAGTTTATATTTTATTAAAGCATAGGCATTTGGGTCATATTTCCAAGAGGAAAATTGATAAGCTTATGTTAAAGGAAAATCTTAAACAAACTTGATAATTTGGAAAATACTTTTGCATTAAATGCCTTAAAGTAAATTTACAAACATTATAGTATTCTCGAGAGCATCAAGTGTCTCAATGAACTAATGCATTCGGATATTTGTAGGCCATTAATTATTCCTTCATGGAAAAGGTCAACAATAGTTATTATGTTCAAAATGACTAACTCTTAGTTTGAATACATTTATTTGCTTCATAAAATATTGAGTTTGGACGTTGTAAAAGTCTTATAAAGACAAAGTTGGAAATCAACTTTGAAGACTATTAAGAACATTAGGGTCATTCATGATGGTGTATACATCTTTGGAATGATTGTTAAAAGGAACAACGTCTAGGTCCTTTTTACTCGCTATTATGAAAGAGTGTGGGATTATCTCTCTCTACATTGAGCCGGGTACGCCTAGCATGAATATTGTAATAGAGACATATTGAAATCCTTAAGGATATGGTAATAAGTATGTTTTATACTTCTCTTACCTCACTCATTATGGGCGATACGTTAAAGCCGCAACCTTTATTCTCATTAAAGCTCCCTCTAAGGCTACTAATATAAACCCTTAATGATTTAAGGACGCGTTCCTTATTCGTCCTTAAATCATATTCATTTATGGGGTTGTCTAGCATAAGGATAGACTTTATAAGTCTACTAAGGGCAAGTTAGACGTAAGATTATTAGTAGTTATTCATGGGGTAAGCCGAGAGAACTAGGGGATATATAAATTTTACAACCCGAAAGTTAGAACGTTTTGAAAAATGAGAAATGCTAGGTTCTTTTAAGGATGTTGAATTTAGTGGGAGAATTTGGAGTAATATTTTGAATTTGAAAAGGAAGAGGAATTTATTTGTATGGAATCCATTTATATACCACTCCCCATAGTTCCAATTGGATATCAAGTTTTGAACTTGACATTCAAGAAGAACATACAATTCAAAATAAATATGATTTCCCTATAAATATTAAACAACATGGAAATGTTGATCATAAGAAGGAAATTCAACAACCTCAAAATAAGATAGAACCGGTGCCCTTTGGAAGATCCAATAGAGTAAGAAGAAAGTGCAAATCCGGATAATTATGAAGTGTATATTGCCGAGAATAAAGGACACTTAGGTTTAGTGGGAGATGAGTCTCTCAATTTCCATGAAACCATTAATAGTTCTAATTCTCATATAGTAAATTAATGTCATAAATGAAGGGTTAAAATTTATAAGGATAACAACGTTTGGGATCTTGTCCCATTACCTAAAGATGTGAAACCTATTGTGATTAAATTAATCTTTATGACCAAAAGGATTCACAAGGTAATATGGAAAGATATAAAGCCCATCTAATTGTTAAAGATTTGACTCAAAAGGAAGACATTAATTATAAAGAAAGCACTTTTCCGGTATCTTCTAAAAACACTTTTAGATCATTATGACACATATAGCATATTATAATCTTGAAGTTTATCAAATAGATATAAAGACAACTTTCCTTAATGGAGACATTGAGGAATATATGGTTGATTTGGATCAAACTAAGCAATTAGTTTGTGAATTTAAAGAAATCTATTTGTGGACTCAAGCAAGTTTCTCATCAATGGTACTTAATCAAGTTATTTTTATTTTGTTTTGAAAAGAATCTTGATTAAGATTGTGTATACCATAAGTTCAGTGGGAGTAAATTTATAATTTTGGTCTTATATATGGATGATGATTTTACTTGCTAGTAATGATATGAACCTTATTAAGGAAACTAAGAAACTTCTTATTTGAAATGAAAGATCTTGGTAAGGCATCTTTGTATTAAGAATCCAAATTCACCGTGATCACTCACGAGATGTTTTAGGATTATCACAAAAGGCCATATGGAAAGGTATTACAAAAGGTTTAGCATGCAAAAATGTAAACCACATGACACCCCTAATTTTAAAGGAGACATTCTTAGTCTCAAACAGTGTCCTAAAAGTAAATTTTGAATCCAAGTATATGGAAAATTCCCTCTTTACATCAGCAGTAGGAAGCTTAATGTATATGTATATCTTACATTTAATGTTGGGATGCTTGGTCAATACCAAAGCAATCCGGAAAGAACATTAAGTAGCAGCCAAAAGAATGATAGAAGTATTTACAAAACACTAAAGAACTACATGCCTATGTTTTGAAGTCGGATCATCTTGAGATCATTAGGTATTCCGACATTAGTTAAATATATGGCTGCATATGTTTTAATGGACTGTAATTTGTCAAAACAAGTGTCGAAAGACCAATTAAGAAATGATTATCAGGTAGCAGTTCTGTACTCTAACAAGAGTTTATAGATTTAGACGTTAATTATCTTGTTATAAAGAAAAGAGTACAACATGAACGAAAGGGATACAACTTATAGAAACAAACTCTATTTAGAGGATCCATTTATGAAAAAGTTATCATCTTCAGTGTTTCACGAGCATGTTGCTCATATGGGTGTAACAACTTTTGATAACATTTAGTATAGTGGGAGTTTGTGTTGTTCTTTCATTAATTGTTCTATTATTTAAAGTTTTGATCTCATTTGGTTAAGTTGGACTAGTTGGAAGAATATGTATATATTCATTATGATTCCATGCTACACATCTATACTTTTGATCTATGTCATTTAGTTAGATTTGTATACGTGATTATTGTGGGTTTAGTTGCGAATCAATTACAACGACTGCCCCTTTAGTCCTATACTTGTATGGCTAATGGACTAGATTGTTATAAATGACAATAAAGTGCGCACATTAGGGTTGTCATTTGTGTTATATTCATGATTTAAAGGAAGGACTTTGTTTTGCAACCCAAGTGGGAGATTGTAAGGACATGGCTTGCAACACAAGTCATTTAGACTTCCATTTATAAAATTATGATTATAATGTTAATTTATAAAGTATAGTTGATAATAAAATGTGTAGAATTCCTGGATATATAATTACTTAATTGTGATGGGCAAAAGGGTAATATAATATCACTAAGCTTCTTGAAAGGGTGTAGTCCCTAGGTGAAGTGACACAATGTTTCCTATTTAAAGGCCCTTCCATCAAGCCTAGAAACAATTATTCATTCTTGTTATCTCTCCTAAATTATCTTCACATTATTGAAGTACTTGAGAGATTAAGAAGTCACTATTACTTAGAAGATCTTCATTCCCCTACTTCTTCTTCTTCATCTTATTTCTCCCTACATCATCCATGGATTCAACAGGTATATATTTTATCGCTTCCGCTTCATCTCTTCCTCAATCCTATTCTAAAGTGAGTGTGGCATTCAGGGATTAAAATTGTTCCAACATGATCCAATAGTTATGTTTGGTTATCAGGATTCTTATTTTATTTTGGTTCTCATTTGAGAACCTTTCTATCATCTTATACTACTGAAATAGCGGTTTGCGAATGTACTACAAATCCACTTAAAAATTCATGAACAAGGTCATATAAAAAATAAACACAAACGTATTAGAGGCGGTCTCCTGTGAGACCGTCTCACCCCGTGAGACGGCTCACAGGTAAGCCGACCTTTTTTTTTTTTTTTTGCCTTCCAAATTTTTTTTCCCGACCATTTTTTTCTCCCCAGCAAAAGTAACACTTTTTGTAAAGAAATGTAACACTTTTTTCTCATATGTAACACTTTTTTTTCTCAAATATGTACAACAATTTTGATGAGATAGATTAAAGATAACATAAGATTGACAACTAAACTAATGTTACATTTTATAATAAATGAATGTAACCTTTTTTTTCCTTAATTGTAACACTTTTCTAGGGTTTTACATTCAATTGAGATACAAAACCGCTTATATACATGAATTTTTACTCTTTTTTTTAAGAAAAAAAGAAACATTTACTCTATAAAACTGTTACATTCATCTATATAGCATATTACAATCATATATGCACTGTGTTACACTTCAAATTATTACTTTTTCTAATCACAAAAATTATTTATATTATTTGCGAAATTGCTGTTACATCTTACAATAAAAGTGTTACTTTTTTAAGACCAAACTGTTACTTTCTTCATAAGAAAGTGTTACATTTTATTATGACGAGCAGCTCACTTGTTTTGTATGTTATTTAAAAAAAAAAAAAAAAAAAATCAAACCATATCATGACCTATCTAATTTTATTCGTCTCGTCGAAACGAACACACCGGTATTTTTAAAACTTAAAAAAAAAACGCGTTTTTCGTGAGATAGTATGTAAAGGATATAATTGTCGATTTATAAAACAAATTCATAAAACAATTGGGTGAAAAGTAGATGGATGAGTGATTGTTTTTTGGTAATATATGAGCTTTATGAGGAGATGATTGTCCAAATTAATATTCATACTTTGCCATATTTTGAAAATAACCATTGGATTAGATACAAAATCAAATGTTCAGATTATAGATACACTTGGATACAGTTGCTATATTTTGAATATTGCATTTGGATACAGTAGCTAAATAACTAGTGTATCCAAGTGTATTTTAAAAATTAGCTACAAGTGTATCCACTATATCTATAATCTGCACCTTTGATTTTGTGTCTGATCCAATAGTTATGTTTGGTTATCAGGATTCTTATTTTATTTTGGTTCTTATTTGAGAACTTTTCTATCATCTTATACTGAAATAGCGGTTTACGAATGTACTACAGATCCACTTAAAAAATCATGAACAAGGTCGTATAAAAAATAAACACACACATATTAGAGGCGGTCTCCTGTGAGATCGTTTCACGCCGTGAGACGGCTCACAGGTAAGCCGACCTTTTTTTTTTTTTTTTGCCTTCCAACTTTTTTTTCTTTTTCCCGACCATTTTTTTCTCGCCAGCAAAAGTAACACTTTTTTCTCATATGTAACACTTTTTTTTTCTCAAAAATGTACAACAATTTTGATGAGATAGATTAAAGATAACATAAGATTGACAACTAAACTAATGTTACATTTTATAATAAATGAATGTAATCTTTTTTTTTTCCTTAATTGTAACACTTTTCTAGGGTTTTACATTCAATTGAAATACAAAACCGCTTATATACATGAATTTTTACTTTTTTTTAAAAAGAAAAATGGTAACATTTACTCTATAAAACTGTTACATTCATCTATATAGCATATTACAATCATATATGCACTGTGTTACACTTCAAATTATTACTTTTTCTAATCACAAAATTATTTATATTATTTGCGAAATTGCTGTTACATCTTACAATAAAAGTGTTACTTTTTTAAGACCAAACTGTTACTTTCTTCATAAGAAAGTGTTACATTTTATTATGACGAGCAGCTCACTTGTTTTGTATGTTATTTAAAAAAAAAAAAAATCAAACCATATCATGATCTATCTAATTTTATTGTCTAGTCGAAACGAACACACAGGTATTTTTTTAAAAAAAAAATCGACTTCAAAATCTCGAGATATAGCATTTTAAAGTTATTGGAGTTTTTTTTTTAGGAATGCTAGGTATCGCGATTTGAGAGGACATGGGCTGTAGCTGGACGGGTACAGCTGGGCGGTGAATCGGGTTTATCCATAGAGCGGCCGTCTCACGTAAGTGTTTGTCAACGTATTATCTACTCAATACAAATTAAGTATGGTTTCTTACCTAAGCCATCTTAGAATCCCTTGAGAACGGGGGTTTAATTTGTCATACTATTATCAAAACTAAATAAATATATAGGTCAGTTATTTTTGGACCTTACCGATGGTGCCATTAATTTTATCATTTAAATTTCACAATATTTTAACATGCTAAGTCTTATTACAAGACATTTTAAGGAATTTTAATAAAATGATTATCTTAAATAATAAACGATTTATGGAATTACTCAGAGCCCCAACTAGGTTTCATGATAATGTCAACAAAAGGATGTTATATGCCTTTGCAAGTATTTATCATTTGCATACGTGCACAAAACTAGGAAAAATTGTTTCTATCTTTGGATTTGGGGAGACGAAAACCTCCATACTTTTTTGTATATCATTTGTGTACCATAAGTAATTTGATGGCTATGCATTATTTTTAATATTATAATCATTTTAGTCTTAATAACTTATAACTATTAAAAATTAAAATTATATATTTAATGCAATAGAGAACATTGGGTGTAATATGATGGGAAAATTTGTTTTTGGCTCGTCCAAGCATGGACTTTCATAGTTTTGAATGCTCTAAAATCACGCCTCTAACTATACTTATTTAAGTTTTATAAATAATGCAGGTAAATTTTAACCAATATTAATGTTAATTTAATAATAATTTAAATTTTAATACTAAATAAATAAATTAATATTAATATTATTTTATAATAAATTAATATTAATTTTTAATTAAAATTAATTTATATTAATTATTAACAATTAAATAAAACTATTTTTTAGAAAGAGGATTTTTTTATTTTTTACCATGTCTTCTTCCTCTGGATAACTCCCTCTCTCTTCATTAATTCTTTCTGGTTCACTTCATTAAACCTAATCTCATATTTATTAATTATTAATTATTAATTAACAATTAATAAATGTAAAATTAGAAATTTCCCTTTTAGTTTTAATTTTCAAACTAGTTTCAATCTTTTCTTCTTTTTTTGGTATTTCTATGTTTGTGATTCATATTTTGTTGATTAAGTTGGTATATAAATCTCAAACACTCTCTCTAAATCCACACTCAGATTGTTAGGATTCATTGTTAGTGCACCCACCTTAATTTGATTGATCCATTCCACGTGTCTTTTTATGGACTTTAGGACCGCATGTAATGAAGTTCTACTTCAATTTTTAGATAAGTCCATTTCTAGATTTTTTGTTTTCAAGGCTGAGTATTGTTCGGTTGTATCATTAGCGGTTTAGTGCTTCAAGCCATCATTTTAAGAATGCCAGCATGGAGCTCTTCAATTCTCATAAAACCGCAGTTTGCATGTTTGATGAAACCGCACATCAAGACCATTCTTCAAACCGCCCTATGCTTGGTGAAACCGCAGAGCAGTTATTGAAGAATTAAAGAGATGTCATTTATTCCTTAGACAAACATTCCCTTATTGACAGTATAAGGATGTTGTTATGTCATGTCAAAATAACTCTAAGTTAACTTGGAGTTTCTGCAAGGAATGTCGGTTTGTCCATCAGTTTAAATTGTTTACCGTTAGTCCTTTCTGCAACAAAGGACAATTGTCAGGTAGTGGTGCAACAACTACCTAGGACTACAAGACAAAACCAAGGACGAAAATGACAGCTCAACCAATGGGATTTCGACAGCACTGTACCCTTCAGATTTGATTCAAATCTTTACCCAACGGTCACAAGGGTGCTCTGCCTATAAATAGCCTTCATTATTCAACAATGAAGGTTGCTGAGCTTCAAGAGATTCATTCCCAAGTATTCAAGTTTGCTTTGAAGAGTTAAACCCAGATATTCATATCTTCAACCATCTCCATTGCAAACCCAGTTCTTCATCAAAGCTTCAAGCCTAACAACCATTCATACTTAGCCTTTACACAGAAAGAATTCTATTTGCTCCACCATCATTTAGATACTTAGAGCATTTGATTTCTTTTCACACACACACCCGATTTATATGATCATATAGATTATATACTTCGAAAACACCGGTTGTTATTATAGCTTAGGTTAGACTCATTGTTTAGAGTTTAGATTTATCTTGTAAAACCTCCTCTAAATTAATACAAGTCTTATAGCTATTAGAAAATCCTAGACTAACCATCTAGGTAGAGGACGTAGTTCATTTAAGAACGAACCTCTTCAATTTGTGTGTTTGATCTTTATTTTCTGTCTTGATATTTATCTTTCTTGTTTGTGGTCTTGAACTTGTTTCCATATACGAAATGACTTGAAAGATGAATTGTGTTTTCCTTTAAACTTTAAGTTTAACTATTCTGTTGCATCATAGTGTTTTCTCAACCCGAGTCAAACTTCCAAACTCTTTAACTAACCTATTTGGCCAAACCGCAAACTCCGCTGTGCATTTTATCAGTTCGGTTCTTGTGCCTTGAACCGCAGTTGGCCAAACTGATAAGTACTCGGTTGATTTTAAGGGTATTTCGAAAAAGTTTCGGACCGCTATTCACCCCCCCCCTCTAGCGGTTCTATACCCTTGTTGCCCTCTGGGACCAACAAGTGGTATCAGAGCGTATCCACCAAACTTGTTTTTACAAGCTTAACCGCTTGGGTGCTGATCCAATGGCAAACACAAACACCCATATGATGCAAACATCCAATTCGAATCACTTACCGATTCTGGATGAAGATAGTTTTATTTTTTGGAAAGATAGGATGATGAAACACATGATTTCATGTGATCGTAGACTGTGGACCGCGGTTACTGATGGACCATATGTCCCTATGAAAGCTAATCCACGTGCAGGAACCGCAGGAGAAGAAGCTGAAGTTAAGAAATTAGAAAGTGAATGGACTGATGCAGACCGCATCAATGTGGATTTTGATGGAAGAGCTATGTCCATGCTAGTGTCAGCTATTGACCTGAGGACTCATTCTAAGGTGCTTCACTGCAAAACCGCAAAGGCTACCTGGGATGCTATAGTTGATTTTCTGGAAGGAGATTCAGATACCAAGAAGAACCGCCTCTATCAACAGAGAAGACTCTTTGACTATTTTGTTAAAGATCCTAAGGAATCTCTTAGACAATGCTATGAGAGGTTTATTGATATTGTTAACGTTTGTTTTTCTCTTGGACATGTCTATTCTAATACAGATTTGAACATGAGATTCATGCAAGCACTTGGTAGCAAATGGCTGATCAAAACTACTAACATTGAAGACAACAAGGACTTGGAAGCTCTTGATCTTCGACACTTGTATGCCATGCTGAAGGTTTTTGAATTTAAGCTTGAAGAGGTCCATGAAACCGAAAGCAGATTTAAGACCCTCTCTCTAGCTGCATTCAACAATACCTCATCTCCTGTCTACAATCCAGACCATCATCAAACCGCTCCTCACCTCCACTTGCAAACCGCTCCTCCTGACCAAAATGTTCCTAGATATAATCCTCAAACCGCACCTTCTGAATATTACCAGCAGTCTCAACAATCCTATCCTCAATCACATCAACCATATCCTCAATCTTATCAATCTTATCAGCAGTCTCATCAATCCTACACTCCTCCTCAAAGTTCTTATGCTCAGAGTGTAGGATCACAATCCTCAAGTTCTACTCAAGTTGATTTTGATGAAATGGATGATGAAGAATTTGCTTTGTATGTGAAGAGATACACCAAGTTCAGGAAAAATAATAGATCTCAATTTCCATCCAAAGGCCCAGCAAAGTTTGTCCCTCCAACCAGATTCAACAAAACTGCAGATCCCAAGACAAGGGAAGACTTGGTTTGTTATAACTGCAGACAACCAGGTCACTTTGCGTCAAGTTGTCCTAAACCGCGCTATGAAGCCGCGCCAGCAAAGAAACCATTCAACAAGAAGTTCGTGAAAAGAAGAGGAATGGTAGCTGACCAAGGAGATCAACCGCTGACATGGATGGGTTCAGACTCAGATGAAAGTGATGATGAAGAAACTGCTAATCTCTGTCTCATGGGATTTGAAGAAAGAATTGAAATTGACGAAAGCCTTCCACTGCCAAAACAACAAATGAAGTCAGTTTCACCTAAGACTCCTGAGGCTAGATCAAGCAGAGCTCCTACAACACCAAACTACACTCCCGAGGTTCAAGCAGACCAAAGTCATGATGATCAGGTACTAGAACGTGCAAACATTATATGTCAACAACACACTGTACTTAAAAAGGCATATAAACTAATGGCTGCGGAACTTGAAGAATCCCAACGTGTATGTAAATCCCACAAGGAGGAAATTGAAAATCTCAAGCTCCAAATTGCTGGGGTATCTACTATTGTGGATGAAAACCGCTATCTGAAGGACAGAACCGAGGTACTTCTCACCCAAATCCATGATCTTACCGTACAAAGGGATGACCTCCAAAAAGTGACCGATGTATGGACCAAGTCTGGTGTCACTGTGGAACAAATCCTAAATTCACAAATTCCTACTTCGGATAAAAGTGGATTGGGGTTTAAAACCGATGATGGGTGTAAGTGTCCTTGTCTCTGTGCCGAAGGTGGTGTGAAACCTACTGAACAAACCAAAGAAATTCCTAAGGTTAATCATGCTGGTAAAAAGGGCTCAAAACAAGAAATTAAAAGGCAAAATTATTTCTTTGAGTACCCTAAAAACCAGACTGGGAGAGATTCAAAGTGGAAAGAGAAATCCATAGCGGCTGAGGCAACCAAGGAAGTATTGAGTGATGAAACCGCTCCTAGTCGGTTTAAGGAAATCCCTATCATTTTCCCTAAAGCCGCACCTAAGAGGAAGGTTGAGCTCAAGAAGGTAATCTTTGTTAAAGCCAAAACCGCTGACCCAGTAAAACATGAGAAACCGAAGGTCAGTAAAGGGTTTGTAAAACCGCAACCAAAACCTGGATTTATTCATTGTGCTATTTGTGCTGATTTTGGTCATAGTGCTGGTCATTGTCTTTTAAGATTCACACCCAATGCCAAGGGACGTAAAAATCCTAAGGTCAAACAAGTGTGGGTCCCAAAAAGCTGCTAACCCTAGGACCCAAGGAATAAGGGGGACCAAAACCTTTCATGTTTATTTTTCAGATTTCATGTTTTATGGCTGGAACCGCGAAGAAGAAGAAGGATCTCTGGTATTTGGATAGTGGATGCTCACGACACATGACTGGAGATTCCGAACTACTCTGCAGTTTCATCCAAATGAAAGGTCCCCCAGTAGTGTTTGGTAACAACAAGAAAGGAGAAACAGTAGGATATGGAGCAATCAAACGAGGAAAGGTGACTATTGAAAATGTGTCATTAGTAGAAGGACTCAAGCACAACCTTCTCTCCATATCTCAGTTTTGTGACAAAGGAATGAACTGCATCTTCACATCAACTAACTGTTATATCAAAGATGCTTCCTCTGAAGTCACTCTACTGACTGGCAACAGAACAGGTGATGTTTATATGATAGATTTGAGTAATATTGTTTCTATTGCTGACCTCTGTTTTGTAGCCAAAAACATAAGTGAAAGCAGCTGGTTATGGCATAAGCGGCTCAGCCACTTGAACTTCAAGTATCTAGCAAAACTGCACAGGGATGGTCTAGTAAAAGGACTACCCAAAGTGGCTGACCATCATGATGAAAAGTGCAAAGCATGCCAGCTTGGAAAGCAGCCCAAACAGTCATTTCCTAGTAAAACCGCACCTTCAACGAACCGCTGTTTGCAATTGCTGCACATGGATTTATTTGGACCTGTCCCAACCGCCAGTATTGGAGGAAACCGCTATACACTTGTGGTGGTTGATGATTATTCAAGATATACATGGGTGGAAATGATGGCCTCTAAAGATGATACTTATGGCATCGTAACCGCTCTCTTTAGACAGCTCCAAACTCAAAAATTGGATGACATTGTTGCCGTGCGTTCAGATAATGGAACCGAATTTACAAACAATGGTGTTGCTCAATATTGTGATGATCATGGAATTGATCATAACTTCTCTGCCGCTGGGGTTCCACAACAGAATGGAGTTGTAGAAAGAAAGAACAGGACTTTGATTGAAGCCGGGAAGACAATGATTGCAGAAGCAAAGCTTCCCAAATACTTCTGGGCCGAAGCCATCAATACCGCATGTTTCACCCAGAACCGCTCCCTAATCATCAAAGTTCACAATAAGACTCCTTATGAATTGTGGAGAGGCAGATCACCCAACATTGCCTTCTTCAAGATATTTGGATGCAAGTGCTACATCTTGTACAATGGCAAAGAGTATCGAGGTAAATTTGATGCTAAGGCCGATGAAGGTATTTTTGTTGGTTATTCAAAACACTCCAAAGCTTTTCGTTGTTTCAATAAGACATCTTTAAAAATTGTAGAGTCAGTCCATGTTACATTTGATGAACATAATCTTCTTGAGCCACATATGGCTCCAAATGTTGCTGATGATTTCAGTGGTTTTGAGACAGGTACATCTTACCTTAATCGTGCAACCGCAAATGACCAACCTACTCAAACCGCTCCATCAGGTTCTCCAGCCGCTCCAAATCAAACCGAAGGTGTTGCTGTAGAACCGCATTCTTCTGATCCCATTCAAACCGTTGATCCAGTTCCCAACATCACCTTCAATGAAGATTTCAATGAATATCAAGAAGAGCCTCCTCTGGAAAATCTTCAAGAAATAGTGGTTCATGATGACCTCCCTCCAGAAATCAATGAGCATAGAGACCATCCAACAACTAATGTTATAGGTCCTATCAGTTCTGGTATTCAAACAAGAGGAAGCTTAACACATAGAGATAACCACAGTTTGTTCTCAACCGCACTGATATCTCAGATGGAACCGAAGAAGGTAGATGAAGCTCTAAGTGATCCAAGTTGGGTAGCTGCAATGCAAGAAGAGCTTAATCAGTTTGAAAGATGCAGAGTTTGGACTCTAGTTCCAAGGCCCAGAGATCACACTGTAATTGGAACAAAATGGGTATACAGAAATAAGATGGATGAAAATGGTACCATTACAAGAAACAAAGCAAGGTTGGTTGCTCAAGGTTATAGGCAAGAAGAAGGGATTGATTATGATGAAACCTTTGCACCTGTAGCCAGACTTGAAGCCATTAGATTGTTCCTGGCCTATGCCTCCTTCAAGAAATTCAAGTTATATCAAATGGATGTGAAGAGTGCATTTCTGAATGGTGAACTACAAGAAGAAGTTTATGTAGCTCAACCGCCAGGATTTGAAGACAACAAATATCCCAATCATGTCTTCAAGCTCAAGAAGGCCTTGTATGGACTCAAACAAGCTCCAAGAGCATGTTTGAGAAGCTTATGAAAGGTAAATTTGAGATGAGTATGATGGGAGAGTTGACATTCTTTCTTGGACTCCAAATCAAGCAATGTCATGATGGAATTTTTATCAACCAAGCCAAATATACCAAAGATTTGATCAAGAAATTTGGGCTTGAAACCGCTAAGCCAGTTGATACCCCAATGCAAAAGGCCTGCAGTTTGGATCAAGATGAACGAGGTAAGAAAGTTGATCAGACTCTCTACCAAGGTATGATTGGTTCTTTACTTTACTTAACTGCTAGTAGGCCAGATATCATGTTCAGTGTTTGTGTTTGTGCTAGATTTCAAGCTGACCCTAGAGAATCTCATCTTATTGCTGTTAAAAGAATTATTAGATATTTATGTGGATCTGTTAACCTTGGACTTTGGTACTCCAAAGAATCTTCATTTGATCTATTAGGTTATTCAGATGCTGACTTTGCAGCATGTAAGATAAGCAGAAAGAGCACAAGTGGTACTTGTCAGTTCCTTGGAACCCGGCTTGTATCATGGTCCAGCAAGAAACAAGCATCGGTTTCAGTCTCAACCGCTGAAGCTGAATACATTGCGGCTGGAAGCTGTTGCTCTCAAATTCTCTGGATGAAACAGCAGTTGGAAGACTATGAAGTATTTGAGAAAAACTGCCCTATCTACTGTGATAGTACTGCAGCTATATCAATCTCCAACAATCCAGTACAACACTCAAAAACCAAGCACATTGACATAAGATATCATTTCCTCAAAGATCATGTTGAAAAGAAGAACATTTTCCTAGCAAAGGTGGGAACCGACGATCAAATTGCAGATATTCTCACCAAACCGCTCGAAAATTCTAGGTTCTTTCATCTACGAGGAGAAATGGGTATGCTGGAACTTACTTAATATAATTCATGCCTATTTATTCTTGTTCTAATAATATTTGTCAAGTATTTTGGCTCTATTAAGAAAATGCAAATAGTTTGCGGTTCAATAGACAAAACCGCAACAAGATGGTTCGGCTAAAGATTCCACTCAAACCGAAGAGTCAAGTAGAACAATTTCAGTTTTATCCAAACCGAATTGTCAAAGCAAGGTTTCGGTTTTCTCTACTGAAACCGAATATAGATCTGAAAGATATCGGTTTCACCAAAACCGATAATAAGGAAAAGGTAAGTCGGTTTACGCAAAACTGCTCAGGTATGAAATTGCATTTTAGTCCCTACTTTATGTCACTTCATTCATTAAGGACCTTTTTGCAATTATCTCTGCCGCATTAAATGTGAATCGACAGGTACACTGACGGTTGAGTTTCCTTAGCCGTCATGCCCGCTCCACTACCCGAGGTGGTTAATTGAGTATAAAAGACAAACCATTTTTCAATTTATCTTTTTACCTTCTTACTCTTTTTAGCAAAAACCCCTCTCTCTCCTCTGTACGCATTCATCCTTCTCTCTCTCTCTGTTCTCACTAAATTTTCTTACTTAAACAAAATTTTCTATGGCACCAAAGAAATCAATTGATCTTGCTTCTTCTTCTACATCATCCAAACCATCGAAGCCTGATATGGTATGAAATTCTGAACCCTAACTCAGTATATCTCACTTATCCGCCATTGTTGAAGCTTAAAAGCTTGTTCATCTTCCTTTGATCATTTTATGCTTTTTCTTCAATTTCTTGGTTGGTTTGTGTTCGCATTTACTTATATACACTGATTGATTACTTTGTTTTAAGATTTGTGTTCAATTTTGAGCAAAATCAATTTTGGGGTTATTTGGTGTTCTTGCGAAATTTTGCAGATTCTGGGTTCATGTGTTGTTATTTGTCTTAGTTTATTTAGAACTTTGTTAGAATCTACTCTCTGTGATCATTTTGATATAATTTTTCCATATTTTGGTTAAGATTTTGTTTTGCATATTCATACTCTGTTCTTCGTGTTCTTCATGCATTCAAACTCTTTTTCAAAATTTTCCCTCTTTGATCCATTTTGCCTTCACTATTCCTTCATTCTTTGTTTTTACATTTTTACCCTTACTCTCCTTGAACCGCCTGTTTTCATTGTTAGGATTCCTTGTTATAGTTTGTAGTACTTAATCAAACCGCGGTTTGCTTAAGGATTCAAACTATCATTCTTTAAATTATTTCTAACTAAGAATGTCTTTCAGGATCCCTCAAACTTTGTTCCCGGTTCTAGGATTCTTGAGAATGAACTTAAACAAGATGCAGTTGGAAGGAAGCTCCTCAAACTGTTGAATGATGCTAAACTGCTACCTCTGTTTCTTATGGATGAACCGCAGTTTGTTACTATTATCTGCGCCGAATTCTTTGAGAATGGGATCTCCACGAAGGCTGAATTACTAGATGTAAGAGGAGAACCGATAAGGGATCTGGAATCCGGTGAAATTAAATTTGAAGATGCTATCAAGTCCACCGTCTGTGGCAAAGAAGTGATCCTAACCGCTTCCAAGATTGCAGTTCTAGCTGGTCTTGAGAACTCTGGAGTTATGGGGATAAAACCGGAACTTCTAAGCAATACTGCAATGGAGCTGATTGGAGTTAACTCTTTCTCCACCAAGAATTCCTCCAAAAAGGACTTTGGAGAGGTGATGGCTCATCTTTGTGAACTGGTAGATTCTGGAGTTATGTGCAAGAATGGAAACTACAACAACTTTACAAGTGAACAGTATGCTTACTGTGTGGCCATTCTTAAAGGGAAGAAACTGCACTGGCCCAAGGTTGTGATGAAGGAGATTATAAATGCTCTAAACCGCCTCCATGCTGCTAAAGCCGCTGGAAAATCCAAGGTCAGAACTCATTGCAGGTTGCTGACAAAGTTCTTGCATCAAGATACTGCCATTTTCAAGTTCTCTACTGAACACAAGGACTATTGGTTGGATCCTAGTGAAAAATCTATCTTTGGACTGTCAAGACTTGATACCTTCAGAACAACCTTTGGATGGCGGTTTGCTCAAACTGTTTGGAATGAGGACCCTCTTCCTGAAGCCGAACGTGGCCCATTTCCTGAAGCTCGGCTCAACAAATCAGGGAAACCGTATGCTGGTGCCATTGCTGATCAGGCCCATGCTACGCTGCTAAGAAATGAAGGTCAAACTGCCACTCTAAACCGACTGGGGTTAAGTCATTTAGCTCAAACCGCGGTACAGGCTGAGGGGGAGCCTGCGGTTGAGGGGGAGCCTGCAGCTCGGTCTATACCTGCGGCTCGTCCCAAGGAAACCGCCGCTCCAAGGAAAAGAAAGGGAACTGCTCAAATCCCTTCGGTTATTACAAAAGCAAACCTATCCAAACCGCCTTCCAAACCCTTATCCAAACCGTCATCTAAACCTTCATCTTCTTCAACCTCTTTTCTCCCCATCAGACTATCTCCTACTCTTTCAAAACCGCCTTCTAAACCCTCTATTCCCAAACCTCAAGTTAAACCCCTCTCTCCAGTACATCAAAATGTGGAGAAATCCTTAAATTTTGCTAAGGATGCCTCCTCTCTTAAAGCCGCCAAGGCAAAATCCATTCCAGAACTTATCCCCTCACCTCATCTTTTTCTTCCTATCCCTTCTCCTCCTAAACCTTCCACTTCTAAACCGCCATCTGTTCAATTCTCTGAAGAACAGTTGGCTGAAATTTTCAAAGCCTTCCCAAACCTTAAACCTTCCTCTCAAACCGATCCTGAGCAGACCGAAGTGTCTGAGGATGCGGTTCTAGTTGAACAAACCGCTGTATCTACCATTGTGGTTCAGCCTGAGCAAACCAATGAGTTTGAGGCTGCAGCATTGCCTGAGCAGACTGATATGTCTGAGGCACTTGGTGAACCTGAGCAAGATGTTGAAGTTCTTGAGGTTCAACCGCCAAAGAAGAAGAGGAAGTTGGTGAAGAAAAGTGATTATGTAGAGCATTGGCAGTCAAGGCCACCAGGCGCTATTGACTTCAGTGAGGCTGACTACAAAAGAGATCACTCACCTCTTGAAGGAGCTTTTGCAAGAGAGCTAAGAGAAAGAGCTGAGATGAGGAAGGCAGGCATTGACCCAATGATGGTTGAGGTCTCTCCTCCTTCACTTAAAAGAAAGTTGGACTTTGATTCACCTGAGCATACTCCCTCTTCATCTCCTGATTTACCTTATGCTCCAACTCCGGTTTTGCCATCTACTTCTGTGTCGGTTCAACCACTGCCTCTTCCTTCAGTTCAACCGCTGGCTATTACTCAAGCTCAACCTCTCTCTCAGCCGCCAGTTCAGCTATCTCCACAGACATCGGTTTCATTCATTAAACCGAAGACAAAGAAACGAAAGAATGCTGCTGACTTAGCAAAATATTTGAAGCGGTTCAAAACTGAAACCTCTAGGGAAAGAAGGGCTGGAGCCCATGCTCGTGCCGCCGCCAAAGCCGAAGCTAGATTCTTGAAGGCTGGCCGCCCTAACCCTTTTGCTATCTTTCCCAAGGATGAGATGGAAGCCGCAGTTGAACACTTAATTCTTTCAGTTGCAGACAAAGTGATGGGTGAGATTGCCGATCAGGTACTCATGGATCCCACTCTTGCTAGTCAATTCTTTCTACAATTAACTGCTAGAGCCTATCCTCCTATGTTGAATTGGAGATTTGTGCCTTCACCTTCCATTCTTTTAAATGATGATTATTTGAGATTTCCTCTTCTTCCTTCTTCACCTCCTCAAACTGCAATTATCCCTATTCATTCTTTTCCCCTCTTTGATCCCATTGAGCTTGAAACCGCCCTTAGGATCTCTATGGGTGAAACCTTAGAAGAGGCACACATTCTGTTGAAAGGTAAAGCCAAGATGCCTTCTTCCTCCCATCAATTTGATGATGCCATCCAAATTTCTGATGATGATAATTCCAGTGATGAGCACATCCCTCCCTATACTCCTTCTGATGAACCGCCCTCTTCAATTCCTTCCTATCCAATTCTACCTCTTCATGCTTCAACCGCCGATTTGATAGATGCGGTTAGAAATATTCAATTTCATCAACAAACCGCCACTTCTCGGTTTGACACTCATCTCCTCACCATTCAATCTGATCTTGATGCCATTAAGGGGGAGAGAGTAAATGAGAGATTTGAAGATAGGTCAAGCCAACAACAGCTAGATGAGAGACTGAACTTAATCTTGGAAAATCAACTGGCCCTTCAAGATCTTGTCAGAACCAACAATGATCTTTGCAACTTAAAGTTTCAAGCCGTTGATGCTTCACTTCAATCTGTTGTTGAGAAACTGGATATTCTGGCCCAGCATGCGCTTGATTCTTCTGAGCTTATACTTCATAGAACCGGGAAACTTGTCAAACAAACCGCTGCAATTGAATTGAAGATTGATGAACCGACTGAAGTTCGGCTTCGTGCAGCTGACTTTGTTTTTGAAACCACCCGTGGATCCGGTTCTAGAAATGTTGATCAAACCGCTCCCGCTGTTAATGTTCAAATTGCACAAGAACAAGCTGCTCAAGATGCTCAAACCGTTCAGAACCAAACCGCAGATGATGCTGCTGCTGCAAGGGGTTCTGTTGCAGATGAAGTAGACTAGACCTCTTTTCTTAGTCTTTCTTTTTGGTATCTCTTGTAATTCATACATTGTAAGTTACTATCCTTTATGATTGAATTATAATGAGAATGACTGCATAGCATTCTGTTTCCAAAACTTTGTTTATTCAAACTGCTTGTTTGTGAAACAATGCTTGTATTTCTTAAAACCTCATGCACTACATTCATCATGAAAATACCTTTAAGTGCATTGTGTTTTAAACATTCAGTTTAAACATGCATTTCTGATCCTCAAAATCATATCATTCTTTATGCATCTGAATGTATTTCTTTTCTATCTCTTATTCATTTCCTTTATTTTTGATAGATTAGAAATCTATGATCTAGCATAGTGTGTGCATTGACTTGGGACATGCAATTTCATGAAATTTATTTCTGACATGTTCTTACCAAGTACAATGTTTTGCTATTATCATAGTGTGGTAATGGCATCAATCAAATAGGGGGAGATTGTTAGGATTCATTGTTAGTGCACCCACCTTAATTTGATTGATCCATTCCACGTGTCTTTTTATGGACTTTAGGACCGCATGTAATGAAGTTCTACTTCAATTTTTAGATAAGTCCATTTCTAGATTTTTTGTTTTCAAGGCTGAGTATTGTTCGGTTGTATCATTAGCGGTTTAGTGCTTCAAGCCATCATTTTAAGAATGCCAGCATGGAGCTCTTCAATTCTCATAAAACCGCAGTTTGCATGTTTGATGAAACCGCACATCAAGACCATTCTTCAAACCGCCCTATGCTTGGTGAAACCGCAGAGCAGTTATTGAAGAATTAAAGAGATGTCATTTATTCCTTAGACAAACATTCCCTTATTGACAGTATAAGGATGTTGTTATGTCATGTCAAAATAACTCTAAGTTAACTTGGAGTTTCTGCAAGGAATGTCGGTTTGTCCATCAGTTTAAATTGTTTACCGTTAGTCCTTTCTGCAACAAAGGACAATTGTCAGGTAGTGGTGCAACAACTACCTAGGACTACAAGACAAAACCAAGGACGAAAATGACAGCTCAACCAATGGGATTTCGACAGCACTGTACCCTTCAGATTTGATTCAAATCTTTACCCAACGGTCACAAGGGTGCTCTGCCTATAAATAGCCTTCATTATTCAACAATGAAGGTTGCTGAGCTTCAAGAGATTCATTCCCAAGTATTCAAGTTTGCTTTGAAGAGTTAAACCCAGATATTCATATCTTCAACCATCTCCATTGCAAACCCAGTTCTTCATCAAAGCTTCAAGCCTAACAACCATTCATACTTAGCCTTTACACAGAAAGAATTCTATTTGCTCCACCATCATTTAGATACTTAGAGCATTTGATTTCTTTTCACACACACACCCGATTTATATGATCATATAGATTATATACTTCGAAAACACCGGTTGTTATTATAGCTTAGGTTAGACTCATTGTTTAGAGTTTAGATTTATCTTGTAAAACCTCCTCTAAATTAATACAAGTCTTATAGCTATTAGAAAATCCTAGACTAACCATCTAGGTAGAGGACGTAGTTCATTTAAGAACGAACCTCTTCAATTTGTGTGTTTGATCTTTATTTTCTGTCTTGATATTTATCTTTCTTGTTTGTGGTCTTGAACTTGTTTCCATATACGAAATGACTTGAAAGATGAATTGTGTTTTCCTTTAAACTTTAAGTTTAACTATTCTGTTGCATCATAGTGTTTTCTCAACCCGAGTCAAACTTCCAAACTCTTTAACTAACCTATTTGGCCAAACCGCAAACTCCGCTGTGCATTTTATCAGTTCGGTTCTTGTGCCTTGAACCGCAGTTGGCCAAACTGATAAGTACTCGGTTGATTTTAAGGGTATTTCGAAAAAGTTTCGGACCGCTATTCACCCCCCCCCCTCTAGCGGTTCTATACCCTTGTTGCCCTCTGGGACCAACACAGATCCTATTTTGAGATTTGTTATTTATAAAACTATTTGCACAAATTTTGATTTTTTTTTCTATTTCATCTTTGATTTTAATAATTCAAGACGAATGATGTTGACAGAGGGATGAAACATGAGGCTGTTCTTGCATAAAATTACAATGCCACCAAATGCACTACTACCATGAAACATGAGGCTGTTCTTGGATAAAATTACAATGCCACCAAATGCACTACTACCCTTGTGAAGCCATGGATCACCCAAAAAGCGGATGTTATGACCATTCACAATCTTCGACTTTGTATCTCTCTTCACAATGTCTTTGGACACGCAACTGCCTTTCAAGCGTACCTTGGACACTGTCCTATATTGGCATTTATAAATTCCTACCTCGAAAAATTTTAGCTTTTAAAACACAATATTCTAAGGCATCCAGATTAGCTATAAACCGACAATCAAGTTTCTCAATCACTGCCAGATTGATCAACTGAAGATGATGACATCCAATAGATAATGACCAACAACAATAGCACAAAAACCAAAGCTCTCAACAAGGGGAGAATACAATTACTTTACTTTATTATCTAAAATAGAAAATAAGACCCATTTGTCATTCTCACAACAAAAACTCCTTACCCACTATTTTTTACTTTACTTTTCACACTTGCAACATTTATTTTTTCTTAATCTCCGTGCAAAGTCAAACTAAGAATTTTAAATTGGGATGTAGGGAGGAGTCGAGATCTCCTGTACCACTTTTGTGTGTCACTCCCTGCACCACTTGCAATCCAACCGTTCACATGTTTGCATAATATTATGATAATACACATCTCAATTACTGTGAGCCATTAGATCACTTGTGGCACATGAAGTGGTACACAAAATGACACAAAGGATTTGAACTCCGTAGAGAGTATTTGGGTTGAGCTTTTAAAATTTGTGGAGAGCCTACTCAAACTCACACTCCCTCCGTCCCATTTCAAATTGCAAAACTTGCCAAAAAGGGTGTCCCAACTAAAATTGCAAAATCCAAAAATGGCAAGTTTAACCCACTTGCACACTCACATCCATTAACCCACTAACTATTTTCTACCTCACTTTCTCTCTCCCACTCAACTATCAACACTCACAACACATCACCTTTTTCACTTTTTCCCTTAATCCCCGTGCCAACCTAGTATTTGCAATTTGAAATGGGTCGGAGGGAGTATACTTTTGATTCTGATTTAATGGTAGTTTGAATATTTTTTTATTTAAAAAAAAAAAGAGACGGAGAGTGTTTTTATTTTGGACAGTTTTAGTAAAAGTAAAGTGATAAAAGGAAAGGCAACTTTTCCAATTAATCTCCAAATTCTATTGTTAGACAATTAGTTTCAACTTGTAACCTCCTCTACTGACCAATCCATCATTATTTTACTTTCCATAGTGACACAATTACCCCTTTTCCCATCTCCATCAATCAGTCAGCAAGGCCATTTTCAATAAATTACAAACGCCTTCAATTCTGTTACGTTACATATGCAGCCGCAGAGAGAGGATAAAGCAAAAACAAAGAAAAATGACAGGAGCCGTGTCTACTCTTTTCTCATCCTCTTCATCATAACCTCATCATATTTTTGTCTCTCTCCAATCTCACACCTCACTCGCCGGAAATCTACACACCCACAAAACTAGCCGGAAATGGGTTTTTTCTGATCCGAATTAATGAGCACCACAATGGTTGAAGAAAAAATTGAAATGGAGTCACCGGGAGAATCAGCCACTGGTCTCCGTCTAGCTATCGAACTCATTTCCTCGTTGATTTCAATTTCTCATTCGATCAAAGTCTTTTCGGGTAAGTGGCAATTGATAAGGAACAAGCTAGATGAGCTACTCTCTAGCCTCACGGCGTTCGAAAATTGTGATTTAGGTGATGGCAATCCGATTCTTTCAGGCAGAATTCAAGAAATCGTAGCCACGGTCAACGACTCCAACGACCTCGCGAAGAGATGCATGGAGTTTTCATTCAGTGGGAAGCTCCTAATGCAGAGCGACCTCGATATGTTATCGGCGAGGTTTGATACGCATATAAAGTCTCTGTCAGACATTTATACAAACGGGTTCCTTACAAGTAACTACGCCATTGTTGTTTCAAGGCCGGGACCCGCCGCATCGCGCGATGACATGAGGTTTTATGTTCAGGATTTGCTTTCGAGGTTCAGAATTGGTGGGATGGATATGAAGAAGGAAGCTTTGATTTCTTTTAATGAAATGCTCGTTGAAGATAGCAGGTATGTGAAGGTTTGTATGGAGGTTGATGGGATTGTCTCGGTTTTCTTGAATTTTCTTGATTCTCAAGAAATTGAAATTCAAGAAGCAGCAGCCAAGGCTTTGTCTGTGATTTCTGGGTCTGAATCCAGTAAGCTTGTTCTAGTGGGCTCGGGGGTTATTGCGCCTTTGGTTCGGGTTTTGGAAGGTGGGAGTGAATTGGGGAAAGAATATGCCACCAGGTGTTTGCAAAAAGTCACAGAGAATTCCAACAATGCTTGGTCAATTTCCGCTCATGGTGGTGTCACTGCTCTATTGAAGATTTGTACTACGATGTGTGATTGTGGTGGTGAGTTGGTTGGTTTAGCTTGTGGGGTGTTAAAGAATCTTGTTGGTGTTGAAGAAATCAAGAGGTTCATGGTTGAGGAAAATGCGATTCCTTTGTTCATCAAGCTGGCAAGGTCCAATAACGATTTTTCACAGATCAATGCGATTGATTTGCTTCAAACTATGGCCTCTGGGGATGAAACTTTGAGGAATATGATCGTTAATGAAGGTGGGATTCGCGTACTAGCACGTGTCTGGGATCCAAAAATGACTTCGTCCTCGACCAAGGCAAAGGAGATGGCATTAAGAGCAATTGTGAAGTTATGTTCAAATTCAGTAGGAGCTTTGAATTTTTTAATGAGTTATGGATTTATGGACAATATACTTTATTTTCTTCGCAATGTTGAGGTCCCAGTTCAAGAAGTGTCATTGAAGGCTGCATTTTGGCTATGTGGAGTGTCGGAGGAGGCCAAGAAGGCAATGGGAGAAGCAGGGTTCATGCCAGAGCTTGTGAAATTTCTTGATGCAAAGTCATTTGAAGTTCGCGATATGGCAGCCGAGACACTCTCTAGCTTGGTGTTAGTCCCTCGGAACCGGAAAAGATTCGCGCAAAACGATCAAAGTGTAAGCTTGCTTCTGCAATCGGTAGATCCAGAACAAGGAAGTTCAGGTAACAGCAGGCTCTTACTTACAATTTTAATGTCCTTAACTAGTTGCAACAGTGGGAGAAAGAAAATAGTAAGTTCTGGCTACTTGAAAAACATTGAAAAACTTGCAGATGCCCAGGTTTCAGATGCCAAAAAGATTGTCAAAAACTTGTCGACAAATAGATTTCGAAGCATAATGAGGGGAATTTGGCATTCTTAAATGTAATCCCCTTCTATTGTCCTTGTATATTTTCATAATTGTTGTAGGGTTGTTTAGATTTATTCCCCCCCTTGAATCTCATATAATGCTAGAAAAATCATTGCAAAAAGAGCATTACTGCCCTTTTTCTTTTTGTTTAGCTATGTACCTATTTGTCAGAAACCTCAATAAAAAATTACAGTAAAAGTTAAAAACATCTTCTTGGTACTATCTTATATGTCATATGTGTGCCAATTGTTGTGAAGAAACAAAGTAGATTGTTGGTATTATAAGTTAGCTGGAATTGGAATGGCTGTAATGAAAGATGGTATCTTTGATGGGGTTATTTTAGGGGGTACTGCACATGGGAGAGGCATGAGTTTTTAGATGTGCATGTGACAAGTAACAATCAATGTTTGTCTACTTTCCCTTGTGTACAAAGAATAGAGTTATCCTCAATAATCAATGGGCCTTTTTTCTTGTCCTTTCAACCTTCCCACTTTATCTCAAATATGTTAAATTTTCAGAGTTTTTGGGGCTTTGATAAGCTAAATATGAGCCATATTTCTATTGAGTATGTGGTCCGTTCCAATTGCTCTCGGAGCAAATTCGGACATTCATTTTGGGACGGAGGTAGTACAAAGGCAATCATCTAGCCTTCAAGGTAAGGAGAAAGCCATAGTGCACTCAGGGTAGTCATTTCTGAATTATCTTCCCATGATTATCAAAAATGGTTTTGTCCAATATTGATGAGTATGAATGAATGACAATGGGTTTACTGATCTAGGTAGTTGTACCTTATTTGATTTAGTTTGTACATTTCTTTCTTAAGATTGTTCATTATCTTAGGATGGTACTCTAAATCTGTGTGAAATTGTATGAATTAGAGCCAACTAGTTAGTATCTTAGTTCCAATCAAAGCAATACACTTTTAACTTACAACATAGTATAATGAAATAACTGAAAGGTTAATGTGTGTGTGTGAGAAAGAGAGAGAGAGAGGGGGAGAGAGAGAGAGAGAGAGAGACTGTGATGCATTCTGGATGGACCATTTAAGTGTACTAGGCATGGGGGCATGGTTTTTGGCTAAACTTTGAGTAGATGAAATTGACATCAAGGACCATGGATACCCATTGATCTGAATCTTGACAGGTTGTCTTGATGGGAACTTAGAATCAAATTGAATGCAATGCACTTTAGGATCTGAATTACACTTTCTTTGAGCCTTTTGACACTAGCTAAAATGTTTAGAAGCTTGGTTTATGTAAAGGTTAAACCTCAAATGGGCTTTCTTGATCAACTTAGTTCTCTATTGTTGGGCCTTAACAAGTAATGCTATCATAGTTCCTAAGTGGGTGAAGATAGGGATGACCAAACCGGCCCGGAACCGGAAAACCGGACCGGAACCGGAGCGAACCGGCGAGTTAACCGGAACCGGAGTAACCGGAACTGATGTAACCAAGGGCCGGTTAAGGTTCACATAAATGGCGAACCGGAACCGGACCGGTGTTTCCATTAAAAAAAATAAAAATCACTTGTTTTTCAATAAATTTTAACATGTTTATTCATTATTGTATGATAAATAAAAAAATCCCTTGTTTTTCAATAAATTTTAACCTGTTTATTCATTATTGTATGGTAAAAAAAATGTAGTGTGGAACCGAACTGGAACCGGAACTGGTGTAACCAAGGGCCGGTTAAGGTTCACATAAATGGCGAACCGGAACCGGCGGTTCCGAACCGAAACCGGCGTTGGTCATCCCTAGGTGAAGATGTCCAAAAGCCAACACCCCCCCCCCCCCCGGAACACTAGAAACGTCTGGGCCAGCCCGCCCGCCCAAAAGCTCAAGTCTTTTTGTTATGTAAACAAAACTCTATAAAATGAAGTGAAAAACTTGTACCATTATTTCATACCAACTTCAGTTGAAATAGAGTGCTTCTACAGTTCTACCTCATCAAATTCTTGCTAAAGAGCAAATTGGCTCATTCTTTCCAATATATTCTACTACTATTGTTAAACTGGATTCAAATTGGCATCAAATTTAGTTACTAAATGGATGGAGTATTATTTATTAGTGCCAGGGCCAGTTAGCTTCCCTCCAAGAGAACCAGCGATCTCCAACTCTTGTTGTTGGTGGCATACTAGAATCTGTTCCTTCGAGTTGATGCTCCCGCATAAAAATATCAGCTGAAAATGCTCGACAACAAGCTTTGCTTCTCGTACCAATCCTTCCTTTATATATCCTCTGTTTGTGTATTTAGGATGCTCAGAAAATGGAACTTTCTTCCACCATAGCTAAAACGCCTATTTACGAACATAGTAGCACTTTGTTAGCCAACATGCATAAATAATCATAACCATTTCTACCCAGAAAAAAATCATACTACCAGCAAAGTTCCAAAGGAATTACCTGCCAATAGGTCATAATGGCGGCTTTATGGGGCATCAACCAGAAAATAGTGCATAATCCGTTCTCCATGATGAGGGAACTTATTTGTTCTGATTCTCCAATTTCCGAGCATGTGCTGCACAGTTCAGTTATTCTGTTAGTGATGCTATAACTTAAGAGAACTCGAGAAGACAACTTAAAACATTGTTGTTGATGCTTACCATGAAAGGAGTAACATGAAGTGTTTTCGCAATAACGTCAGTATGGGGTTTTGACAAGGTCAATAAGTGCGTAACGGACTGGGAAGCGAAAGGAGTTGTGGACAGGGTCAGGGTGGCGTCGTTCATGCCAGACAGTTGCTTCATAAAGAGATACAAAATCTACCGGAAAGGGAGGAGGAGAGACAAGGCAAATGAGATGAGAAAGGTGGAAACAATTACATGACTAGGTTAACATTGCATCAGCTCAAGTTTGACAACATTTAATAATTATTTCCATTTTTAGAAATGCAACCTACTGATTCAGGACACATCCGATCCATCTGCCAATGCCAAATCCAGCCCTATTTGGGCAGTAGATGGGCCACGCATATTGGGCTCACTCCATTCAACGGCCCATGTGTGTTTGTAAAAGTTTATCGCGTGATAAGGTTGTAAGAAGATAAGCTTGTAAGAAAATCTTTACGCATTTGCTAGTAAATTTCTTTTAATTGGATTTTTTTTAATGCCTTCAAATATTATAAAAAGTGCACTTGTAAAAGTACTTGAACCTCCGACCTTTTATATGGAAAAACAAACCAAATATCGGTTGAGATTGAGATAGACCTTTTATTTTGACACAGTTTTACAAATAATCCTCATCATTGTTATTATTATTAATTTTATTTCGTTATTAATACTCCTTCCATATCAACTTGAGTAACAAAAACAGTGTTTTATTTTAACTTTTATTAGTTAAACTCACTTAAAGTTTGACCACAACTTTAGGACAAACTATTTATCTCTATGTAATTTTATACTCCCTCTTTCTTACTATGTTTGGTCACTTTTGATGATCAATATTGACTAAACATTAATGTCAATCCAATCATCCTAATCAATTTCTAAAAATTGTTATTGATAAATCATTTATATATTATCTATCAATAACAATTTTTAGAATTTTAATAGAATAATTAATTTGACATTAATATTTAGTCAAAGTTCATTTGTGTTGACCATCAAAAGTCAAAAGTGGCCAAACATAGTGAGACAGAGTGAGTAATATTTTATTGGTTTATCATTAAATAACAATTTTGGAATTGCATAGTAATAGTTAAGTTTGCATGGTCAAACTTCGAATTGAAATGATCATAAAATAAAATAAAAAATAAATAAACTGCGACTATGTTTATGAGCCAGAGGGATTGTTTTAATTCCGTTTTAATATGAAAATGAATTTGATCGTTCATTTATTTGACAATCACATATCAATGGCATGGGAGAAAAATCTCTATGGAACCCAAAACACCTGTCACATTCTTTTTTTTTTTTTTTGGTGTCACTTGCAGTCTTGCATTGTCCAATTTACTTATAGATTATGGAAGACTAATCAAACAATGTATGAGTAGTAGTACATCAAAGAATCAAATATCCAAGAAATAGGGTTTCCAATTCCTCGGCGGATGTCTTTTCTTTCGTCGGCGCGTTTTGCTTCGCAATCCAAGCCGCCGAGGGGCTCTGTAGACACCCGCCTTGGACCGCTCACCCGATTGCACGGTTGATTTTGTGTTTCTCCCTCTTTTAAGTGTTTTTTGTCAGTTCCTGTTACTTCCGTTAAGTTCCTGGCTGACCCCGTTAAGTCCAGGGACTAAACTAGATAACAAGGCTGACTTTCTAGTCTATTCTGTCAAAAAAGCTATCTCTGAGTCGCGCAACTCCGACAATAGGAGCCAGAAGCGCGCGCCTTCCACCCCCAAGGTAGGAAGCGCGCGCCTCTGGGCGTCAGTTACAGATTTTTGACCAACAATCTCTCTCTTGCTCATTTTACATGATTTTGCCCGGGAAAGATTTCTTGGTGACTGAGTTTTGGCACCAAAAACATCTCTTTTACAACTATAAAAACCCCTCTTCTCCACCATTTCAAATGACTCTTTTTAGCACTCTTAAAAAGAAAGACTCTCTTTTTTTGAACAAGAAAACTCTACATAAAAATACTTTCAAGGCATTTCCCAAGAAGTTCTCTAAGAAGTTTTTGAAGGTCATTGAAGCATAGGTAAAAGTTCATCTTTCTCCTTCTTCTCTACTTCATCTTTTCTCTCTTTTACTTTAATCAAACGTGCACCCTCCATCCCAAAAACTTACTCCCTCCGTCCCAAAACACCTTACACATATTTCCCTTTTGGGTGTCCCATTGGTAAGTCCCATTTTCCCAAAATGGAAAAGATTCTCACTACTTCTCTCTCCTCTCCACTCACAACAACTATCCATTTAATATTCTCTACCTCACTTTCTCTCTCCTTCCCACTCACACCACCCACTTTTCTTACACATTTTATTAATTCCCGTGCATTTCAAAAAGGGTGCAGGTTGTTTTGGGACGGAATGAGTATATGGTTACTAAAATTATATGTGCGGAAATTAAGAAAAAGTAGGTGTTGTGAGTGGGAAGAAGAGTAAAAATGAGATGGTGGATAATTGTTGTGATTGGAGAGGAGAGAGAAAATTGAACATTTTATGTAAGGACCCATAAGTATGAGACGCATAAAACAGAAATAAGTAAGTAAGTAACCATAAATGATGCAATACGAATATTTGATTATATCAAATATTATAATTGTAATGGTATTTTATTATTAATTAGGATTTAATTAGTATTTTAGGATTTAGTTTAAATTAGTTTTCTATTTTATTTCTTATTTTTGTCATTAATTTTGATAGGTCATTTAAAGTATGTTTTAGAGTAGCATTAGGAGTTATTTTGCTATTTTTAAGTCCTATTGTGTTACCATATAGGTTAGGGTTAATTCTAAAAGGTTTAGGATTGTTTTTCAAGTCTTATGGGCACTATAAAATAGGCCTATAGTTGTATTCCGAAAATTATATTATTCTCAATAAAAATTGAATTGCTTAGCAATTATTTATCCCTCTTTAACCTCCATTATTTCTTTATTCAAGAATTTCATTGAAATTCATCTTGGGAATTTATATTCCTTGCAGATTAATTGATTTCGATCAATTAATAGTTATCTTTCCGCTGCGTTTAACATCAGTTGGTATCAGAGCAGGTTGATCCTTGGACGATGGTTGACGGTGTAGGAAACAACGAGGACACCCAACCCCTTCTAACTGCCCTTACCCGTTTGTTTGAGCAACAAGCGGCCCAACAAGCAACGCGTCATGAAGAGTCCTTGGCGGCACAAGCAAGGAATCATGAAGAATTTCTGGCGGTGATTGAGCGAGTAATAGTTAGCCGTGGTTGTGTTGTCAACCCCGTAAACCGAAACGGCGCGCGTGAGGAAGATCTCCATCACGTTGATCCGTACGGTAGGGTTAATTATAATATTTGTGATGAGGATTTCAAAGGAAAAAATGTTAGTGATAATTTTTTTTCCGTGGGTAGAGAGATTGCTCCAAAATCGAAATCCGATGAGCCACTTTTTGAAGTGGTGGTGGAACATGAATGTGTGACCTGGTCATTGGACGTACATCCGGAGGAGCCCCTTTTTGCATTGGTGGTAACGGAAGGGTGTTTGGATGCGCATGCTGCGGCACCTGCAACAAATTCGCCTGGCAGCAACCCAGAACAGCTCGACCGAATCAGCACGGCCGTGCTCAAATCAATGCATGACCGTGCGCAGCCGAGTGCCGTGGTCCGAACACACCCACGTACAGACCCACCCGGACCTGGCGGAATTTGGTCTCATCCGGTCCCTTTCTTGGTCGAATACAATGATGTTTTGACAGACAAATTTAAAGCCAGTGTTGATGCGGATTCGTCCTATTTATTTCCTTGTGCAGTAGTGGCAGAATTATTAAAGCTGGGAAAAGAACAAGTTTATTCTAAATATCTTTTCAAATGGAGCGGAAGACTTCAAAATTCAAGAACGAACTCGAGGACGAGTTCTTTTGAAGCGGTGGTGAATGATGCAATACGAATATTTGATTATATCAAATATTATAATTGTAATGGTATTTTATTATTAATTAGGATTTAATTAGTATTTTAGGATTTAGTTTAAATAAGTTTTCTATTTTAGTTCTCATTTCGTCATTAATTTTGATAGGTCATTTAAAATATGTTTTAGAGTAGGATTAAGAGTTATTTTGCTATTTTTAAGTCCTATTATGTTACCATATATGTTAGGGTTAATTCTAGAAAGTTTAAGATTGTTTTTCAAGTCTTATGGGCACTATAAAATAGGCCTATAGTTGTATTCCGAAAATTAGATTATTCTCAATAAAAATTGAAGACAAAGACTTGTGTGCGGAATGCACAACCCGTCTCATCCATGAGACGGGTCAGTTTTTGACCCACCCGCCCGACCCACGAACCGGCTCCAGGACCCAGGGGTCGACCCTGCCACGTGGCAGCCTCTCATAGGCCCAAAAAAAATTGCTTTTTTTTATATATTTTTTTTTCGGTTTGTCAAAAGTAATAGTTACTATAACTTAATGTAATGACTGTATTCATATAAAGTAACAGTTTGTATACATAAAAGTAATACATATATATAGAAAAGTAAAAGTGTTTTTTTCTATGTTTTCTTCGTTTGCCAAAAGTAATACTTATTACAACTAAAATGTAACGAACGTGTTACTTATATGTAATAATGTTTATACATAATTGTAACACATATGTATAGAAAAAGTAATAATTCAACCATTTACATTTTTAGAGCTAAAAACACTTGATTAGTGTTGCATGTAAAAGTATTACATTATCTATAAAATATGTTATAATTTCTTTTATTAAAGTGTTACATTTACATTCATATATGAGTTGTTACTTTTCAAATGTTACTTTATTTCAAAAAATTAAATCAAAATACACAATATTTTACATTTTTGCAAAAGCATTATTACATTTCAGTATAAATGATAATTACATTTAGATATTGTTTGGGTTACATGTAATTCTAGTTAGTATTACATTTGAAAAAATGGGTAAAACGAGCTTTTGTTTTGTAAAACAGGTGTTACGTTATCTTATGAACAATGTTACTTTATATGTATACAGTCATTACATTAAGTTATGGTAACTATTACTTTTTGCTGAACGGCTGAAAAGCCAAAAAAATAATATAAAAACTCAAAAAAAAAAAAAAAAAAATTGGACCTCTGGGAGGCTGCCACATGGCGGGTCATGCCCCATGGGTCATGGGTCGACCCGTCTCATACATGAGACGGATCCCCTTATTCTCAGGGGAGACCACCTCAAAATTGAATTGCTTAGCAATTATTTATCCCTCTTTAACCTCCATTATTTCTTTATTCAAGAATTTCATTGAAATTCGTCTTGGGAATTTATATTCCTTGCAGATTAATTGATTTCGATCAATTAATAGTTATCTTTCCGCTGCGTTTTACATCAATAAATTTGGGACGGAGGGACTATTTTCTTAATAAATGTCACGCTTTTTTTGAAAAAATAAAATTTAATACTATTTTATAATCATTATACTAACAACAAAGCTCACTCCCTAAGGGCAATTCCAATGGTAGGTATCAAAATCAAATTTTGATACCTACCTCAAGGTATTAGCATCTTCAATGGCAAACCAAGAAGGTACCAAAATTTGATATGGTCCTAAGGAAGGTAGCAAATTTGCTACCTTCCTTAGGACCACACCAAATTTTATTTACCTTTTTATTTTGTCATTTGTAATGCTATGTGTCAAAATATATAAGTTATTTTTTATCCAAAATTAATTTTTATTTAATTATTATTTAAAATTATTTATATTTAATTATTATAAATATTAAAATAAAAAAAATATTTTGAATATGAAATAAAATTAATAATATGAAAATAAGAAATTGAGTTATTAATTTGATACTAATTATTAGAGATGCTAATATTTTTTCATAAGTATTAAATTTTGATTTTGATACCTACCATTGGAGATGCTAAGTTGATATCTTGTGAATAGTAATCATAGGTATCAAAATTTGATTTTGATACCTATGGCTTAGTACCATCCATTGGAGATGCCCTAAAAGGCTGATAAGTTAAATGTTAAATAAATATTGGGACGGTGGCAATACTAGTATTTTTTTTTTACTGGCGATTATATTAATGATAATGATTGCGATAATTCGCCTACAAATATAATCACTCTTCTCTCCACCAAACATTGGTCTAGCTGTGTCTTTTATATGGGGTTTCGATATACATACTTTGTTATTCTTCAGTTTTCATCGAATAAAACTATATATACCAAAATAGGACATGGCCACGGTCATAGCGCAGCATAGTCAATTTTGAGTAGATAAAGATGCAAAATAATCTAAACTAATTATCCAACAGACTAATTAAAGTGAAAAAGGAAAAAATAAAATTCTTATAGCTTTAGGGAAAGTTTTATTCTTCTTTTTTTTTTGCTAAATATTACTATCTCGGTCCCTAAATGAGTGTCCAAATCTCATTTTGAGAGACATAACTTTATGTACTATTTGGTGACAAACTTCATATATAATCTAGTAATCATCTTTACAAACATTTAGTTTTTGTAAGTATAAAGAGACCGGTGAAAAAAAATTGAAAAAAAAACATTTAGGGACAAAGTTGTGATCAAAATGAACACTCATTTTGAGACAAAAATATTCTGAAAGTGGACATTCATTTAGGGAAAGAGGGAGTACCATCCAAAAAAAAAATTGTATATTTTTTTTTTTTTGAATGTACGGTCCACAATGTTGAAATTGAATGAAAAAGCAAGTAGTAGAATAAGTTGACCGTTAATGCTTAGAAGGAGCGCGTCCACATGATTGAATCAACGGGCTGGCCATGAGCGAGACGCGGGAATTGTGCACATGAACATATTTAAGCCTTAACGGTCCAAAACTAATTTATTTATTAGCCTTAATTAATTAAGACTCCTTCCAGTCTAAAATAATTGTCGTTTTTTTTCATTTCACAAGTAGTAAAGAATGCAACGATTACCGCTCATTAGTGATGAAAGTGTCAATTTTACCCTATTAATTACTCGTCTCTCTTACGTTACTCCATCTGGTCCAAAATAACTGTCACTTTTGGTCAATCAGATGTAACTTTGACCAATAATTTAAATAAAAAATAAAAATTCTAATAAAAATTTAAAATTTGTTATTGTATTATAATTAATAATACTTTTAATAACAAGTTTTAGATTTTTATTAGGATCATTATTTTTTGTTTAAATTTATTAGTCAAACTTAAATCTATTTGACCAAAAGTGACAGTTATTAGGACCAGAGGGAGTGAGTACTTCACAAGATAAACTGATTAGTGATGTGTAACAAGTTCCAAAATAAGGGTAGAAAAGTAATTTTATTTTTTTAAATCTAAAAGCGACAGTTATTTTGGATCAATATTTTTGTTCAAAAGTAACAATTATTTTGGATCAGAGAAAGAGTATGATTAGTTTCGCATAGTATAATCAAAGAAAAGAGTTGGCCTTAACAACTTCATAATTATAATTATCCTGAAACATTAAACAATTCTCCACATGCCATACATTAAGATTAAGGTGAAACAATGGGGCCGAGGTTGTCACACTGGCAACATCAGTATTGACTTTACTGTAATTATAGCTAAAGTTGACTTCTAAAATTCGAGTCCACACCTTTCAAAACAAGTAGACCGCCCCCTCCAGAAAACTAGCTAATTCAGTTAGCGATGCTAGTTGGACGGATTTGGGACTGATTTGATATTTTTCGATTATGCTTCTATTGTTCTACATAAAACTAGAGTAATTCCTGTGCTTTGCACGGGTACTTTTAATTATTATTATTATTTTTTTAAAGTTTTTATTACTTATTTATTTTATCACTTATATGATTTATTATTATTGTTGTTGTTATTATTATTATATTATAACTATGAAATAGTTGAACTAATTGTATTGATAAGGTAAATTCAATAGGCTACTAAATCTTATGACTTGTACCAAATAAATAAAATTCTTCTCGTTGGCCGAAACGTCAAATCATCGTTTTCATTACGTTATACTCTAGAGGCCTCTTTATGTATGTCAACATTAAAATTGACCTATATTACTAAATCTTTTGTAGTATGCAATGTTATTAAATCTAAGAGCATCATCAATAGTAAAACTCTTTTAAGTTGTTTCTTTTATAATGTTCGCATGACAGTCAATTTTACTGACTTCTTGGGTCAGCTTGATACTTAAGTTGTATTACTAAAATTAATTATAAGACTCTTGATAATCCCAAATTTTATTAGTATCTTTTAAAACTTGTTATAACTTATATTTATTAGTTATTACACAATGTTTTTTTAAATTATTTTAATGCACGATGAGTTTGACTTTTCATTATTTGTTATTTAAGTTCCATTAATTAAATTAAAATATGAGTATTTTGATAATCTCAACCTTATTTAACTTAAGTTCTTATTCTTTTAAGATGTATAACATATACTCTCTGTCCTGCCCGAAATAGGATTTTGGTAGCTTTTTTTATACTTTGACCCTGTAATTTAAAAAAGAAATAATTGTTTTAATATAAAATTAAAAGTTGTTATTTAGAGTATTATTAATTGTGATACAATAACAGTTTTTAAATTTTTATTTGGATTATTATATTTTCTTCAAAAGACTTGGTCAAAGTAAAGTCAAGTTTACTAAAATCCTATTTCGGGCGGGACGGAGGGAGTACATATTAAAAACAAATTAAAGTTAATTTATGAAGAATCTAACTTTAATTTCATAGTAAATCATATTCAATTCATGTTAATTAAATTTCATTGATGGATAAAATTAGAAGAATTTTGGTATTCACAAATCTTTTTAATCACATGTTTCATCTTCTAGGACTTATTAGATGCACATATATTTATTAGATGTTTTAATTTTTAATTTAATTTGATACATAAATTAGAGACTTCTGATCATCAAAATACTAATCACATACTCATTCATCTCTCTTTAGGACTTACAACATTAAAAAAAAAATGATGAATCAACTTTTAATTCATTGAGTTGTCATTCATAGTCACAACACTTTACATTACTTCCATCACTTCTTAATCTCCGTGAAAATAAAAGGAGGCATACTCCCTCCGTCCCAGCTCACTTGACACTTATTTCCATTTTTGTCAGTCTCAGTTCACTTGACACTTCCCAAAATAGCTTACTTTTTATAATCACTCTACCCCACCACTCATTCCTATCTTCATTTTCCATCACTCAATTTATGCAACTAACACTACTATTTACCTCACTCATTCTCTCTCTTCATTTTCTACCACACATTTTCCTTATTTTATTCATTTTCCTTAATTATTATGTACACCTCATAAATGTTAAATGGGGTAGGACTGAGAGAATATACTCTAAAACATAGGGGGAGTATGAAAGAGAATGGGCCATATAAGGAAGAGTCGTGTTTGGGACCTTGGGTATTAGTCAATAATCTGTTGTGAAGCAGACGTGAGATCGTCCTTCAAGTCTACGAGGGCGACTTGGAAATTTTGAGCCAGTGCCACTAATACGAGGGACCTACCCTTAACTTTTGTGCTCCATCCTTCCGTTACTTGAGATTTATTTATTTTTTCTTCTGTTTTACATGACTTGAGACTGTCTAAAATGGTAAAAAATATTTACTATTCCTCCAATTTATTCTCTCTTTTACTTTACTTTTATACTCACAACACCAATTAACTTACTATTTCTCCCACACATTATCTCTCCTATTTAGTTTTTCATATTCACAAACACCCCCTCCCACTATTTATCTCTCCTACTTTTCTTTAATTTGTGTGCCAAATTTTTGTGTCTCAAATGACTTGAAACGGAGGGAGTAGTCAATAGTCAAAGAGGCACATGCATGACCTTTTTTAATCCCTTTTGTGAATTAAGCCTGCGTTATAAGAAAAATGACATGAGCTCTTTTAATCCCTTTTGTGAATTCAGCCTGCGTTATAAGAAAAATGGGGCAACACACGATAACTTCTTTTCTTTCCCCCAAAATTATTGAGAAAATTTTCGCAATATATTATACTCCCTCCATCCCACTCGAAATAAGACTCGAAATAAGACGTTTTGCCATTTTGGGTGTCCCACTCGAAATAGGACATCCCAAAATGGAAAGCTTTTATTACTTTTTTATTAGTAGGATCCACTTGTCATACTCACAACAACTTTTCATTTATTATTTCCCACCTACTTTCTCTCTCCTTCATACTCACAACACCTACTTTTCAAACAACTTTTTATAATAAAAAATTATTATTCCTTAATCCCCGTGTCGGGGTCAAGAATCCTATTTCGAATGGGACGGAGGGAGTATTATTCCTATTGTATTATTCAGCAATTGTATTACTCCCTCTGTCACAGAATAAATTTCTTCCCATTAATACTAATCAATTCTTTCATCACATTTTACATTTTTAATCTTATTTTATACTCCCTCTGTCACAGAATAAATGTCACCGTTTTTCGGATGTTAGTATGAAGGAACTTTGAACAATACGTTTAAGTTAATTTAATTATCATAATAAATTTGTAAAGCTTGTTATTGATACACAATATAAATACTATCATAATCAATATTTAAATTTTCATTAGACAGATTACATTAACTTCAAATTATTGCTCAAAGTTCATTTGTACAAAAGTCCAAAAAACGACGACATTTATTCGGGGACGGAAGGAGTAGTTTTTAAGAGTTGGTCTAATAAAAAATTAGTTTTTCTTATCACTTAGAAAAAATGTGTTTTTAAAGTGGCGATTTTGTAAAAAAGTGGAACTTCATACGCAGTGGTATTTTTGTAAATAATTAAAAAACAGCGCACGTTGTTACTCATAATATTACAACTGGCTATAAAAACTTTACAAATGTTATCAAAAACACTAGAACTGACACTAAAATACATTTGATTTGACATTTAAATCACCAAGAATGGTGCTCAACAAACACACACACACAAAAAAAAAAATGAATTGTCCCAACGAAATACTTGCAATGACACAACCAGTTTGAGTAAAACATACCGTCAATGCACGTGTTAAATTGAGTCAATTCATGTGCTTTGGCAAGCCAGTACATATGTAATTGGGTTCATGTGGTGCTTAAAATGATCAGTTGTAGTGTTTAAGATAATTAGCGTATGTTTTGAAGAGTATCAGTCTGTGTGTTGAAGAGTATCAGTCTGTCTGTTACAGAGTGCTAGTCCGTGTTTTTAGAATGTCTGCTGCAATTATGAAGAGTGCTGGGAAGTTAGAAAAGTTCTGATTGTCTAAAAAAAAAAAAATGTATAGAGAAGTTGAAGCTAATAGTTGACGGAGCAAATCCAATTTGTATGTGGTACTACTAGACACTGGTTTGTTGGCTTTACTTCACAAGGTATACTTGGAAATTTGAAAACTATGGGGCCAGCCCGTTTCACATTGAATATGAACCCCTTTAAGCTATCAAGGGAAAATATTTTGATCAGATCATATTTAAAATTAAAACAACAGTCTAAAAAACAGCACATATTTAAAACAACAGTCTAAAAGCCTACTGATAATATTAATGCCCTTTGAGAAAAAGAACAAAATAAGTAAAACAAAAAAGAAAAGGATTTGCGGCCATTGGTTGATTCATTACAATAATTTGGTCAATAAGCCGCATATATTTTTGAGCGGAGAGTACTAGTGTATTTTCTAAATATAAAAAAGTTTTAGCTTAAGTAATATCCGGTGTTAGCTCGGAGATCAGGAGTTTAAATCCTTTCAGAATGTATTAACGTATTTATAGCCTTTTGTTGTAGCCTTCGTGATATTACAAATTAATATAAATAAATAATAATAATAATAATACATTATTAAAATATATTAATGTTGCCAATGCAGTTGTTAATATAAATCTTCTCTAACCGAGAACAAATCAATTATAGCGAAATATAAGCTGGTTTATATAAAAACTGTCATGTCATACGTTGACTTTAACAATCAGCGTATAACATTGATTAAATAAATATTTTATTACTTCCCTTATTTCAAAGACAAAAATTTGTATGAGAATATTATGACCCGTTTCATAGTACAGATGGGTCATTTTTTACCCATGACCCGGATACATGACCCACATGCCAAAAAAGAAAACAAAATATATTTTTTTGCTTTTTTTTAAATTTTTATAATTTTTTTTGTGGTTTTTTTCGGTTTGTCAAAAGTAATACTCCCTCCGTCCCATTTGAAGCTTCACATTTTACCTAAATGGGTGTCCCGTTAAAAGCTTCATCCTTTCTTAAAATAGTAAAAAATGTATGCCCCATTTGTCATACCCAGTCACTTCTTCCTCTCACATACTTAAAATATGGGGCCCACTTCTCACACTCACTAACTTTCCCCTCTCTTAAATTGTAGGTCCCACTTGTCATACCCACTAACTTTTTCCCTCTCACAACCCTTCTTACACTCATCTCTTTTCTTAATTTATGTGTCATCACCAAAATGGCGATGCTTCAAATGGGACGGATGGAGTAGTTACTATAACTAAATGTAACAAACGTGTTACTTATATGTAACAGTTTGTATACATAAAAGTAACACATATATACAGAAAAGTAACAGTGTTTTTTTTTTTTGTTTTTTTCGTTTGCCAAAAGTAATACTTATTACAACTAAAATATAACGAACGTGTTACTTATATGTAACAGTGTTTATACATAATTGTATTACATATGTATAGAAAAGTAATAATTCAACTATTTACACTTTAGAACTAAAAACACTTGTGTTAGTAACATTGTAAAAATAAGAAAGTAACATTTTTTTATAAACGAATGTTACATTTTACTTGTATAATAACATTGTAAAACAGTTATGTTTGCTTGTATAATAGTATATCTATATGTTTTCAAATAATAAGTTACAATCGATTCAATTTTTCATGATACATGTAAAAATATTACATTATCTACAGAAATCTGTTACAATTTCATCTACTAAAGTGTTACATTTACTTGTACAAATAATTACATTCATGTATATAAGTTGTTTTTCAAATGTTACTTTCTTTTAAAAAATAAAATCAAAATACTCAAAAATAAAAAATATCCTGGAAAAACACACATTTCAGTATAACGATAATTATATTTAGTTATTGTTAGTGTTACACGTATTTATAGTTAGTATTACAGTTGAAAGGAGTAAAATGAGTTATTTTTTTTGTAAAACTGGTGTTACGTTTACTTATAAACAATGTTACTTTATAAGTAACACAGTTGTTAAATTTAGTTGCACTAAGTATTACTTTTGGCAAACGAAAAAAATATAACAACTTAAAAAAAAATCTGGGAAAAAAAAAATTGGGCCAATGAGTCGCTGCCATGTGGCAGATTTTGTGTGGAGCATGGGTTGGGATCCTACGCTTCGCGGAGAATGTTGAACACGGGTCATCGGTCGACCCGTCTCTTCTATGAGACGGATCTAGGTGTTATCACAAGAGACCACCTCCATTTCAAATAATTTCTTTTTTATGAATAACTCAATTAAATGTTCACTATAAGCTTATAAAAATATATTTATTAAATATTACAATCATCATCGTCCTCAATGACTCGAAACAAGCTCAACATCCAACAAACCGGGACATCAACCTCGAAGCTATCATTTCGGACATTAACCTTTTGTCAAACAATTGTAATATGTTTAATATTGTTAAAGCAGATAGGAAAGTTGTTAATTTTGCGCATATAAATGCTAATTTTGCTAGAAATATGTACCAACACTTTTATCGGCCCTGAGCCGACTTTCTTAATGAAAAAAAGTAGGTAATTTTATAAAAAAAAATAATTATTACAATAAAATTATGTAGTTACCACTAACTATTCCTAAACTAGAGTGGATGACTAAAAGCTGACGTGTTACGATACGTTTCACTTGAATAATCGGCCCCATCCATCTTGGACTAAAACTGCAACTAACCCCTTTTTATGATTTGCATTCTTCCCAAACCCCATTCCCAATTTCCCATTCTAACCTCTCGTCAAATCCAATCTTTTTGAGGGTTAAATAACACGTCCCTTTTAATCTTATCCAAACCTTTTTACTACTCCCTCCGTCCTAAAATCTAACTCTCATTTACACAGAAATTAAAAAATGGTAAAATTGATGTAAATGATGTGAGTATGAAAAGTAAAATAGAAGAGTGAATGAGTGGGAAGAATAGTACTTGATTGGTGTTGTGAGTGCAAAAGTAAAGTAAGAAAGATAATGAGCGGGAGAAATGATAATTTTTTTTTATCATTTTAGAAAGTGATTATATACACTAGGACAGACAGAGTGACAGACTTAAAAAGAAAAGGTCGACATATACACTTTGGGATTATTTCCATGCTGGAATACAAAATAACAAGCAATACTCTAATTATTTCCTTAACAGCTAATTAAAGTATATAAAAATCTCTATAAATACTCTCCCCATTTATCATATCCAAACAATATTGCTCTCTCTCTCTCTTGGTCTTCTCCCTCTTACCCATTTTTTTTTTAATTCTGTTTTCTTCGCCTTATTTCCCAGACAGGTTGATCATATATCAACAGTTTCATTCAAAATGGCCGGCGGTGGCGTACCTGTCGGTCCCGGCGACGGCAAAGCATACCCGGGAAATCTCACTCTCTATGTCACCGTTACTTGTATTGTTGCTGCCATGGGTGGTCTCATCTTCGGTTACGACATCGGAATTTCAGGTAAAAAAAATAAAATGTTACATGTTCATAAAACAAAATACTAATACTGTGTCTGTACTATGATTTTATTTTATGTGTTTTTGATGGAAATAGAAATGGGTTTAATCAGGTGGGGTGACGTCTATGGATTCGTTCTTGGAGAAGTTTTTCCCGTCGGTGTACAGGAAACAGAAGGACGATACGACGACGAATCAGTACTGTACATACGATAGTCAAACGTTGACTATGTTTACGTCGTCGTTGTATTTGGCGGCGCTTTTATCGTCGATCGTAGCGTCGACTGTGACACGTAAGTTTGGTCGGAAATTATCCATGCTCTTCGGTGGGTTACTATTCTGTGCCGGAGCTTTGATTAATGGGTTTGCTCAAAAGGTTTGGATGCTCATTCTGGGTCGGATCTTGCTCGGGTTTGGTATCGGATTCGCCAATCAGGTAATCCAGTTCTTCGTTTGCCACCAAATAATTGTAAAAATTAAGCTAAAAATATCATAAAATGCCTTAATTAAAGCCAGGAAAATGACTAATTCCTAGTGGTTTAGTAGAAGTATTTTGGTTGAGATCAAATAATTGCAAAAATTAAGCTAAAAATATCATAAAATGCCTTAGTTAAAGCAAAGATTTAAGCCTGAATATCTTTGAGCTCAACTCTGTTTTCTTGTTTGACTAATTAATTGACACCCTTGTTATTAATTTATCTCATAGAAGATTCACATATACTCCCTCCGTCCCGTCCGACTTTAAGACAATTGGTCCCGACACAGGGATTAAGGAGAACTATTATTTTAAGAGGAAAGAGAATGAGTGGATGATGTGTTGTGAGTATGAAAAGTAAATAGGAGAGAGAATGAGTGGGTGGAATAGTAAATGGATTGTTGTTGTGAGTATGACAAATGGGTCCCATTGAATATTAAAGTAATATAAATTTGCCATTTAGAGATGTCCTAAGTGGAGTGGGACGCCCAAAATGGCAATTTGTCCTAAGTCGGGTGGGACGGAGGGAGTAATTTTTTCTCTGTCTCGTAATAATATGCATGTTTTTTTGTGTGCGCGAGAATTAAAAAAAAAGAGTGTATATATATTTCAAAAATTAGTAGTAGTAGAGTAGGTGTGTTGAGTATGAAAACTTTTCATACTATATACTATTAGTATAAATTTTTTATTTTGCGAAAATGAACTTATTAATGGATCTCCCTAAAAAGGAAATAACAAGTTTGTCCATATTTTTATGGAACAGTCGGAGTAGTTGCTGATACATGGTGGTCCGATACACAAACTGCCATAAAAAGTTGTAGTCGATATGATATCTATTGTGTTTTTAATTTGTTATAATTACTCCCTCCGTCCCAAAATGATCACCTCATTTGCCATTTCTCATTATCCCAAAAAGTTTTTCTCATTTCTACAATTTAGGCTTAAAATTGCATAAACAAAACGTAGCTAATGGAGTGAGTATTCATATTCTCAAAATGTTTGAATAGTCAAATGGGAAGATCATTTTGGGACCGAGGGACTAGGGAGTATAAATTAAGTGATCCATGCATTATATTTCGTTCTTTCACATGACGTTTCCGTTTGTTTCAAATTTTCTTCAGAAGTTTACTCTTGATTGCTACAGCTACGGCGTTGAATAAGAACAAAGCTTAAAGAATTGACTTGAAAATGGCCTATTTGTCTAAATCAATGACAAACCATCTTTGTTTGATTCGAAAACTCAGCAACTTGATTTTTTTTTTCTCTCAAAAAATGACAAGCCCATATGGTCCCCTAGACAACGACAAACTTTATCGTTAATTCTTTAATCCAAGCAATTGGGATTATATAAACTCAATTTAATTATGCTTCCCTGTTAAAATAAATATCTATTTTTAATGTTGATAAATTGTAATAATGAATATTCATTTTGTTTTGTGATTTAGTATTACTGGTGTTATTATTTTTTTATTTTATTTTTTGTTTATCATCAATCTGAATTAATTTACTGATAATGGTTGCATTTGTTTCCAATTTGCAGTCTGTGCCACTATACCTATCAGAGATGGCTCCATACAAATACAGAGGAGCACTTAACATTGGCTTTCAATTATCCATCACAATTGGTATCCTTGTAGCCAACATATTGAACTACTTCTTTGCCAAGATCAAGGGCGGTTGGGGATGGCGTTTGAGTTTGGGAGGCGCGGTGGTCCCTGCCCTCATCATAACCATTGGATCATTGGTCCTCCCTGAGACACCTAACTCTATGATCGAGCGTGGTCAAACCGAAGAAGCAAAGTCAAAGCTCAAGCGCATACGTGGCATTGAAAATGTTGATGAGGAATTTCATGATTTAGTTGCGGCTAGTGAGGCATCTAGGCTAGTTGAACACCCTTGGAGAAATCTCTTGCAAAAGAAGTATAGGCCACAACTAACAATGGCTATATTGATCCCATTTTTTCAACAATTGACCGGAATTAATGTGATTATGTTTTATGCTCCGGTCTTGTTTAAAACCATAGGTTTTGGAAGCGATGCGTCGCTTATGTCTGCTGTGATTACGGGTGGAGTTAATGTTCTTGCAACTTTGGTTTCGATCTATGGTGTTGATAAATGGGGTAGAAGGTTTCTTTTCCTTGAGGGCGGTTTTCAAATGCTTATTTGTCAGGTATATGTCAATTCAATGCTATTTTTTTGCACTTGGGTATCTATAAAGCTTCTACACAATATGATAAATAAAAATGATATTTGACATACATCATTGATAATACAGTGTGGTATATAAAAGTGGTATCTGATATTTGGACCGTCACATTGGTGTATTTATGTGTTCATTTTTTTGTTATGTTTGTAACAGGTTGTTGTGGCAGTTTGCATTGGTGCTAAATTTGGAGTAGATGGGAACCCTGGTGAGTTGCCCAAATGGTATGCCATTGTAGTTGTGCTGTTTATCTGCATATATGTAGCTGGCTTTGCTTGGTCATGGGGACCTCTAGGTTGGCTAGTGCCTAGTGAAATTTTCCCGCTCGAGATCCGGTCAGCTGCCCAGAGTATCAACGTCTCGGTCAACATGATCTTCACCTTCATAATAGCTCAAGTTTTCTTAGCTATGCTTTGCCACTTGAAATTCGGGTTGTTCCTCTTCTTTGCGTTTTGGGTGGTGGTGATGACTATATTCGTATACATTTTCTTGCCCGAGACAAAGGGTATCCCGATTGAAGAAATGGTGATCGTGTGGAAGCAACACTGGTTCTGGTCAAGGTTCATGGTGGATGTTGACTATCCGGGTAACGGGGCAGTGGAAATGCGCAAGGGCGGTGATGTTAAAAGCGTATAGCGGATCGGAAGTTATTATCAATAATCATAAGTTTAGTTTATTAAAACTTGATTATTAGAGTTGAGATCTCATGTACCACTCTTGTGTGCCACTTCATGTACCACTTCTAATCCAACCGATAACCTGTTTGGATAATATTAATATCATGTTAATTTTAATAAATGTTAGCCATTAGATCACTTGTGGCACATGGAGTAGCACACTAAGTGGTATAGAGGATTTGAACTCTGATTATTAGTTTTCCTTGAGGTAAATAGTACTATTAGAGTGGTGATATTTGTAAAATTTTATTTTTACATTTTCTCCCTTGTTTGATTTGAAAATTGAAAAGAAGTCACAAGTTGTTTCTAGCTATGGGATTGTAATAGAGGTGTGCCATTAAAGGTCAAAGTTATGAAAGAGTGCATTTTACCGTTGACTTTGACAAGTCGGTGGTCATCCATGAGTTGACTATTTGAATTGGCAAAATGTTGGGTTGGGTGTTCATATACTGTATCCAGCTAGAAGAGTGTGTAATAAGCAGCTTTCAACTAGCAAAATGATAACCATCAGGGCTAGCCTGATGGCCAGGACCAGGACTTCCATTCGGGAGGTCAGGGGTTCGATTCCTCCCTCCCCAATAAGCTTAGGATTTCGTTCTTGTTTGTTCGGAATTTCCTCTTGGCCCATAGGGCTCAAAAGTTGTATCCCTAGTTTATCTAGGTTGTTTCATGTTCTCTAATAGATCCATAGGGTCTGTAATAGGTAGGGAAATAGATCTGTAATAGACTCAGTAGGTTTTGTAACACGATGGCAATCTCCTCAAATGAAACCAACTTTCAAAAAAAAACTAGCAAAATGATTGTATTTTATGAAACCTAAACATGAATATAATATATATGATGATAATTAAATGTTATTCTGTGGTTGTCACCTGCCCATATTTGGGAAGCTTAATGTGGACAGCTTGAGAAGGACTTGACGGCAATTTATTCCTTTAGATTCAATTTTACTATGTCCAAGAGTAATTTCTGTTAGGAGTATTCATAAAGGATATCACCTGATACGAATTCAATGATTTAAGATAAGAAAAAAAAATCTTTAAATTGTAACATACAGAGTATTATTTTCCCCGTCTCAAAAATATCATCAACTCTAGTGAGCAAATCATCGCTTTAACTATTTGTGATTCACATGATGCCTCTTGGCCCAATAGCATCCGGTTGTGTGTGTAAGGTCTCCACATAATGGAGGTCACAGGTTCGACTCTCCCTGGGAACAAAGTAGACAACTTTTATCGTTTGTCTTTATGAGAGCGGCTGGAGGCATCTACAGGCAGTAGGACTACAGACTAGTCAATAGATGACAATTGACTTGAATGAATGATATGTAAATAACTTGTAAAAAAAAAAAAAACTATTTGTGATTCTGACTTGATTAAATGTTTTACTACTATTTGGTTGTATGAGAGTGACTCTTCACTTCCATACAATGGAGTAGACTTTTTTTATTATATAGAATCACGGTTGTACTGTCCGTAAAAAACCGACCCGGAACCGCTCCACTCAATTTGCTACACCTCTCCACCCAACGGCTAAGATGAATGCCACACACACCCAAATCAGGGGGGCGGTCAAGATAGCTCCCACTTTTTTTGGGTCCCACCGAATTTGGCTCCATCTGAACCGTTGGGTGTAGGAAAAATGAGGTGGCATTGATCTCCACCATTGGGTGGAGCTAACTCCTTGGTGGAGCAGTTCGAAATCCCTAAAAGATACTTAGGCAGTAGGATTTCAACGGCATATCCAAAATTTTGAGTGCTAATAACAGTTTTACATAGGCATTTTGCCTGAAAAGCCCCGAAAAAGATTTTTATTATGTTTTAAGGAGAGGTCCTTTGTAATTACCTGATAAGGAGTTCGCTAAAGATCTTTTTTCCCCAGACACCCCTCAAACTAACCCCTAACCTAACCTCCCTTTTTCACGACACCCACACTCTCTCTCTCTCTCTCTGAACACCTCTCCCTCTCTAACTCTCTCTCTAGCCGGACGACTTCCTTCCTTCTCAGGCTCCGGCAACGGCACAAAATCATATTTTGTTTCTCTCTTTAAACACACACACACACACACACACTCTCTCTCTCTCTCTCTTCATCCCATTCCCTCCCTCTCAGGCCGTCAATATCCCCAGCCGCTTCTCGCCGGCGACTTTTCCGACCAGATCTGAATCTCTCACATACTTACACAGAACTAGTCGGTCCATATCTGGCTTCTATGTCTTCGATCTGTAGCTTCTCTCAATTTTCAGCTCCAAATCCGGTGAGTTTCCGTCCTTCGTGCTCTGCCGCTTCTCTCCATCTCAGGCTTCGGCTAAATAACGTCCAACAACTTCAGGCCTCTATAATCCACATCTCCGCCTCTCTCTTATCACAGATCTACACAGATCCGTTCATCTTCCATACTTTGAATGATTTTGTTAAATGGTAATGTTTAGTATTTGAGTGGATTTTCTAGATAATTCATGTTCCGTTTCTTAGTTCTGGTATTGAATTTTTGTTGGTTTTAAAATTCTTATTAATCTGGTGCACTCTTCCCATCTCTCTCTTAACATAAAAATGATAACTTTATTCTTTCAAGAAAAGAAAATGAAAATTTTGATAAAATTATGGAAAAACATTTTGTGATACTCTTTATATGAACAAACAAGTGTTATAGGATTATTTACAATATAATATCAGCATTATTCTCATTCTTCAATGATTTTGTAGGGCTTCTTGGTTCAGTGGGTTCTAGTCACTGACAATATACTTTCCAATGGAAATGTACTTTGTTCGAACCTTTTAATTATTACTTTGTTAAGTTTTAATTTTTATGAGTTTAATTGAATTTTTTTTGACTCTTAAAAGAATATGTTAATTATTGGTCTTATGTGTCATTTATAAGAGTTTGATCGGGATTTGACCGAATAATATTATATTTTTTTCTTAAAAGTTGGAAAAAATGAATTTTTTTTTGACTCATATATGTTAATTATTGGTCTTATATGTCAGTTATAAGAGTTTGACCGGGATTTGATTATATTTTTTTCTAAAAAGTTGGAAAAATTGAAAAAAAAATTGACTCTTATATTTTAATTATTGGTCTTATATGTCAGTTATAAGAGTTTGAATGAGATTTAATTAAATAATATTATAATTTTTTCTCAAAAGTTGAAAAAAGTGAAAATATTTGACTCTTACTCCAGCCGTCCCAGCAGAAGTGTCACCAACTTTTGGGACACGGAGATTAAGGAAATGTAGTAGATGTGTGGTAGAAAATGAAGAGAGAGAATGAGTGGGGTAAATAGTAGTGTTGGTTGAATAAAATGAGTGGTAGAAAATGAAGAGAGAGAATGAGTGGGGTTAAATAGTGGGGTTAGTTGAATATAAATATATTAAAGCATTTCCATTTTGAGCAGTGTTACTTGTGTTGGGATAGACCGAAAAGGAAATAAGTGACACTTGTGCTGGGACGGAGGGAGTATATGTTAATTATTGGTCTTATATGCCAGTTATAAGAGTTTGCCGAGATTTGACCGAATAATATTACAATTTTTCTTAAAAGTTGAAAAAAATCACTCTTATATGTTAATTATTGGTCTTATATATCAGTTATAAGAGTTTGACCGGGATTTGACCGAATAATATCGCATTTTTATTTTTCTTAAAAGTTGAAAAAATTGACTCTCATATATTAAATATTGGTCTTATATGTCAGTTATAAGAGTTTGACCGGGATTTGACCAAATAATATTCTATTTAAAAAAATTTGAAAAAAGTGATTTTTTTTTTTTTACTATTTTATGTTAATTATTGGTCTTATATGTCAGTTATAAGAGTTTGACAGGGATTTGACCGAATAATATTAGAATTTAATTCTCAAAAGTTGAAAAAAGTGAAAATATTTGACTCTTATATGTAAAGTAGTGGTCTTATATGCCAGTTATAAAAGTTTGACCGGGATTTGACCGAATTATATTATTTTCTCAAAAGTTGAAAAAAGTGATTTTTTTACTCTTATATGTTAGTTATAAGTGTTTGACCGGGATTTGACCAAATAATATTATATTTTTTATCTTAAAAGTAGAAAAATTGTCTCTTATATGTCAGTTATAAGAGGGCAGTTCAGTCTTTTTGCAAGCGAAGGGTGTCTATGGTATTAGTAATCTGTTGGGTCCTTATTTAGAATAAAAGTTGGTACTGAGGGGCCCTAGAGTCCGAAGCCCTTTTACATAATTAACGAGAAACTTTTCGTGGAGATTGTCGAGTTCATTAATTTATTTTATATTTAAATATTTTTAGATTATTTCTTTTTAATAAATTAAGGGCATAAATAAATATAGAATGAATGAGAGGAACCACTTAGCATTGACGAGTTTAAAAAAAAAAAAAGGGGAATCAAATTTCAGATGCACTAGATTAAAAATAAGACCTTTTTAGTTCAACCAACAATGAGAGCATTTGAAAGGCTTAAAAGGTGACACAAAAAACAGAGACAGCTTTAAGAATGGAGGAGGTAGAAAGAAAGATGGTAACTCCGTGTTATTGAATTTGTTCACGTTTACGCAACATCAACGAATCCATCATCACCACACATTCATTACAATCTTTTTATCAGTCCCCACAAAAGAAAAAAAGTTGTACTAATTTTTTTTTATTTTTTTTTTACTTTTTTTTTTTTTCATTTGCTCTTTCCTAAAAAGACTCCCTATTTCTGTGACATTTAACTGAAACTTATGAAAAACATGTTTTTTCATCTTTTAGTGTAAAACAAGTTTTTCATAATACTAACTCTTCTCAATAAATATAGGAGTAACATTTCCATACAAGTAGAGCCGTCAGTTTGGGATCGTCCCGTCCCGCCATATAAATGGGACGGGATGAGATAGTATATTCTAATCTCGTATAAAAGCAGGCGTATTTGGGACATCCCGTTTGGGACGCGGGACAAAGCGGGATGGGACGTCCCACAATTTTTTAATTTTAATTTTAATGTTAATTTTTTTAACCTCAAAGATATTTTAGCACTTAATTTTTAGTTTTTCTTTCAACTATCCATTGTCTTTTTGTGTTGATTAAGCTATTTTATGAAATTAAGAAGTTTTGATCTTGTTGGATTGTAAAAGATTACTCTTATGATTTATATTTAATGTTTTGGCATTATCTCAGTTAGATTTTAGTTTTATAATATTAACGTCTTCTTGTCCCGCATTTGTCCCGCGTCCCAAGGTAGGATGAGACGGGACAAGGATTTCCCGTCCCGTCCTGTAATATTGCGGGATTTCATAGTTTCGTCTCATCCCGTCACGTTTTCCCGAATTGGTACAGGTCTACATACAAGCAAAATTTCCACAACAAAGCAAATAGATAAACATTCATTTTTCTACCAAGTTCAAGTTCAAATTCAAATATTTACATATGTGAATTTGGTCACGGATTAGGGCAAGTAATAAGAATCACATGACTAGCCCCATTTTAATTCAATTCTAACTACTTTTTGCCCTTATCAACTTAATCATAGGTGGATATGTTATCCGATAGGACCGTATGAATTTAATTGGCTCTTACTGCACTACTTGTTCATTCTCTTTCCATATACTCCATATCTCTTGGGTCAAAAAAGTACTCCCTCCTCAGCTCCGAAGTGATCTTTTAGTTTGCCACTTTTTACTGTCTCAAAAAGTTCTTTCCATTTCTACAATCTAGCCTTAAAAGTGCATAAACAAAACATAACCAGTGAAGGAAGTATCTATATCCTTAAAAAGTTTGAATAGTCAAATGAAAAGATCATTTTGGGACGGAGTGAGTATTTGAAGTGAACAAGTAATTATAGAGCTCCAATCTATTGTCCATAAGAAAAAAAAGTGTAAAGGAGACCTTATCTTTTATTCAAGTAATTCCTATGTCTGTCGAAAATAAACAAAAAAAATTAAACATTTACTTATTTTAAGATGGAAAAGATATTAACTTTTCAATAGCATTATGTGCAAAAATTTTAAAATACTACAGTATTTATCCAAAAAGCTAAGTCCACAGTTTTAATCTTCATTACTTATGACTAGGAGCCAATGCTTTAAATTTAATGAGTGAGGTCCTTGCTTTCATTTTTCTATTCCCTCCGTCTCAATTTAAGTCACAATTTAAGGTTTTTAGTTTGACAATGCACGCTTATTAAAAAACTAACACAAAAACATTGGAAATTGGTCAAATAAAAGAAATGAGTTAAAGGATATAATTATCCAAATACTATTTATAAAGCAAGTGGATGAAAAGTAAGGCAGGTAGGTAACGTTTTTTTTCTAATTAAATGAACTTTTGAGGAGAAGATGTCTAAAACACTATTACCCTTTGCCATTTATGAAATAAAGCAATTAAAAAGTTTAAACTGAGACAAACTAAAAAAGAAAGTAAAAACTGGGAACGAGGGAGTATGAAATAAGGATCTTTCATGACTTTTATGAGATCTTTACCATTAAGTCATCAAGTATACGTCACATACTATGTGTTTCTTTACCATACCTTTGGGGGAAGCTTTTGCACCTCTCTTTATCTGTTCTTCATGGCTGGAATTGTTGATGACATAAAAGCAAACTAACCAAAAGGTTAAATAAACTATTCACATGTGATTGATATGTACGTGAAACTAATGGAAAAAAAATAAAAATCAAAGGAACTTATCGCAGCCAGATGCGATAAATTATGTTGGCCGTGAAGCGGTGACGTATCTAGAATTTACTTATAATTACACATATTACTCCATATTTAAAAAAAGTCAAGAAAGAGATTCAAAATCAAGACTGTAAGTTGAAAATCTTGCATTTTACGCGCTGAGCTAGACAATCTACCTTATTAATGGGTGCACTATGTATAAATTAATTTTAAAATGTTTACATATATTTTGAAAATATTTTCTCTAGTAAATTAGGTGATTAAGTAGATTAACTTGCACCATATACTATTGTACGTATGCCCTTGTCGTGAACACCTAACATGCGATAAACCCTAACTTTTATATGCATATACACCTTTGAAATTTATTACTCTCTCCGGGACTCGGACTAAGGTTCTTAGTTTGACTTTACACGGAGATTAAAAAAAAGTAAATGTTGTGAGTATGAAAAAGTAAGTAAGAGAAAGTAAGAGAGATAAAGTGGGTAGGGATTTTTTGTTGTGAAAATAACAAATGGGTCCCATATTCCATTTTAAGTAATAAAGCAACTAAGAACCTTAGTCTGAGACAAAAAAAAAAAGTAAGAATCTTAGTCGGGGACAGAGAGAGTACTATTTTTGCCCCAAAATGAAAAATAAAATGTATACTTATTTTTGTGACGGAGAGACTAATACCTAACTTCATATATTTATTTTTCTGCTGTAGGACTCCTAATTAAAATGAACACTATTTCTTGTTTAGATTTCTTTGAACAATGCAAAAGAATCATTGTATTTAGTGAGTGAATTGGACTTTTGTTTTTAGTAAGTGAACTCGTTCTGAATGTTCAAGTAAAACAGCCCATGTATCTCCACTTGGGCCCTGGGCCACAGCCACAAAATCGGCGGGCCAAAACTCCCACGCCCAATGGTTTGGGGCGGAGCCTCTCTGAAATTGTTCTGATAACATTCATGATAGATTTTTTTAGAAAGATTCACCACTATCTGCGATGTAAAATTGTTATTGAAATTTGAATCCATATATTCTTATTTACATTTTCAAAGTCAATCTCAAAAGCAATATAGAAATAGGAGCAGGGGCGGATCCACCTTGGTACGAGCGGGTGCGACGGCACCCACTCGATCTTCAAAAATATTAGTATATACTTACTCCGTCCGCCCCAAATACAAATTCAGTCATTTATTTTGAGTCACAGGTAGTAGTATAGTTAACTAAATTTACATAATCAAACCAAATAATTTCAGTAGAAATGACGATCACTTTGTTTTCCAAAAATTCCACGCCCGTACGTAGAAGATATGAGATCCACTAGTAGAGGAAACTGCAATGTAGCAAACGAAGTGATCGGCAAGCAAGCTAAAGCAGCCATCGAGAGAACAGGCCACACCTTTCCATGTTCTTGTCCAAACACAAGATAAGTCGTTGCACAAAAGGCGATTATCATAAAACATGTCGAAATGAACAAAGTCACAAGACCAATTATCAACTTCCTCGGTAGAGAATAAAGAAAATCTCGCTCTTCATAACGTGAAGTGAGGATGGACAAGAACATCAACAATGATGTGGTTGAAGTGAAGAGAGAAACTGCGTCTGAAATAAAGAAAATTATGAAGGCGGCCTTTTTGGAAAAAATGGGGAGGCCGCTATTGTCGCTAGTGCCACCTGGCACTGTAATTGCGGCGGCAAATATGATTGTTACTATGAGGGCTGCAACGATCGTGTAGGAATATGAGGTGTCTTTCATCCATTTCTCGCCTTCTACTACCAATGTCTTGTGTTCCCTTGTAAATACCATTGCAGGAGTCTCTTGCTTCGAGTTTAGTTTCTGTTTTAGACCTGGCGTAACAAATTTTTCGACTTCCTGCATAATAGCTCTAAGTTAGGTTCTGTCTGTTAGGGTTGAATGAGGTATCGGTCTAAGAGAGTTGTCTTTGGGCCATTGAGAGACCTCATTTAGCCCAAACAAAACAGACCCTTAATTAGTACCCCTCTTTCCTTAAATGAGCGTTCATTTTCAAAAAATTTACTTGATTCGCTCTTCCCGGATACTCCACCCGTCCCATTTATAGTGGTCACATTTGACTTTTTCGGTCAACACACGTGAACTTTTGCCAAACATTAAAGTCAATCTAATCATTCTAGTGAAATTTTAGAAAGTTTTAAGGCCAAAATTACCCCCCAAAGTATCCACCGAATCCCACTTTGCCCCCCAGCGCCAAATTTGTCCCACTTTGCCCCCCAAAGCTTCAATTTGTCCCACTTTCCCCCCCAGCTCCAGACTTTGCACCCCAGCACTAACGAATGTTAGAAAATTTAACAGAATAGGTAACGATTGGACTATTTTGTAATGCTTATTAGTTTTTAAGGGTCAAAATGCAAAGTTTCAAATATTAAGTACTAAAAATTTATTTATTTTTCCAAATATTTAACATTATCTTAAATCATAAATAATTAATAAGTCTTGAAACTAATACTAATTTTATGCTAATTTTTTTTTTTTTAAAAATATGAAATTATTTTTTCTAAATAAATGAAATTTATTTTTTTTAATAAAACTAAAAATTAAGTATGTTTTTTTTATTTTTTAAATAAAAATATTTAAAAAAATAAAGATTTTTTTTTTCTAAAAAAACATTGTAAAGTTTTATTTATATTTTTAAAAAATATAAAATAAAAATTTTAAATTGTAATTTTTGTAAGAATTTTATTTAAAAAAAATTAAAACATTATAGCCTTTTTTTTATTTTAGAAAAATATTGTATTTTTTTGTTTGTTGAAAAAAGTACAATATTCTTTTAAATATTTTTATTTAAAAAATAAAAAAAACATACTTAATTTTTAGTTTTATTAAAAAAATAAATTTCATTTATTTAGAAAAAATAATTTCATATTTTTTTAAAAAAAAAATTAGCATAAAATTAGTATTAGTTTCAAGACTTATTAATTATTTAAGATTTAAGATAATGTTAAATATATGGAAAAATAAATAAATTTTTAGTACTTAATATTTGAAACTTTGCATTTTGACCCTTAAAAACTAATAAGCATTACAAAATAGTCCAATCGTTACCTATTTTGTTAAATTTTCTAACATTCGTTAGTGTTGGGGTGCAAAGTCTGGAGCTGGGGGGGAAAGTGGGACAAATTGAAGCTTTGGGGGGCAAAGTGGGACAAATTTGGCGCTGGGGGGCAAAGTGGGATTCGGTGGATACTTTGGGGGGGTAAATGTATTTTGGCCAAGTTTTAATGATAAATCACTAAATGATTTATAGAATTTCATTAGGATGATTAGATTGACATTAATATTTAATCAAAGTTTACTTGCGTTGAAAAAAAAAAAATGTGACCAATAAAATAGGACTGAGTGAGTATCATATTCCAGTACTTGCAGTTACCACTATAATTGCTTAAAAGTCATTTTTTTTATAAAAAAATGTAGGGGGAAAAAAAAGAATTTCTGACCTTAAACCATTGGATTTCTCTTTGCATTTGCAATGCTGCACCAGAAACAAGATGGAGTTTGTGAGGGGGAGCTAACTGTCCAGCCAAGTGCAAAATGTTGTTCCTGGAGCTATCTACGCGCGGTAGAAACCGCTGTTTATGATCTCTCATCTGATAAATCAAATTGAAAACTTTTTCACAGCGATTTACAACTGCAACTTGGAATATGTAATGGCCGCCACGGTTCTGCCATATTTCAGATGGCATAGCATCGACAATCTCCTCTATAATTTCATGGGCCCCAGTTTTTGCAGCCTGAATGAATGGCTCTCCTGAACAACGATGGAAAGTACGATCATGGTTTGTGGATTTGATTGCATTGCACATGGATTTCACGAGTTGAAGCGCTTGTTGATGAACCAACTTCTTTTGCTTCAGGTGCGGAACTGCAATCAAAACAATAGACTTAATATATTATATGCATATACATACATATATACTATGTCCATCACAGTTTAAGATTCTTAGTTTTTTTTTTGATGTTTTTGAAGGAACTTTGAGCAATAATTATATATTAATCTAATTATCTTAATGCAAATCTAAAAACTTGTGATTGCTAGTATTTAATAATGGTTTGCTAATTTTCATTAGGATAATTAAATTAACTTATATTGCTGCTCAAAGTTCATTCAAACAATCAAACAATCAGAAAAAAAAAAAAAAAAAAAAAACTAAGAACCTTAAACTGGGACGGAGGGATTATATATTCCCTCCGTCCCAAAATGATCTTCTCATTTGCCATTTCTCATTGTCCCAAAAAGTTCTTCCCATACTACAATGTGGGCTTAAAAGTGCATAAACAAAACATGGCGATTGGAGCAAGTGTTCGTATTCTTAAAAAGTTTGAATAGTCAAATGTGAGGATCATTTTGGGACGGAGGGAGTATGAGCTTACAGTTGACTTACCTAAGTATCCTATGCCTTCCGAAATCACGCAATGTAATCTCTCGCAAACTACGTACAAGAACAAAGAGTTGAGTGTTTGCATTGTCAAGGCAAATTAGTAACCTGATATTGCATTGAAAATATCACTTACCAGAACCAAAATAATTTCCTCTGCTTTTTTGTGAAGTGTTGACAGTTTTGTTCAGTTCTTGGGAGTGGTCAACTGCATTTTCAACATCCTGATCATCTTGGGGCGGCTGATAGTATTCTAAGCTCACGCGAAGGCCTAAAATCAAAGGGATCGAGTTGTGAAATTAATTCAACGGAGATTTCACACTAAATCGAACAGTATGGGTGCCAAAGTTTTTTTTTTTTTTTTTCAGCAATTACTAAATGGCATTTTTGATCAGGAAATTGAACAAACCAGAATAGACGAAGCGTTCCCAGAAATTGAGTTGACATCCACTAGGAAATGCAGACGCCTTGTGAGCCATAAACATCAATGGAGTATCAAGTTTACCCATCTCCGTCGTGACTAATTTAGGGTACCGTTGAACCAAATCCAATGCTATATCTGAAGCAAGCAACATCCAAAAATCTCAAACCAATCAATATATTCCCTCCGTCCCATAATAAAAGTCATATTTGACTTGTCAACAATATGAATGAATATGTTTTATTTCTTGTGCATTGCTTGTATAAAACTGCATTAATCCTATTTCTAGATATAGAAATGCGACATTTATTTTGGAACGGACAAAAAAGGAAAGTGCGAGATTTATTATGCGTAGGAGGGAGTATGAAATATTTCAAATGATCAGTAGTTAGGAAAAGTTAAATTGACTAACCATAAAATTCAGCTATAATAACATCAGTAAGAAGCTCATAACCCCATCTCCCTTCATAAGGACTACATTCTGCATCCTCTTTGGTCGTCACACTACGAAGATAAACAAGCGTTTCTTTATGTGCAAACGAAGCTGCAACATGGATTGGCAAATACTGTAAATTCGTGTTACGACTATAAACAGAATCCGGATCTTTCTTGACCAGAATTCGGGCAGCTGCAGTGTTGCCCACTCGGGCAGCAGATGCAAGGGGTACATTTCGCGATGAATTCTGTAAAGATAATGCCTCTTTTGGTAAAGCTTCGACTAACTTCTCTACAAAATGTATATGTGATTTTCCTCCTTCAACAGCTATATGGAGTATTGTTTGAGAGCTAGTGTTGATTTTTGCTGATATTGCATCTTTATCTTTCTCGAAGAACTTTTGGGCTCCGTCCCAATCAGCTGCGAGTGTGGCTTTATATAATGGTAAGTACCAACTGAAGTCCTTGTGAACGGGCGGCGTCTCTTCTTGTTCATGATCTGCTTAATTGTAGAAATATGAGTAATGGTACGTACGGACACAAGAAAAGTAGTGCTCCGTCCCACCCAAAATAAATGTTGCATTTGACTTGTCTGATTTTAAAAAAGACGCTTTACTTGTTTGTGCATTGCTTGTATATATGTTTCATAACTTAGAAACGTGACATTTATTTTGGGAAAGAGTAAAATAGAAAGTGCGACATTTGTTACCGGAAGGAAGGAGTAAAATTTTGCTTGTTTAATTAAGAGTGAGAGAAAGATGTCGCACCTGAACCATTAATTGAATCGACAGAGGTTACGCTTGAGGGCGCCATTGAATCGACAGATGTTACGCCGAGCTGTTTATTTGGTTCTTAAATAGAACATACAGTACTGTATATACTAGTCCAGAATTCTAAAGAAAGAATAAAAGAAATGAAGGGTATGGGGAAAGGAATAAGTTTTAACCCTTCATAGTACTGTTTTTCAATATTCTCTTTATAGTAGATTCTTGCCTTCAACAATAAAAAGAAACTCAGTGTTGTTCACTGAAGCACAAGTCACAGGATCTGATCTGAAGTTATTAAATTAACTGAATATGGAGTATTCAATGAGATACTTTCTCTGTCTCATAATAATAAGTGTCACAGATGACTTGTCAAACTTTGTACGGAATGTGTTTTACTTGTTTGTACATTGCTTGTAACATAGGAAGTAGCGAGCTGAAATATGCCCTGACACTATTTTCGCATCGACTCGACAAATAATGCCCCTATTAGTTGCTGGCCACACTTGTTAATCTATCATTTATTAGTCCCTCCGTACTCTGTTTGTTATATTCTCTTTAAAGCAGATTCTTGCCTTCACTACATAAAAAAGAAACTTCAGTGTTGTTCACAGAATTAAGCACATGTTACACGATCCGAAGTCATGTTTATTGACACAAGTTCAATAAACATAATTCTCTCGTACTCACTCCGTCTCATAATATAGTAATCTCTGCGTCGCAGTCGCAGAGTATATGTCCACCTTTCCTTTTTATTCCGTCCCAGAGTATATGTCAACTTCCTAAAATGGCAAAGAATATTTACTATTCCTCACACTCATTTTCTCTCCTACTTTACTTTTATACTCACAACACCAATCAATTTACTATTCCATCACACTCATTTTCTCTCATACTTCATTTTTATACTCACAACACTAACATCACTTCCACCATTTCGATCTTAATCTCCGTGCAAATGGGAGGGTGGACATATACTCTGGGATGGAGGGAGTAATATAATAAGTGTCTCACTTTCTTTCTTGATCTGTCCCAAAATAAATGTCGCAGTTCAAAATCATTAAATAGTCTTGGTGTAATTTACTGATCAGGTATGATCAATATATACCACACAAGAACTTGAACAGAAAGATAAAATTGCAAGGAATTTGTCATTACAAAAAAATAAAAAGAAAAGGAAAATGAGTAGCAAAGATGTAAGTCTATCTACTCCCTCCGTCCCCGCTCACTAGAAACTTATTTCCATTTTAGTCTGTCTCAGCTCACTTGGGACCTCCCCAAAATCGCCAACTTTTAATAATTTTATATTGAATCTACCCCACCACTCATTCTCTCTCTTCATTTTACACTACTCAATTTATTCAATCAACACTACTATTTACCTCACTCATTCTCTCTCTTCATTTTCTACCACGCATTTTCCTTATTTTATTCTGTTTCCTTAGTTATTGTCCCCACCTCTTAGGTCTTAAGCGAGGTGGGACAGAGGGAGTACTCCTTATTCATGATCATGCCACAACTATCAGATATGAAATTTAAGTGCATTGCAGTTAAGATTAGGGTTGATGGAACTGAAGGCTTGACTAGTCAACATGAACGTCTTGGCAATGGCAAGGCAGTTGTCGCCACTTTGTACATTCACCACTTCAACACATGATAGAGTTGATTCTGCCTTGGGATGGAAATTATCTGCTGCTCATCAAAAAAATAAAAAAATAAAAAATGCAACGTGTCAGTATAGTCGATAAATGGAAACCATGCTTCAAAATTTCCAAATAATTTGCTAAATCAAAGTATTTTTCGCAAATTGACCAAAATGGATATACTCCCTCCGTCCCACTCGAATTATGATTTTGGGGTCGGATACGGGGATTAAGGAAAAAGTGTTAGTAGAGTAGGTGTTGTGAGTATGAAAAGCAAAGTAGGAGAGATAAAGTGGGGTAGAGAATAATGAGTGGAAAATTGTTGTGAGTGTGAATGTGGGTCCCATTAAATAAAACACTTCTATTTTTGGGTTGTCCTAATTCGAATGGGACACCCAAAATGGAAATTTGTCCTAATTCGAGTGGGACGGAGGGAGTATATATATTTTTGGCAATTGCTCTACTTTCCACCATTGTTATGATTGATAGACCCGTGCTTGTTAGACCGGACCAAGCCCGGGCGGACCGGACAGATCGAGTCTATCTTAGCCGAGTCCTGAATCAAGAGACCGAACCGGATAAACCTATGAGAGGCTATGCCTGAGGTCCCAGCCCATCCATTGATCCCGTATAAAAGAGGCTTTGCCTCCCGTTATTTCATGAGCCTCACGCTTGTGTCCCAAGCAATTAGCCCGGAACCCATACTTTTCAGTTGGAAAATACGTCTAAGAGACTTTAATGATCCGTACCTGTCAGACCATGATTGTAAGTAGTAGTGCCACAACCCACCAACGACGCACCACTTTTCAGCGTCCTTTCCTGACCAGACCAATGAGATCGTGGCACGTGGCATGAATCCGTACGAAGGCGGATAATATCCAGGTCTTATCTCTTTATTCTCTCTCTTTACTCACATATAAATACTCCTTTTCGCTCCCATGGGCACGGTACGTACTCCAACCATAATCACACACACACAAGGCTTTCACATGATATCCTGTTTCAATGGATCAAATCCTTTAATCCATGGTGAAATTATGAGAGGCTCAGGCGAAGTAGGATAGCGGCTGGAAGTGGATCTGTACCCGTGTGCGCAGTTTTTGGGTACTAATCTTGAGATCGTTTTATCCTCGGAAGAATATGCCTGTATCTGAAATCGCACGAGTAGGAGGCAATAGTTTCTCTTAGGAGAGTCGTATTCAAGCGACTCGATCTACTCGATAGTATTCTCAATTTCTCTTTGATTTTCTTATTGTCAAGTATGCTCAATTTTACTTGTATTGTTCGTTGTTGGTTTACTACAATTACATTGTTAAAACACGATTGCCCCTTTGATTATATGTATAATCCGCTCGTTGCGTAACTTAGGTTCTAACAAAAACACCATCACCACCATTCTCAGAATCATTGTACTATCACATTCGTTATTTTCTTCCTCACCCTAATGATCATTAGAAACTTATAACGAAATTATTAAAAACGTGTCTTTTTTTTTTTAATATTAATGCGGGTACACTTAAGCTTAAAAAACTCCTTTTTCTACTTTCAGGAAAAACTCTTTTTTCTTAAAAATAATAATATGAAAATTGATGGAGAAAACTCCATTATGTATATTTTTAGCAATTGCTCCCAAATGAGTATACTTGATGAGTGAGTTTTTACTCATTTTATTAGATACTTTTAGACTTAATTATTGCTTCTTTCTCAAGCTTTTGTTATTTGATTTGGGTATTTTTGTGTCTTTGTTGTGTAAGGTGATTATGTGCTCAATCTATAAGAAATAGGGAGAAAAAGAGCTTATTGGAGCAATTTTATGAAGTCCAGGGGCTGCTGTGAAAAATCTGTTGAAATTTAGGGCCAAACTGAAATTATCTGAAACAGGGACTGTTATGGAATTTCTAAAATCTGAGGGACTAAAATGGAAATTAACAAATTATGAAGGACCATTGAGGAATTTCGGAAATCAGCCCTAAAATTACCCAAATTGGAGAAAGAATTTAGTTTTCTGATTCTTTATTATATCTTTTGAGTATTCTTTTTAGTTTAGGATTTTCTTTATTATTTTCCTTTTCTTTTTACAATTTCTTTTCCTTTTTAGTTTATGTTAGTTTTCTCCTATAAATACTACTCCCTCTGTCCCTAAATGAGTGTCCATTTTCAAGAAATTTTTATCCCTAAATGAGTGTCTTTTTTTAACATAACTTTCTCCCTAAACGTTTTTTTTTCGAAAAAAAATTCACCGGTTTCTTTATACGTGCAAAACTAAAGGTTTAGAAAGAGATTACAAGATTATATATGAATTGTTGTTACCAAATTGTTCAAAAAGTTGAGATTTTTAGTGTCCCTTAAAATGAAATTTAGACACTCATTTAGGGACAGATGGAGTACTAGGTTTTTAGTATTAGTCATCAACAATGTAGCTCGTAAATATTTGTAAGGATTTGCGAGGTTGGAGAGATTTGTTCTTTGTCTATGAAGAACAATTCCACCAACTGTGAATTGGAGGTAACTTTATATTTATTCAATTGAGTTTTTTTTTAATCTTTATCTTTATTCATAATTTTAGTTGTGCTTAATTTAAATCTATTGCTAGGGTTTATAGATTTGATCACCCTATTTATCCTTGTGATTGATTTTTACTAATTTTCTATTTACTGTGCCAGTGTAGAAATTCACCGTAGCATCTTCATAGTTTATGCATGTGACATGGTAAATTGTGAAGTGGGTAAAATTAGATGTTTATCTATATGAAATAGTTGTAGAAAACATTTTTGATCTTGTTTCTTAAATCGTTTAAGCAATTAATTCTTAAATCTAGACTGTGCCAGTTAGATTTATTTATTAATTAAGGTTTCTAGCGAGTGTGTCACTGCTATTAACTAATCTGAAAGAATAAACAGAGATTGAAATAAATCTCGTGATCAAGTGAATATGGTAAAAAGTGAAAAGATGTACCAATGATATTTGAATTAAAGACGGGGATACCTTTTAACTCCGCGATTCCTATCATTTATATAATTGCTCATGTTAATCACCTATCTTTTTATTTGTCATTAGTAATTTTTATTATGTTTATATAGTTAAATAACTTTGAATTAATCCAAATCCCTGTGGATCGACCCGTGTGTTTGTGTATTGCTATGATGATAGCTCATGCACTTACGAGGTATTATAATTTTGTCTATCAATACGTATATGAACAAGAAGAGCCCTTGTCCCTCATGCCTCCTAGGACATCAAATAAAGAAGAGGGAGTCTCATGTGCAACGGCCGAACCGTGCGACGGTGCCAGGCGCACCAATTTATTTATTTATTTTTTTTTTGCCGAGATTTTTTTTTTTTTTTTTTTGCCACCCCAACTTTTTCCTCCAACAAAAGTAACACTTATTATAACGAAATATAACACTTTTTTTTGCTTCAAAATGTACCACAATTTTGCTGCAATAGATTAAAGATAACATAAAGATTGACAACTAAACTAATGTCACACTTTTTTATAAAGGAATGTAACACTCTTTTTTTCAAATGTAACACTATTTTTTTCAAATTAACATAAGATTAACAAACTAAACTAATTTTACATTTTATAAAAAATGAATGCAAAATTTTTTCTCTCAATTGTAACAGTTTATATTCTTAAATGTAACATTATATCTGAAATGTAAAAAAAATTTATTGAGAAAGTAACAATTGAAAAGCAACTCGATTATATATATGAATTTTTACTCTTTTTTTAAAGAAGAAAAGTAACATTTACTAAATAAAAATGTTACATTCAGCTATATAGAAATTATAATTATATATTCACTTTGTTACACTTCAAATATTACTTTTTCTAACCACAAAAACCATCAAACAATTTAAATTCTCTTTAAAAATTGATGTTACATTTGACTGTAAAAAGTGTTACTTTTTGAAGATGAAACTGTTACTTTTATCAGAACAGAGTGTTACGTTGATAAGCAGCTCAAACTTTTTGTGTGTAAAAAAATATGTTTTTTTAAAATAAAATCAAACTATATAATGACCTATCTAGTTTGATTCGTCTCGCCGAGACGAACACAACGTTATTTTTAAATATTGTTTTTAAGTTATAAATCTCAAAATATAGCATTTTAAAGTTATTGGAGTTTTTTTTTTTAAAAGAATGACACGTGGCGCACTGGGAATGGAGGAGAGGCTGGCGGGCGGATAAAGGAGCCGGGTTAGGCGGGCTGATCTATGGGCCAAACCCGTCGCACGGTGGTGCAACGGGTGCATATAAGACTTTGTCAATAAAGAAAGAAAGAAAAAAAAACTTTGACAAATTACAAAACGTACTTAAGCAACCACGGAGAAGTCTATTATTTTATTTTATTTTTAAATCAAACAACACATAATTGCATTAATAAAAATTAAGAAGACGGCGTTCCGCAAATGACGGAGGGTCGTCTATAATGTAATAGTTGCAATTAAGATTTACACATAAATTGCCTAGCACATCTCGAATTATGATAGCTAACCCCGAACCAAATCTCCAATGAATAGGAACCATAACCTGTGAGATGCCCAATGCTTCTCCAAGTAAAACTTGGACACGACTGAACACTGGCCTTTAGTAAACCCCCGAACAGTAAAAATTTGGCTTTGAAAACACAAGAAAGTGACGCATCTGAGTCGGCATTAAATGCGCAATCAAACATCTCAAGCATTGTACCAAAAACAAATATCATAATCATTCTATGGCTCTCACAGATGAGAGAAGGCAGAGGTTCCCAACAAAGGGAAGAAGACAAATGCTCCCAACAAAGGGGAGAAGGCAAAGGCTCCCGACATAAGGGAGATAACATATAATATAACGAGAAGTAAGACAACATAATTTATTCATCAATTTAATAAGAAAAAACGAAAAATACTACAAATCTAGAAATTATATTATTTAAAAACAGGAAATTTCTCGTAATTTAAACATTAATCATTGAGTTAATGATTAATGTTCAATGTTTAATGTTTAAATTAGGAGACTCATAATCAATAACCCAGAGATCGAACAAACAGAAGAAGATGGAGGGGAATAGAGATGAACAATGAGGAAGAAAATAGATGAGAGAGAGAAGTCTATTATCATGTGAGAAATAATAAAGTTACAAAATGTGGTCTACAAAAAATAAAGTACTACCTCTGTTCTTAAATGAGTGTCTAAATTTTATTTTAAGGGACACTGAAAATCTCAACTTTTTGAACAATTTGGTAACAACGATTCATATATAATCTTGTAATCTCATTTCCAAACCTTTAATTTTGCACATATAAAGAAACCTTTAGTTTTGCACATATAAAGAAACCGGTGAAAATTTTTTCGAAAAAAAAAACGTAGGGAGAAAGTTATGTTAAAAAAAAGACACTCATTTAGGGATAAAGATTTCTTGAAAATAAACACTCATTTAGAGGCGGAGGGAGTATTATAATTGTGTTAATATTTTTAATTGAAATGTACTTCATTATGGATGTGGCCAATAAAATATTGCAATCACGTCTTATGTCATTCATTTTGTGAACTTTATTTTATAAGCCTAGCTTCCCTATCCTATAGTACCATCCTGCTTGCTTACGGTAGGAAGGAACTCCAATGTCGCGCCCAGACTCCAGAGCCCTAGTTCCGGTCAATTCACGCTCTCCGGTAACCTTTCCTTTTGATCGGAGCTCCGAGCGGTGGAGAATCTCCTTGGCGCGCAATACATGTAAGGCTCTTAATTAATTTCACAATGTGAGGGTGTAATGCTTGCAAAATCGTCCTGGTATGTGAATACATCTTATTCCTATTGTGATCTGTAATGCTTGCAACTTTAATTCAATTCACATTTTTCTTAATTCTTGAACTCAAAAGTTTTTTGAAGTTTAAATTGGGACGGAGGGAGTATATCTTTAATTAGAGTATATCTTTAATTTGGTACCTGAGTAAAGTTTATAGTTGATGCAAAATGATGGTGTACCCTGCAGAAGGCGAACTATTGTGATTTTGTTTATTCCCTTTGTCCCAAAAATTAGTCTAATTTGAACTGAGTGAGTGAGGCGTTAGGATCATACATACCTTTACTAGTTTGTATTCTTTTGAAATTGCACGAAAATTACACCCCATTTTTTTTTTTTTTTTTTGTAAAATGAGAGAAAGTGGGACTATGTTTTTGCTTTTTTATGAAAATCAATGTCCCTTAATGTTTAAAAGCATTCATATGAATTCAAATTGGGACAAATAAAGGTAGAAAGGGGGACAATTGCTCTGCTTCTAGTCATCAATATGATGACACAAAGAAACCAATATAGCCAATTTGAGATCTGTGAGATAATTTTGGTATTAACCTTGTCCATTTACATGTCTCTATATTCGAGTAAGAATTGTATCTTTTGATTTTCAAAATGTTGCATCATACCGACTTTGATCCCATACAATGAATCTTATCTGCACTTTTTTTTTCTTCTAATTTTAGAGTGTTTGTTTTGCAATGAAAAATGCATGTCCTTTCAGGACTAATTCATTTCAAATTACTAGTATTAGTGGTTGCTTTTAGTTCCTTTTTGTTAGTGCAGACGGAGGTGTTACCTCAGATGTTGCCACTGACAGTCTAAGTGCTGTGACGAAAATAATTTGTAATTTGACATTTCTTTCTAATATAATTTTATACTAATGTCCTAATATTATTGTCTAGATGTTGGTCCATATTTTCAGGTATAATAAAGTTGATTTATGGAGCTTAAAACATGGAGAAGAAATTAATGAAGAATTACTCATAAAAGCCGAGTTAATAAGGGAGTTACAAACATATTTAACATGTGTTAAATATGTTACATATGGAGAAGACCAAGTCCAATGTTAGTTGCTGATCAAATAGATGAAGTACAAGGCGTTGGAAGCAAGGAGTACAACAAAGTGAAGCTTAGACTTGGGCATGAAGAATTCGGTTGAGAGAATCAAGGAAGGAAGACCAAGTCAAGCTTGTTTTGTGGAGATAAGGCTTGCACATGATCTCCACTCTTCCCACTCGTCACAAACAGCCCAAGGCTGTTATTTGTGTAGCCTCCAAGTCTTGGTTGGCTATAAATAGATGCTTGGATGAAGATTGAAGGGAAGCCAATTTTATACACACATCCATAGCACAAAAAGATCAAAGTACTCTTGGCTCCTTTTGAGATTCTTTCTTCCATACACTCTTTTATCACTCAAATACTTCGGGTTTGAGTGAGTTTTGGTTAGGATAGAATCTTGTACTTTGTTCTTACTTTGGTTCCATAGAGAGTATATCATAGTTTGTATAGGGAACCATTTTAAACTTTGTAATTGGTTTTGATTATAAGGTTTTCGCCATCTAGGCATCTCAAGTTATATTTATATAACTTGAGAAAAATATTTCTCTTGTGCTATTTATTTTCCGCTGCAAAAAATCTACTATTTTTGTGCGTGTATTTTCTGTCCGTCTGGAGTGTTACCTGGGGTGTTGCTTAACACTTGAGGTAACATCTGTTCTCAGAAAGTCATTGACAAACAATTTCAATTGGCACCAGAGCCCGGTCACTTGACATACTAAGTGATTCGTTCCAGAGTTGTCATGGCTTTCGATCCTGCTAATCCTAATCAAAAGCGTCTTCCTGTTTTAGATGGCTCGAATTATGCTTATTGGAAGATCCGCCTACGCTCGCATATCAAATCAATTGATCTTCGGGCATGGCGATCTATAACAAATGGTTACTCTCTCCCTATGTTACCTCCAGATGAAGATGGTGACGTTCAAGTCAAACCTGAATCGGAATGGACTAATGAAGAGATTACTCTAGCTAATTATAATGAAAAAGCACTTAATGCTATTTTTGAATGGGTTGATATGCATATTTTTAAACTTATTCAAAATAGTTCCACTGCTCAAGAGGCATGGGACACTTTACAAAGATTTTGTGAAGGTGATAGTAGTGTGCGTGATAATAAGCTCAGAACTCTTACTGGCAAATTTGAAAGATTGAGGATGGGTGAAAATGAAACGATTTCATCCTATTTTGAAAAATTGTTTGATATTGCAAATGAGTGTCAACTTTTGGGTGAACCTTTTACCAACAAACAACTTGTTTCAAAAGCTATTCGAACTCTCCCCGAGAGGTTCAATATGAAAGTTTCATCTATTGAAGAAGCTCACAATCTTTCTACAATGAACATCAATTCTTTAATGAGTATTTTGAAAAATTTTGAGTCAAATCTCCTTGAACAAAGTGAGGCTTCTAAAGGGAAAAATATTGCTTTAAATGTGCAATCCTCAGATTTTTCAAATGATAATGAAGATGAAATTTTTGAAGAATTGGATGAAAGTGCCAGTGTTGCTTTACTTGCTAGAAAATATAATGCAATGGTTAAAAAGTTTAACAATGAAAAAGTGCAGGTAAAAGCAAAAGAGAAACAAACCAAGGTGTATGATTCGATGCCAAGAAGGACGTTCCCATCTACTCAAAAGTCAGCCCCTATGCGTAGAGCATCCTCAGATCAATCAAGGTCGGATCCCAAATACATTGATTCAATTCAATGTCATGCTTGTTCGGGATGGGGTCATTACGCAAACGAGTGTGGCAACACACTACGGAAGAAGGGAAAGAACCTATGGGTATCCCTGAGTGACAATGAAGATGAGGGTTCAATCCAGGAAGAAGAACTAGATCAAACAACCATGTATGTCACAGTCAGTGACTTGCAGACTGAACATGTTACCAGAGATGTTATGTCAACTGAGATAACATCCGAGACCACATCTGTCAGGTATAACAATTTCAGTACTGATAATAATGTTTGTTTCATGGTTTCCACTAATCTTGATACAGGAAGTTCGCAAGAGGATGAGATGAGCAAAGATGAGCTCATTGAAGACTTAAAAATCCTCTATAAGGATATGCTCAAGGAATGGAAGAAGGAGAACCAAATGGTTAAAACTTTAACCAAGAAGAACGATGGACTCAAGGCCTACTTGAACCGAATGGAAGCTCAAGCATCCCAGAAAGATGCCGAGCTAGAAAAAGTCAAGGCCAAGTTGACTCTAGCCGAAACCACCTTGAAGAAGCTCAACACCGGATCGTCCAAACTTGATGAGATCCTAAACTTGGGTAAGCCTTTGAGAGCAGGTATTGGTTTCCGAGAATCATTAGAAAGTATTACTTCTTCTTTGTCTTGTAATGAACATAATGTAAAAGGTCACGAGTTTGATCAAAATTCTTGTTCAAATGATGTTTCTGACAAAGGGAAAGTGTGTCAATACTGTCACACTATTGGACATCTTAAAAATAAATGTACAAAGCTTTCAAAGAAAGAGTCCAGTCCAGATGTGTTACCTGAAGTGTTACCCAGCACTCCAGATAACACACACTGTCAGAAAGTCAAAATATCAAAAAAGAAGTCATGGAAACCAAAAGCAAATGTGAGATGTGATGTTGTATATACTGCCTTAAAAACAAATGTTGAAGGATCATGGTATTTTGATAGTGGGTGTTCACGCCATATGACGGGAACAAAAATGTTTTTAAAACACTATGAATCCGTTCAAGGGGGCAGTGTAACTTATGGTGGTGGGAGCAAGAGTAATATAATAGGTAAAGGAACACTAAATGTGAATGGTTTTCCTGCTTTAAAAAATGTCTTGCATGTAGATGGCCTAGTAACTAATTTAATTAGTATTAGTCAACTTTGCGATGACAACATGGAAGTAAAATTTAACAAGGACACTTGTGAAGTTTTTGATGGTACTAACAATTGTGTTATGACAGGAACTAGATCAAGTGATAATTGTTATTGTGTGGGAGATAAATTCGTGTGCAACACCGCACAAATTGATGTCACAAACTTATGGCATCAAAAGTTGGGACATGTTCATTTGAGGAACATTGATAAGATTGTTAAGTTAGATGCTGTTAAAGGAATTCCTAAACTAGATCTTAAAAATCCTATCATTTGTGAAGATTGTCTTAAGGGGAAACAAACTCGTGTTGCCCATAGTGCTGCCCAACATTCCGAGCAACACTCTGGAACAACACACTGTTTTCAACTCCTACATATGTATTTAATGGGTCCAGTTGAGGTAGAGAGTTTTGGAGGAAAGAGATATTCTTATGTCATTGTTGATGATTTTTCGAGATTCACTTGGGTTTATTTTCTAAAAGAAAAATCGGAAACTTTTGAAAAATTTAAACTTTTACACTCCAAAATCAAAAACATGTTTTGTGCCTCTATCTTTAGAATCAAATCTGATCATGGGAGAGAATTTGACAATGTTTTATTTTCTACTTTTTGTGAAAGAAAAGGAATACATCACGAGTTTTCAGCTCCTAAAACACCCCAACAAAATGGGGTGGCCGAAAGGAAAAATCGTACTTTACTTGAAATGACTCGTGTGATGTTGTTTTCTAAAAGGATTTCTAAAAGATTTTGGGCCGAGGCACTTAACACGGCTTGTCACACAACTAATAGAATTTTTCTAAGACCCGGAACCACTATGACACCTTATGAAATTCTGAATGGCAAGAAGCCAAAAGTTCACTATTTTCATGTCTTTGGGTGTGTGTGTTACATTTTGAATGACCGGGATTACTTAGAAAAGTTTGACTCTAAAAGTGATAGGGCGATATTTCATGGATATGCGGCAAATAGTCGGGCATATAGGGTTTACAATCTTAGACTAAAAACCATCCAAGAATCCGTTAACATTGTTTTTGATGATCTCTCAAGTATTTCAGGTGAAAGTGCTCAAGAGTCTCCTCTGGTGTTATTAGAAGATGTCATACAAACTGCAAATGACATCACAGATGCTGAGCAGAATGTTATCATCAATGAGATAGCATCTCAGGCAGCACCTGAGTCCAGTGATCCATCCGAGTCTGATGCAGAAGTTCATGATGACGCAAGAAGGGATCCTCCACCCAGAATTCGTAGGAATCATCCTACAACTCAGGTAATTGGGGAAGTAATTGAAGGGGTCCGAACAAGAAACAAAGAACCCGTGAATTATCGGGAAATGGTAAGGTATGTGTGCATGTCAACCACATACACCAAGGTAAAACACTCTTGTTTTGTGTCATCAATAGAACCTAAAAATGTGATTGAAGCTTTAAAAGACAATTTTTGGATTCAAGCTATGCAAGACGAACTAGATCAATTTACCCGAAATAATGTATGGTTTTTAGTACCCCGTCCTATTAATACTAATGTTATTGGGACAAAATGGATTTTTAAAAACAAAACGGATGAAGAGGGTAATATTGTTCGAAATAAAGCTCGTCTTGTGGCTCAAGGCTATACACAAGTGGAAGGTATCGACTTTGACGAAACCTTTTCACCCGTGGCTAGAATTGAGTCTATCAGACTTCTCTTAGCCATAGCTTGTTATCTTCGAATCACTTTGTATCAAATGGATGTTAAAGCAGCATTTTTAAATGGATATTTAGATGAGGAAGTTTTTGTTGAACAACCTAAAGGCTTTGAAGATCCATCCCAACCAAACCATGTGTATTGACTTGATAAAGCCTTATACGGTCTAAAACAAGCTCCGCGCGCATGGTATGGTCGTTTAACTAGTTTTTTGCTTGAATATGGTTTTATTCGAGGAGAGGCGGATAGAACCTTATTCATTCTAAAACATGGAAAGGAACTTGTCATTGCTCAAATCTATGTTGATGACATAGTCTATGGCTCTACTTCAAAAATTTGCTTAAATGATTTTGTAGAGGCTATGACATCAACTTTCGAGATGAGCATGATGGGTGAACTAAACTTCTTTCTTGGCTTGCAGGTAAGACAACTACCCGATGGAATATTCGTCTCACAAAGCAAGTACGCTAAAAATCTAGTCAAGAAATTCGGCTTGGAGGGGTCAAAAAGTTCCTCGGTTCCTATGGCTACTACACTTAAACTCGGCAAGGATGAAGGGGGAGAAGCAGTCGATCCTACCCTTTACCGTTCCATGATTGGTAGCCTTCTTTACCTTACCTCTAGCCGACCCGACATTATGTTTTCTGTGTGTGTCTGTGCACGATACCAATCCAACCCCAAAGTCTCTCATCTTAATTCTGTGAAAAAGATAATTAAATATGTTTCCGGAACAAGCGAACTAGGAATTTGGTATGCTAAAGATACAAATACAAATCTAGTAGGCTTTAGTGATTCGGATTGGGCGGGGGATATAGATGACAGAAAAAGTACTAGTGGGGGGTGTTTTTACTTGGGTAATAATCTAGTATCATGGTATAGTCGTAAACAAAATTGTGTGTCGCTCTCTACTGCTGAGTCTGAATACGTGGCAGCAGGGAGCTGTTGTACTCAATTAATATGGCTAAAACATATGTTAGACGACTATGGGCTTGAGAGTAAAAATATGATCATGTACTGTGATAGTCTGAGTGCCATCAACATTTCCAAGAACCCTGTCCAACACTCCCGCACAAAACACATTGATATCCGTCATCATTTTTTAAGAGATATGGTTGAAAAAGGCTTAATAGCTATAGAGCATATTGATACCAAGTATCAATTAGCGGACTTTTTTACAAAAGCCTTAGACCTTGAGAGATTTTCTTTCTTGAAGAACTCTCTTGGTCTTTGTAATCTCTAAAAATCTCCTGTTTTCTGGTGTTACCTCAAGTGCTACCAGCATCTGAGATAACACTTGTATATTATTGTTTTGTTTTTGTTTTAATATGTCAATGAGTAGTATTTTCTATTCATTGATGGTGGCACATGCTGACCTTTTTGTTATGGTAGGATAACACTCTAGGTAACATTATTGACAACATCCCTATAAACTCAAAAGTGACAAAGTCACTAATTCTTTTTTTTTTTTTAAAAAAAAAGGCAAAAAGGCTAAAAACACTTATAATATTTCCTTAGTAGCTCGGGGCACGGCGTTCGCTGCGACGATGCACTCTTGCCAAAAGGGGATATTATCTAGTGATTTTGTACTAAGTATTAGGAACATGGAGTTCGCCACTACAATGTTTCCTACTTGAACAGTACAAATCACTAAAACATGCTTACACTTTATAAGGACTCGGGGCACGGAGCTCACTACTACGATGCTTCCTTGTAGATAAAGATGTGTAAATCATGTTTATTTCTAAGTGTTTGAAGATGAAGAACAAGCTTTTAATATCTATATTACTAGATTTGTTTTGCCTAAAGTATTCTATTTTGGCAAGCTTGTTTTACCTCAAAATGCTTATTATAGAAGCATATTTCTGCCTCATGTGTTCAAAAATGAGGTCCATCTCGCCTTAATTGCCTTAATACAAATTCAATAAGGGATGTTTATCACGGATGTTATCTTAAGTGTTACCATCATTGCCATCAACACATTAGTGTGTGCTACATTCGTTTTTTTTAATTTTAATTTATTTTCAGAATTGTTTTTTTAAATTTTCAAAGTTTGAAAGTCTTTTTATTTAAAGAAAAAGAGTTTACAATTTTGAAAAAGTCTAAAACAAATCTTTTACTTTAGGTAAAATATAGTTGTAACAATTTCCCTACAATTTAGGAATCTATCTTCAAATATTTGAGAGATTGTTACATCATTCATTTTACCATCTTTTTTTTCGTTTTATATATTATTTAAAAAAAAAAAAAAAAAAAAACGAATGTGCAGGGGAGTTTGTTAGTTGTGTGCTTGTAAATAGGGTGATTTAATTTAGGTTAGTTTTAAATGTGAGGAAAAATAGGGGTTTAGTTAATTTAAATGATAAGAGTTAAGTTTGAATTAATTGTTTATCCCTTTTCACATTTTTTAACCTCCCTAAAAATCTCTTCCTAATTACTCTCCTTATTTTTCTCACCAAAACTCTTTTTAACTCTCCCTCTCCTCACCGCCTTCTTCAATCGGCAACAACCCAAAACCGGCGACAACCTAAAACCCTCAAAACCCTTCTCCAAAAATTCTCCCAAATCCTCCACTAAAATTCAACAATGGTGAACCCAAATCAAAACCCCAACCAACCCACACCTCTAGAAGAGTCGCCGGGTGATGCCTCGCGTGTTGCCTCGCCAATGGACATCTCACCCTTGGTCTCTCAAATCTCTAACCAAATAGCAATGTCCATTGATGAGCCTTATCATGTTGCAACCTCAGCTCGACCTCAACCCATGACGACTGCTTCTCGTCCACCAAGCTCCGCCACAAAGAGAGTCAAAAGAAAAGCCCCTTCAACAGCAACCAAAATAGGCGCGGCTCCAACAGCTCGAAAGCGGACCTCCAACCGTCTAAGTGCAAAATCCAGGTCAAAAATTCCTTCCAACACCTCTGATGATCCTGTGCAAGTTTCCGATGAAGAAGAAGAGGAGTCACTTGGACTCTCTTCTGATCAAAATTCGGATCAGAAATTTGTTGTCCTTCCGGCCGCACAAGCACAGTCTGTAGAGAGTTTGGACACCTGGGTAGCTGATGAAGAAGAGCCCCTTGCCGCTGTACACAAACGAGTCAACAAAGGGAAAGCAAAACAGAATGTTGCCTCGGGTGCTACTGGTAAACCGGCAACATCTAAGGTAACATCCCGCTCTTCTAAACCTCCTATAGCCCCGGTTACCTCCTCTGATTTGTTTGGGACTTCTGATGATGTTCTGGAAGCTAGCTTTGATAATGATGATGAAGCTTTTCAAAAACCTTTTCTCACTTTGGAATTTTACAAAAGAGCCAACATGGAAAAGTGGCTTGAAATTTCTAGTTTGAAAATGCATCGTGAGAAGTATATCGATGAAGCTAACCTCAAGAAACATGGTGTTTATCAGTTTTTGAAATATAGAAATTTTTTAAATGCCAATCTCTATCCATCAAACTATGTAGATGCCATTGTTCGAAACTTTTATGCCAACCTTCATCCCAATCTTGATAATGAAAACTCCAAGCAATTCGGCACGTTTTTTCTTAGAAGTAGGATTTTTAAGATTAATCCGTCATTGATCAATAAGGTGCTTAAAATGCCTCACTGTGATGATGATGGTGTACTAGCCGATAGGGATGATATTGCGAAGGTTCTGTCGAACAATGTGGTAGAGAGATGGCCTACCAAAAGGGATGAACACTTTCTTGCTTCTCACCTCACCTCTTTATTTTCGGTTCTGCACAAATTGTGCATTTTTAATTGGCTCCCCACCAAAAATGAACAATATGTAACCTTAGAACAAGCTAGGGTTTTGCATAAGTTGGGGACGAACCGAAAACTGAATTTTGGGAGTTTGATCTTTAAACATTTAGCCACTTGGGGTAAGAAGAAAAAACTATCAGTTTTGCCGTATCCCTCTCTGATTTTTCAAGTGGTAATGGCTCAAAAATTTCCCATTATGGACTCGGACATTTACACTCATGAGCTTGACTACTATAGAGTAGATAGTCTTTTGACAAAGCAAGGACAGGGTGGTGTAAGATACACCGGTGATTTACCTTGGGACAAGTCAAAAGATATTGGGTCAAGATTGTCCATTCCATCCAGAGGTGCTGGGAAGAATGTTGCTTCAGACAGTCCAGTTAACACTCCTAGTTCTCCTAGTTTCTTCACAGGTACTGATGTTGAGAATGTTGTAGCCAGCATGTTACATCTCTTAGGGAACTCTTCACCTACAATTCCTAAGACCACTGTGATTGCTTTTCTCGACAAGCAAGTGACACGTATGGTGAATGTTATCCATGAATGGACCAAGATCAAAGATGACTCTCTTCAGTTTATCAATCTGATTTCTTCCCAATCTGGGGGAGATGGTGCAGGTACAAGTGCTGGTACTAGTGCTGCTACAGATGCTGTTGATGCTGCTGGGGTTAGTCATGCTGCTAGAGATGTTACTAAAGGTGCTGGTTCGCAGGCTGAGGAAGGAGAACCGGAGGATGAGGAAGAATCAGAAGAAGAAGAGTAAGAAGAAAATTTCTCTTGAAGGTTGATGTTGCCATTAATCATGGGCAATGGTTTTCATGGTGTTTGGTTTCAAAACAATTTAATTTTGTTGGTGGTGTGGTTTGTGTAAACAATTTCTACTTTGGTTCTTTATGTTTTAGAACTAAGACTTTGGTAGTTTTGTTGGTAATAATCTCTGTTGGTTTATGGTTTTAAACTTGGACTTACATTGGTTTTAAAACTACTAGTTAGAAGCATCTGAAATATGTGTTTGATTAGTATTGTTTTGTAAATCTTTGTTTGTTTGTTTAACTCCTACATTAAGGGGGAGTTTAACTCTGGTTTTTGCTCTGTTATCATGCTATATGGCTAACTTGTTTTTACAGGTACCAACACTTAGGAGATTGGAAAGAAATCTCAAATTAAGGGGGAGATTGTTAGTGCAGACGGAGGTGTTACCTCAGATGTTGCCACTGACAGTCTAAGTGCTGTGACGAAAATAATTTGTAATTTGACATTTCTTTCTAATATAATTTTATACTAATGTCCTAATATTATTGTCTAGATGTTGGTCCATATTTTCAGGTATAATAAAGTTGATTTATGGAGCTTAAAACATGGAGAAGAAATTAATGAAGAATTACTCATAAAAGCCGAGTTAATAAGGGAGTTACAAACATATTTAACATGTGTTAAATATGTTACATATGGAGAAGACCAAGTCCAATGTTAGTTGCTGATCAAATAGATGAAGTACAAGGCGTTGGAAGCAAGGAGTACAACAAAGTGAAGCTTAGACTTGGGCATGAAGAATTCGGTTGAGAGAATCAAGGAAGGAAGACCAAGTCAAGCTTGTTTTGTGGAGATAAGGCTTGCACATGATCTCCACTCTTCCCACTCGTCACAAACAGCCCAAGGCTGTTATTTGTGTAGCCTCCAAGTCTTGGTTGGCTATAAATAGATGCTTGGATGAAGATTGAAGGGAAGCCAATTTTATACACACATCCATAGCACAAAAAGATCAAAGTACTCTTGGCTCCTTTTGAGATTCTTTCTTCCATACACTCTTTTATCACTCAAATACTTCGGGTTTGAGTGAGTTTTGGTTAGGATAGAATCTTGTACTTTGTTCTTACTTTGGTTCCATAGAGAGTATATCATAGTTTGTATAGGGAACCATTTTAAACTTTGTAATTGGTTTTGATTATAAGGTTTTCGCCATCTAGGCATCTCAAGTTATATTTATATAACTTGAGAAAAATATTTCTCTTGTGCTATTTATTTTCCGCTGCAAAAACTCTACTATTTTTGTGTGTGTATTTTCTGTCCGTCTGGAGTGTTACCTGGGGTGTTGCTTAACACTTGAGGTAACATCTGTTCTCAGAAAGTCATTGACAAACAATTTCACTTTTCTTACAAAAAGCACTACTTTGAAGTTAATATTGTAAGTAAAACAACGAGTAAAAAAAGAGAGACATAAATAACAAAGAGAATATATTGTTCATGCAGATACATGAAACAACTTTATTATTTATTTAGTCCATGCATCCAGCTGCTTATTTATTAAACGATATTTGATTACAATCCATCTGGCACTTATCGCTGTATGCTGCATTATCTGTTGGTTTTCAGATTAGTTATCAATGCAAAGCCATTGACCAACAAAAAGATCTTCGCAGTTGAGATTGGGGTTGATGGAATCAAAGTATTTGATGCCCAACTTGTACGAGGTGGCAATGCCAATGCAAGTGTCTCCACTTTTCACTCCAACAACAGCAGCACATCCTGGCTCTTTCATGTAAGCTGCTCATTTAATCACATACAAGATCATGGTATGCGTAAATACGAATGGTAGTTATGAACATATATCTCTATATATATATATAGATATAGATATATAGATATATGTATAATTAAGAATAACACATATTATAATGTATCTACTTACTGTCAACTACGGCTCTGCCTTCCACCATTGCTATGATAAAAAAGAAGGAAACTATCAAAGCCATATTAAGAATCATTGACATCTTGTTGCTGCTAGCCCTTGCCATTTTTTCTTTCTCTTCACAAGAATTATTAATCAGTGCTTTGTTTCAGTTGTATGGTGTGATAATACCTTCGGTGACTGTTGCTATTTATAGGGAAATCATGATAGTGACTAAAAATAAGTCAAAATGCTCTGTTATCCAAAAATTTAGAAAGAAAAGATTTCAATTTCAGTTTCGATCATACCTAGGAAATGGTGACAGAAACTAAGAGTTCATAATCAGGAAATGCAAATATTTAGCGTAAGATCTTCATGATGTAACCCGAAGGAGCTTGATCAGGTGATGAGATTATATATTATTCTTGTTTGACATTTGGTATTTGGCATTAACCAAATTGACTCGTCACAGATGTCAAATGGTTTGGTGCCAGGCTATTGTCACTGTGTACCTTTTTTAGTACTGATCTGTATTAACTATCTTTTTAATACTCATATGCTCTCACAAAGCCTTCTAGTTTAATCTCGCACATAGACACACAAAATAGAAAAATCAAATAAATTACCATTCCAATATACTCCCTCTGTCTTTAAATGATCTTCCAACTTTTTTTATTGTCGATACGAAGTACTTTGAGCAATAATTTTAGGCTAATTTAATTATACTACAAATATCTAAAAATTGTTATTGATAGTATTCTAGTTGTGTATCAATAACAAGTTTTGATTTTTCATTAGAATAATTAAATTAACCTAAATTTATTGCTCAAAGTAGCTTCGTATTAACAACACAAAAAGTGGGAAGATGTTTTCAAGACGGAGGGGGTTTAAGATTCTGCTTCATGAGTGAGACTAAAAACAAGCCATAGAACATTGTCATGCAAGAGTTTTGGGACGATAGATTATGTTATCAGATCTAACCAATGAACTGATGATTTCCAATCAATAGGAATATATGGAATTTGAAAGTTGTGCCTAAATAAATCTAACATCACACATAACCATGATATAGGATTTCACCTTTTTTCACATAGCCCTATACTGTTTGTGGCACTCAACAAAAACTAGTGTTTTCATGACTAGGGTGTGAGCAACAAATACAGCCTTTGTTTAGCTTGAGTTGTTACATCTTTGCCATTTGAATAGCGCGCCTTTTGTTTCTCCTGTTATTACGTCGTCTACACAGCACATTAATGTGCTATGTGCTACATGCATAATAGGTGAATACATAGCACATTAAGTTGTTCAAACTCAAAAATTGATGGCATGAAGAAAATATGGGAAAAGAGGGTTTGATTGTCAGTTATGGAGTACAATAGAGAAGGCTAGCGTTTCCATGAAATGGTTTAGTACGAGTGCAGTACAATTCAGATTAGGGCTGAATACACCATAGAAATAAGCACTCGGCTTTGAGCCTAGAATAACTCCAAGGCATAACCACTTAAAGTATGAGGTCTCAGACTTGATCCTTTCTCATGACTCCTTGGGGCCGAGCAAGAAGTAGAAAATATAGCTTCAGTGTATTTACGTGTGAACATATAGTTGATTTATGTATTTTACACAAATGGCAGAGTTTGAGAAGAGACTTTGAACTCTAGAAACAAGACGTACAATTTGCATTAATTAATGAAGGAAAAAACACTAGAACAATAAGAGAAAATAGCCATGGAACTATTAGTCCTATAGCCACACTCACGCTTTAAGGAAAAATAATTATATAGAACTCAAACCAAAGCAACATTGACCTATCAAGCTCCTAATTTATTAATCAGGGTAGTGAGAAAATAAAAATAGTGAAATTAAAAAAATCACACTAACCATTTGTCTGTCTGTCGCATTCCAAACGATAAAATAATGTAATTTAGTACAGTTTGGTATTATCAACAAGTTTGACTGGTCAAATGAGATTCTTTTGTGTAGACTACTATTTATAGATATTATTCAACAAGTTGACATAACAGTGCGTAGAAGAAGGAAATTCAAAGTGATAATTGATTAAGTGCGCCTAGAACTTACTTCCCCCAGACTGGCTATTTCTTCCTTGAGCCAAACCGATGAGAAGGAGAAGAGAAAGAAGCATGGCCATGTAAAGAAACATGGAAGCTCTGTTGCTAGTTGCCTTGGCCATGGTCCTTTATTATTTTCAGCTATATGTGTTACAAATAGGTTGATAATGTTTCTTCTGTGTTACTGCTTTGTAGTTTTGGGTACTATTTATAGAGAGTTTTTGTGGATAATTGAGGAGATTTCTGCATTGTTAACTCTATTTTGTTTTATGAGAAACCATAAAATCTACCTCATTTTGATGTCAAGAATATCACTACAATCTAATAGATCCTGCCTCAAAAAATAAAATAAAATAGAGGAATAAAGATGCTAAACTGACAGAAGAAATAGATATTTCGGTTCCATAAAATTGTACTCCCTCCGTCCCACTCTAAGGTTCATACTTTTCTTTTTGGTCTGTCCTAGCCTAAGGTTCTTAGTTGCTTTATTACCTAAAATGGACTATGGGACCCACTTGTCATTCTCACAACAAAAACTCCCTACCCACTTTATCTCTCCTACTTTCTCTTACTTACTTTTTCATACTCACAACATTTACTTTTTCTTAATCTCCGTGTAAAGTCAAACTCAGACTCTTAGGCCGGGACGGAGGGAGTATATTTCAGAAATCAATCCAAGATTTAGAATCAAAACAGGAAGAACAAAATAATTCCATGGAACTAAATTTCTTTTCAACTTCAACTGTACAACTTTGAATTTACGTGCCAAATACAACCGGAACATCATTTTGAGCTCCAAAACTGAAATAGCTGTAGTTATGACTTTGGGACGTGGAAAAGGGACTTGATTGTGACATACTTCCTCTCCTAAATGTTGATGAATGACTTTGAATCTCCTCTATAATCTGGTACGAACTTATAGTTAAATCGGATTAGAACCGTGCTTTAATCTTGTCTGCAAACTTCCTTGAGAGGGACTGCAAAGTTGATGATTTTGCTGCTCTAAAATTACTGATGTGAACCTACTGTACTTAGTTTCTGTACTAACTTTTCTGCTAACACTTGATGCTTTCTGTGAACACTTGATGATCTCCACACTTGCTCCAAAGGCACGTACTTAGTACGCTTTCCTTAAGACAATATTTGCCCTATAACCGGTGCAAAAGGTTGCTGCGAATAGTCTCTAGGATACAATAGAGCCACTGTTTATCACAGCTTGGTATTTGCAGATTGCACCTGAAAACACCCTAATTCCTCTGTATTTAATCAGCCTTGAGTGATTAGGAGATTGTATTTGGCCAAGTACAATCTCCCGCAAAGGAAAAGTAAAATGTGTTTGTATAGGGAGAGTAAGAATGAGAGAATCTGGAATTTGTTTGCTGAGAGAAAGTCAGTTTTTGCTTAAGATGATCAAACCAATCTAATATATAATGCAGCAATGTCTTTTCTGAGAAGTCACCAATGTGATTGAAAAGGTTTAATTTAAAAGGTTTAATTTAAATTAAAAGGTTTAATTCAAATGAAAACCTGTAACTAACTGAAACTGCCATTAGAGTTTTCTAACATTCAGACCAATAACTACCTCTGTTAACTGTTTTTTTTCTAACAGCCACAAACCAAAATCCTCTCTTAAAAATCATATTTTGAAAAATACTCCAGCACTAAATTGATAGTCTCGTTTTACTTTTCAAACATTTTTAGGTACAGTATAAGTTTTGGAAATTTATTAATTTTGAAGCCTTAATTTTGGAAATGAGACTTAACTTTATGGGACAAACGAAAACGAGAAATGAGACTATCATTTCGAGACGAAAGAAACATTAATCATAGCAAAGGATTGGATCCGGGGTGCAGGCGCGTGAACATAAAAAAGTATAAGTGGTGTAAGTGTTGTAGTTATCATATATGTATATGTATATGTATATATGTGTGTGTATATATATATATATATATATGTATATATACATATACATATATATGTGTGTGTATATGGTATGTAAGATTTAATCAAGACAAAAGAAATAATATATGTATCTAATCAACTACTGCTCTGTTTTCCACCATTCCTTTGAGAAAAGCAAATGAAACTATTAAAGCTATATTAAGAATCATTGACATCGTGTTGTTGTTAGCCCTTGCCATGTCTTCTCTCCCTTTACAACAAAAATAAATACTCTTTGTTTCAGTTTTGCGGTGGGATGATGACAGTTGCAATTTATAAGGAAACCATGATTGTGAGTCTGTGACTATAAACAAGTCAAAATGCTTTGTTAACCAAAAATTTAGAGAGAAATATCGCCGTTTCAGGTTAGTTCATACCTATGAAATGGTGATAGAATAGAAATAACAGTTTGTAAACAGGAATATGAAAATACTCCCTCCGTCCCAAAATGATCTTCACATTTGACTATTCAAACTTTTTAAGGATATGAACACTTGCTTCACTAGCCATGTTGTGTTTATGCACACGTAAGCTTAAATTGTAGAAATGAGAAGAACTTTTTGGGACAATGAAAAATGGCAAATGAGAAGATCATTTTGGGATGGAGGGAGTATTTAGTGCAAGATTTTTGTAACGTGACCCAGAAGGAGATTATGCCCATGAGATTTTATTTTGTTCTTGTATGACTTTGGGCATAAGAACTAGGTCTATCCAAAACAAAACCAAGAGTTGGTTGGGTAATTGGAAGTAATCAAATTGACTTGCCACAATAAGTCAAATTACACTATGAGAAGCTATCTTTCTCATTCACCTTTTAAAGTAATGATGTGAGCAAAAAAGAAATTAAAAAAAAAAAAACCTTGTATCATGATGTACTCAAGAAATATTGTTTAGCTTGAGTTCTATTTGTATAGAACACCTTCTCTTTTTTCTTTTGTTGTTACCGTTTTAGCATTAGGTGTAATGGTTGAATTAGGTGGATGATTAAGAACTATGTAATAGTCAGTTGTGGTTGGTTTTGGGTGTATTATAGAGTTTCTGATGTATAATCTTTTTCATGATTATTAAAATGATTGTTTTAGCGGGTCAAAAAAAAAAGTATTGGTCCCAACTTCTGTTTCTATCATGCTTGATTTGTGGGCAGTGGCGAAGCCACTCACAAGTGAAGGGGGGGGGGGGGGGGGAGGACTTGACTCCCTTAGTTTTTGGAAAATGTCATTTTAGTATCTCTAAAGTTTTAAAGATACGCTTTTTCCGAAAACTTACACTAAATATTTACATATGAAAAGTGCACGTCCTGAAATCGCATGTCCTTTCATGACTAAAACTATTCAAAGTACTACCGTTAGTGGTAGCTTTAAGTTCCTTCTCTTACCAAAAATTATTTTTAATCTTACTTTAGAACATATTTTGAACCTGAAGTTGTGAAATATTGAGCAACTTGCACGATTTGTAATGTTTATTAGATCATTCATATACTCACTTGAAACAACTAGTACAATTTATTTGGTCCAATCCAGCTGTGTGTACATTAAAAGAGCTGATTACTATATACCTGGTAGGCCCCTTATTCAAGCGCTCACTTATTGGTGCATTATGTGTTGATTTTCAGTATAATTATGGACGCACAACCATTGGCCAACAAAGAGATTTTCGCAGTTGAGATTGGGGTTGATGAAATCGAAGTATTGGATGTTCAACTTGTACGAAGTAGCGATGTCGATGCAAGTGTCTCCAGTTTTCACGCCAACAACAGCTGCACATGCTTGCTTCGGTTTCAGGTAAGCTGTTCATTCCATCAAATACAAAATCATGTTATACATATACTCCCTCCGTCCCATCTGAAATTGCAAAAAAGTTGTCAAGAACGGGAATTAAGAAGTATAAAATATAAAGGTGTTGTGAGTATAGATAGTGTGTAGGAATTATTAGTGGGGAAGAGAATAGTAAGTGGGTTAGTTGATGAGACTATGATGCAAGATTTAGCAAAGACTTTCTTGTGTTTGGTGTGTTTACTTACTATCAACCAACGCTCTGTTTTCCACCATTGCTATGATGACAAAAAGAGAAAATATCAATGCCATGTTAAGAATCATTGACATGTTGTTGCTGTTGGCCGTTACCATGTCTCCTTTTCTTTCACTTGAAAGTTGATGAACTCTTTTTTTTCCTTCTGTTTTGTGGTTTGAAAATACCTTCAGTGACAGTTACAGTTTATAGCTAAAGTTTTATGACTGACTAATAATGAGTCAAAACGGTTTGTTATATATATAAAAAAAACTAGATAGACGGAGCGCAATTCAGTTTGGATCATACTGATGAGATGGTGGTAGAAAAAAAAGGAATATGCAACTATTTAGTGTAAGATCTTTGTAATGTGACCCAGAAGGAGCTTCAGGTAATGGTATTATATTTTATTCTTGTTTGACATTTAGCATTTGGCATTAACCAAATTGACTTGTCACACAAACATACAAACAAAAACGAAAAATCAAACAAAATACCATTCTAATATATAAAATTCTTCTTCGTGAGTGAGACTAAAGATAAGGCATAGAACATTGTCATGCAAGAGGGTTGGGCCGATACAACGGCGGAGCCAGAAATTTTCGTCAACGGGGGCAAAGATTGCACTACATAAAAATTTCAACTGTATTTTAGTTATTGGGGGCAAAAAAAGAGTGTGTTATTACATTTATTTTAAAGGGGGCGAATTTCAACAAATTGCACCTAAAACCCCAATTTTTTTAAAAAAAATTTGCACTAATAAATTTCCATTTTTCAAAAATCAACGAGGGCAGTTGCCCCCTTTGGCCCTCATCCGCCACTTGGCCATATTAAATTATTAGATCTAACCAACAAACTGGTGATTTAAACTAGAGATTACAATCAATAGGAATATACAGAATTTTAAAGTTGTGCTTAAATGGATCTAACATCACACATAGCCATATCATGATATAGGATTTTTCTTTTTGTTCATATAGCCCTCTACTGGTTGTGACATTCAACAAAAACAAGGGTTTTCATGACTACGATGTGAGCAACAAATATAGTCTCAACTCTCAACCAGTTGATTTTCGCACTTCAGCTGATTTACGCGTGAGCATATAGTTGATTTGATGTATTTTAGACAAATGGCAGAGTCTGAGAAGAGACTTTGAACTCCAGAAACATAAAGCTACAATTTGCATTAATGAAGGAAAAAACACGAGAACAAGAAGAGAAAATAGCCATGGAACTATTAGTCCTATAGCCATACTCATGCCTTAAGGAAAAAAAGACTTAAATACAACTTAAACCGAAGCAACATTGACATATCAAGCTCCTAATATATTAATCATGAAATTATTTGAAATACTCTGAAGGCTGTTGTAACTTCAACTTGCTACTCCGTCAACGCAAAGCCATTGACCGACAAAAAGCTTAGTGCAGACGATATTAGGGTTGATGAGATCAAACGACTTGGTAGTCAAGCTGAACTCCTTAGCAATAGAAATGCAAGTGTCTCCACTTACTACGCTAGTCACCGAGTTACATTCTACAACCGAGTTCTTCTTCGGGACCCCAACTGCTCATTTCATAAACAAAAGAGATCAGAATACATAAGTAAATGTCTAAAAGAGTACAATTCAAGAAATCACATTTACCATTTTTGTATGCCTCCCCCCCCCCCCCCAAAAAAAAAAAATGTCACATTTCCAAATGACAAAATAATGTATTTTAGTACAATTTGGTACTATCGACAAGTTTGACTTGTCAAAGGGTATTTATACATATTATTCAACAAGTTGACATAACAGTGCGTAGAAGAAGGAAATTCAAAGTGATAATTGATTAAGTGCGCCTAGAACTTACTTCCCCCAGTCTGGCTATTTCTTCCTCCTTGAGTCATATCGATGACAAGGAGAAGAGAAAGAAGCATGGCCATGTAAAGAAACATGCAAGCTCTGTTGCTAGTTGCCTTGGCCATTTCAGTTGTATGTGTTACAAATATCTCCTACAATTTCTTCGGTGTTACTGCTTTGAAGTTTTGGGTACTATTTATAGAGAGTTATTGAGGAGATTTCAGCATTGTTACCTCTGTTTTTGTTTTATGATAAACCATAAAATCTACCTCATTTAGTTGTCAAGAATATTACTACAATCTAATAGATCCTGTCTAAAAAATAATAAGAAATAGAGGAATAAAGATGTTAAACTGCCTAAAGAAACTAAATCTTTCGGATCCATAAAAATGGTATATTTCAGAATCAATCCAAGATTTAGAATCAAAACAGGAACAACAAAAATAATTCATGGAACCAAATTTAGTTCCAATTTCAACTCTACAACTTTGAATTTACTTGCCAACTACAACCGAAACCTCATTTAGAGCTCCAAAACTTAAATAGCTATAGTTATGACTTTGGGGCCGGGAAAAGGGACTTGATTGTGAGATACTAACATTAATCAAATCATAGGAGTGGATCCTTATAATAACTCCAAGCATGGCTACACAAAGTATGAGGTCTCAGGCTTGATCCTTTCATACAACTCCTTGCGGCCGAGCAAGAAGTAGAAAATCTAGCTTCGACGTCTGAGTGATGTTAAGCAGCTCTCGAAAACTCGGCCTAGACGGCCATTAAACGCCGCTATTAGTGTCCAGTCAGAAATTTGCCGCGCTGGCGCTCTAGGCGCCGTCTACCACTGTGCTGTTTTAATTTGTTTTTTTTTTTAAATATTTGGTCCTAAAACGACCTCGTTTCTTGTTACTATAAATAAATTTCAAAATCTTCAAACTGAAGACTGAAGTCGTGAACTGATTCATTGAAATCTTAATAACTCGTGTCTAAATCATGTCTGTTTCACCAGGATGTTACAAATCATGTCAAAATTCTCCCTGACCAGCCCTCGCCTAGGCGCTAGACCCGGCTCGGCCGCCTAGCTATTTTTAGAACCTTGATGTCAAAGGAACGGAAAGCATCTCCAATTATATCTTCGGTTGTGGTCTTAAATCAAACTTATAAGGTTCATTGGTTTCCAAGAAATGGCACATATATGACAACCAATGACTAACTAGCAATGAGAAATATGAAGTCACACATAAAGCTGCCAGATATAGCTAGATTGAGCAGTCCAGATATGAAAAAACTACAACTTTTAAATAGGCTATGATGCACCAATATATTGTGATGTCTAGCAGGCCCTTATTCATGGAGTAGTGTTTTAGTGCTCTATCTATACATATGCAACTTAATTACCATTGATGTAATACCATTATCAACGAAGACTTTTTCTGTAGTTGAGATATTGGGGTTGATATACGGAAAGTATTAATTTGAGTGTTTTATTTCGCTTTTGAGTGTTTATTAATTTGTTTTATTGCGAAAAATGCATATCCTCCCACGGCTAATTCTTGTAACTAGAATTTGTGGTGCTTTAAGTTCTTTTTCTTAGCAAAAGCAGAGCTTATATATCTCAAAGTTAAGATTATGTGAATGGCACGATTTTGTAAATTACATCAATTATTCATCCGTCACTTGAACCAACTACAATTTATTTGATCCCATCCAGCTGTGCATACATAACCGAAATATGATTACAACCCGTCTGCCAAGGCCCTTATTCATGTAATCGCTTATTGTTGTATTATTTGTTTGTTTTCAAGTCGTCTAGTTTCCGTCAATGCAAATCCATTGACCCACAAAGAGTTTCTTGCAGTTGAGATTGGGGTTGATGAAGTTGAAGAATTCGATGCTCATCTTGTACGTGGTAGCTATATCAATGCAAGTGTCTCCACTTTCCACAGAAACAACATCGACACATGCCGGCGTAGTCTTCGAAAAAGCTGCCCATTTCATCAATATAAATTCATGTTATGCATAAGGTAATTGAGAATTTGAGATGCATTTCGTTAGTTATACCCCCTCCATCCCAAAATGATAGTTTCGTTTGACTTTTCGAACATTTTAAGGTTACATTATGAGTTTTGAAAATTCAGCAATTTTTAAGCCTTTATTTTGGAAATGTGACCAACTTTCTGGGACAAATGAAAAAAAGGGAAATGGGACTATCATTATGGGACGGATGGAGTATTAGAGTAATACAAACATGTGTTGTACTAGATATATCTACTTACTGTCAACAATTGCTCTGCTTTCCACCATTGCTATGATGATGAAAAGGGAAAGTATCATAGCCATGTTAAGAATCACTGACATCTTGCTGCTCTTAAGGTTTGCCATGTCTCCTTTCCCTTGGCAAGATAGTTGATAAACTCTTTGTTTCAGTTGTATGTCTTTCCATTAGAATTCCAATTTTTAGGGTGAAAGTTTGATCATACCAATGAAATGGAGATAGAAACTAAGAGTTACTAAACAGAAATCTATAAATGTTTAGTGTTAGATATTTGTAAAGTTTATTAAATTCTTGTTTGACATTAGGACTTAACAAGCACTGACATGGAAACAAAACAAAGAATCAGATAGGTAAGTGCATGGCATTAACCAAATGTATTGGTAGAAGGTGAATTGTTTATACTACTCCTTATTCATAAAATATTGACTTGATGAGCATTGAGGTACACAAGCCTTAGAAAACAAATTAATGGATACCTCATACTCCCCCGTCCCATAATAAATGTAACTCCCTTTGTCCCAGACTAAGGTTCTTACTTTCCTTTTTGATTTGTCTCAAACTAAGGTTCATAGTTGCTTTATTACCTAAAATGGACAATGGGACCCACTTGTCATTCTCACAACAAAAACTTCTACATACTTTCTCCTACTTTACTTTTCATACTCACAATATTTACTTTTTCTTAATCTCCGTGTAAAGTCAAACTAAGAACCTTAGTACGGGACGGAGGGAGTACTTCTTTCCTTTTTGGTGTCCCATAACAAATGTTACTATGCCAAAATGGAAACTTGATAACAGTTTTTATTTTTTTATTTTCTTTATTTTTATTATTATTATTATTATTATTATTATTATTTTTATGAGATCCACTTGCCAAACTCACAACAATATTCCACTTACTATTCTTTACCACTGTCTCTCCCCTACTTTACTTTTCATACTCTCAACACCTACTCCACAATTAATATTGTACATATTTTTCCTTAGTTCTCGCGCATTCAATTTTGGTAACATTTGTTATGGGACAAAGCGAGTATACAAGAGTGGAAAACTGATAACTAGGCTTTTGTGATAGGGTTAAAAGCTTTCCTTCTTCTCTTTGAACATATTCTTCTTCTTTTCCTCCTCTACATATATGCAGCTAGTTACTGCATCCTCAATACAGAGATTTGAGCGTCATTTTCGAGTGCATAATTTATGAAAGAAATGTTCAAATTTTGATTTGACTAATTCACATGACATGGATTACAATTGTAGGATCGATATTTTTGAGTATATTTATCTGACTCAGGATTAAAGTTTATCAGATCACAGCATTTACTATCAATAGTTGATATGCTTTCGGCCATTGTTGATATAAGAAGTGAGTATGATTGAGCTCGGGTTGTTGTTAGCTTTGGACTGTGCTTTGAGTTTTGCTGTTTGAATTAACTTTCCAAATTTAAACAAAGTATAAAGAGCATGAAATTAGCATATGAAGCAAATTTACATTGTGAACTGAGATTGGACATTCCTTCCTCTCTTTCTTTCTGCTTTTCTTCTTACCTTGTCATTGTGATTGTTACTTCTAAATTTGTAAGCAATTGTTTAACTGATTAACAAGACAATTTTGAACAACCGTCTAGGTGCTCCATCATACTTGAATTTTTGTTTAAAAGAACATGAATTGTCATTGATCAGAAATTGTTTCCATCAGTTATTAAGATTAAAGGAATGGAGCATTATTATGCTTAAAATGATGATGATTCTGGTGTTCGTGGTCATGTTTATTTTACTCTTTCTCGATGACTTTCTCAAGAAAGTTGAATACACGCACACACATTCATACTCGGATTTGTTTTTTAGCCTGTTTATCTTAATCTGTCCTAGCCAATCGCTACTTGCCGGGTTGAAGATTTTTAGTGTGACATTCGTCATATTGTATAAGTGGACATTTCTGCTAGAAAAATAATTCTTCATCTCCCCTTTTTGATCTAGACAGAATTGTCATCTTGATATTTCAACTTGATGATCCATGGAATAGATGTTCTTGGTATGATATGAACTACAAAAATACCCTGGAGGTATCCTCAGGGAAACAATTATATCCATCTTGAATAATCCTTACTCCCCCCGTCTCAAAATGAATGTCCAAAAAAATCAACTTTGCTCTTCATCAAGAGGGAATTTGAATTTTGTCTGGACTTTCATTTTGTAAAGAGGGAGTACTATTTTAAGCCTTTTGAGTTTCTCTTAATGATCAGTTTAGGTAGTAGTTAATCAACAATCTTAATCAGGAGAGTCAATCACTACTAGCCTCTAGGAGGTAAAAATAAGCATAATCAAACAAGGGGAGGCCTGTAAATTGGAAATCACTATGTATATTTGGCTTACATATTTGTTTCCGTTCCAAGAAAATACTATCTTAAACTCCACAAGCTCTTCCTATAAATAGTAATGATCCCTGGAAGTAGTACATCAGCACACTTAGCATCTTCCCATATTTAGCAGATAATAGGAAAAGAAAAAAAAAAAGGCTAAAACATGGCCAAGGCAATCAACAACCGAGCAACCAAGTTCCTAAGCATCACCATGGTTCTCTCTCTTCTCCTAGTCATTGCAGTTGCTGAAGGAAGGTCAGCCCGTGGAAGTAAGTATCACCTTAATTAAGTTCGTTAGAAATAAAATGAGTATTACTTGCTCCGTCTCAAATTGATTGTCCCGTTGACTTTCAAACATTTTAAGGTTACATTATATGTTTTGCAAATTCAGTGATTTTGAAGACTTAATTTAAGAAATAACACTAACTATCTAGGACAAACAAGAAAGGGAAATGGGACTATCATTTTGGGATGGAGGGAGTATAACATTATTGACTGTTTTCACTATTTTACTGAAATGTTTTTCTTTGATTTATTCAACAGTTGATGGTTTCCAGTTTTCAAAGTCTACCTTAGCATGTACTTCAACGGATAGTGTGAAAAGCGGAGACACTTGTTCAGACATCATTCAGACGTCCGGGCTGAGTACCAAGTCTTTTGACCGTAGAAACCCTAATCTCAATTGCGATGCCCTCTTTCCGGGTCAATGGCTTTGTATTGATGACTGATCATGGAAAGTTCTTCATAATCACTACTTCTATTATTAAGACTTTGCTTCCTTTTCTTAATGTTTTTCATTTCAACCAAATGAATTAATGGATCTAAGACTGATGGATCCATAGCTGGTCTTTCTTTTTCTTGAAAGTTAATGTCCTTTCTTTTACCAGTGTAAGCTAGATTAATCATTGTGCCTGTGTGACAAATGTTCTTGTTCTTCTTGGAGTTATAATACACTATCAAAGTTGTGTTTAGGGTCTTGTTTGTGTCATTATTATGATAAATGTTCTTGTTTCTCGTCAAGTTACTCACTCCGTCCTAGACTAAGGTTCTTAGTTTGACTTTACACAGATATTAAGAAAAAATAAATGTTGTGAGTATGAAAAGTAAAGTATGAGAAAGTGGGAGAGAGAAAGTGGGTGAAGGGTTTTTGTTATAGAAGAAGGAAACATGATACTCCCTCCGTCCCACTATAAGGTTCCTACTTTGACTTTGCACGGAGATTAAGAAAAAATAAACGTTGTGAGTATGAAAAGTAATGTAAGAGAGAGAAAGTGGTTAGGGAGTTTTTGTTGTGAGAATGACACGTGGGTCTCATTTTCCATTTTAGGTAATAAATAAAGTAAAAACCTTAAATTGGGACAGACTAAAAAGGAAAGTGAGAACTTTAAATCGGGACAATCGGGACAGAGGAAGTAAGTGAATGAAGTAACTACAATATTTATTATCGCGTGTCTGTTATTATATTTTATTATTTCAATTTATTAAATTATTTGAATCAAATTATTAAGAAGTTAAAGCAAGTATATATCAAATTCTTCATTTCCAAACCATTTTTAACGATTTTCTTGTTGCTTGTTCAATACCACAACTGTTATCATTTGTTAATGGAAAAGTAGTCACGCTAATTTCCAAATAATAAACTATAAGATCTCATTTGCATTAGTAGTAGTTTTTATATATTTCTAACAATCAATATTTGTATTCTAATAACTAACCGTAAATGCAATTGAAATACTACTACTAGTTATTATATTCAACATTTAAGCGGAAATTTTTATGTAGTGTTGGCTTGTAGATTGATTAAATTAACAATTAAAAGTGTTTAGTTATAATGTATGCAATTGTTATTGGTGTATGTAAATTGATTAAAATAAGTAATTAAAAGAAATCATGGGGAGGTAGTAATTGTAGAAGGACAATAATTAATGCAGATTTAAATTAAATAGATATAACTTAATTAATATGCTTAATTAATAATTGATGATGTTAACAAGAGGTTTTGGAGGGAAATTTTTTAACCAGAAACCGCCATGTGGCATTGCTGATGTCAGCGGCTTCTGTTTTAGTAATAGTTAATAGATTTGAGAAATGTTATCCCAAAAATGTTTAAACATGGACTGTTTAAGATAGTTGTCCCAAATAAATAGTCTTTGAAAGACATTTTTCTAATTGCGATTAATCATGATCAAGAATAAAAATGGACATCCGGTCACGATCAAGAATAAAAATAGACATTCACTCTAAGATGGAGACTTGAGAAGAGCCTTTGGATTAGTTCTTGCATCTCCTGTGGTGGTGTTTTCATATCGAAAGATTGTTTGGGGACTGGGATTGAAATACGTGCAAAATAATGTAATCCTCGTCTCACGTCAAAAAGATAGAGTCAAAAGATAAGAGATTTTTCATTATTGCTAGCACCAGCATCATTCATAGGCTTTCGGGTGGGCCTCTTCACCTAAGGTATTTATGATCAATGGACAAGTATGTGGTGCTAAAGTAGTGTATAGGGTTTCTAAAGGGTTTCGAAACTCGGGTCATTAAACATAAATCAAAACTCGGGTCATTAAACATAAATCAAGGACCATTTTGTCACAAGCATGTTATCAAATAAAACTATCTTCACTCCAGAAACAAAAAGTACAATTTTGCCATTAAAGAAGGAAAAAAAAACATAAGAAGAAGAGAAAATAGCCATGGAATTATAAGTCCAATAGGCACACACCATTCTTTAAAGAAAAGAGACTTACATAGAACTTAAACCGAATCTACATTGACCGGTCAAGCTCCTTTATTATTCATGAAATTATTTTGAAAATGCTCTGGAGACTGTAGATTTGTGGTAACTTCAACTTGCAACTCCATCAACGCAAAGCCATTGACCGACAAAAAGCTTAGTGCAGTCGAGATTAGGGTTGATGAGACCAAACGACTTGGTACTCAAGCCTAACTCCTTAGCAATAGATATGCAAGTGTCTCCACTTACTACGCTAATCACCGAGTTACACTCTACAACAGCGTTCTTCTTCTGGAACCCAACTGCTCATTTCACAAGTGAAAACATATCAGCACACATCAGTAAAAAAGATATTAAAAAGAAACACAATTACCATTTTTGTTAGTCATAAATAAAGTGGCGCAATTGTAAAGGAGGAAATAACTTTAGTGCAATTTTATGAAGTTATAAGCAAGGAAAATTGTGATCCTTCAAACGTTTGACTTGTCAAAGGCAATTCTTGTTTGGGGAGCGGATATAGTACTATTTATAGATATTCGACAAGTTGACAGAACGCTCTATAATAACAAGATTCAAAATTATAATTAAAACTTACTTCCCCCAATGTTTGATCTGGCTTCAGCCAGATTGATGACAAGGAGAAGAGAAAGAATCATGGCCATGTAAAGAAACAGGGAAGCTCTGTTGTTGGCCATTGTCCTTTATTTTCTTTATTTGTGCTACAAATAGGTCGATAATATTTTTTCTGTGGTACTGATTTCAAGTTTTTGGTGTTATTTATAGCGTGCTTGTGGATAATCCCAAAGTAATAATATCATTAAATTAAACATTTTTTTTTCTTCTTTCTGCTTGTTTGTAATTCTGAGATATTGTGGCCTGCATTTTTTTTTCTTCTTTCTGCTTGTTTGTAATTCTGATACAACTGACAACACTCTAACTTGTGCTAAAATAAACTACCTCTGTCCCAGAATAAATGTCACATATGGTCAACTAAGTTAAACTTTGACCAATTTTTAATGCAAAATTATTTATCTTCATCGAAATTCAAAAATAGTTATGATAGTGTTTCTATTGATGTATCGATAACCATTTTCAAAATAGTATAAAAATGCTCAGATTTTCACAACTTTTTGGTCAAAGTTCAACTTAGTTGACCACATGGGACATTTATTCCGGGACAGAGGGAGTAGTACTCTTTCCATTCCAGAATGAATGTCCACAAAGTTTTCAAATTTGCTATCAAGAGGAAACTTGAACGTTTTTGGACATTCATTTTGAGACTTGGGGAGTATATATCTTCTATGAAGACTTTCTTATGCAGATTTTATCTGCTTCGAAATAACTAAAGACTTGAGCCCTCCCGTGTTGCTAGTTCAATATCTTGATATTGATTACCAATTTTTAAAATGATATTGGGAAAACTACCAATAGTTACTAAACTGTTCTCTCATAATCATGCATCTAGCTAGCTGGTTTGAGATAGTTCTAAATGAACATTATAACTATGCTAATGACCAAAGTTGAAATGGACAATTGGGGAATGAAAGTTTTAGCAATTTTTATGATAAGAAAAATGATGAAGAGTCTCCTACATGCCCTTGAAATTGTGGCTTTCGATGTTGTTTATCAATGATCTAGAACAGTTGAAGCGACAAATTTGCTGTTACGCTACAACGGTCAGTGGAAGAATGAGGATTGACACCACATCTGCGTCTTTTGAATATGGGGCAAAGATTAAATGATGTGCCTCCATATCCCAAAAGTACAAATGTGACCTATATTCACACTGATGGCTGCAGCGTAACAACAAATCTGTGGCTGCAGCGGAGTTAATCCTTGTCACGCTTACTATTTCTTGTTTCTCTTTAATCTTCAAGAAAGTGGAATATTCTCTCTCCTTTCTAGCATTCATGTATTCCACCAAAGGCTTCAGGTATAATCACACACACATACATAATTAAGTCCTTTAACCTATACGAAAATGCTTTGTGAATAAGACTAACAATAATCCAAAAAACATTGTTCTCCCATATTTTTTTTAAAAGATAGTAATTTCAGATCAAACTTATGAAACAAGACTGACATTCGATAAAACGGACTTCTTCTGGCTATTGGCGTTAACACATAGCCCAGCCACAAAAGATCATTTACTTACCTAGTTCGGCTTCCATCATTTTATCCGATAGCTATTCTCTTAAATACGATATAAATACATAGTGAAGACGATACTTTCATGGTAGACACTCTTTTGTCGTCTATCCTTTAAGTGTTATATAATCCAACTTGTCGCCTATCCTTAATTTCGGAAATGGGAATAACTTTCTAGGACAATCGAAATGAGGAAATGAGATTATCATTTTGGAACGGAGGGAGTATTATTCATATTTGTTTCATCCCAACATTTCATTGTGAATTTGGGGAGTCTTAAAAAAAATGAGACCAAAAATATAGTGAGAAATCTAAGCTACTTCCTTTGGAGTACAACAGCCAGAGCAGAATGTACAATCTGAATTTTTCATATTCACAGAGTCAAGTCAGTTCCCTCTGAGCCTCATTTTAGCACTACATAATTATCACTAAATATAGTATATTGCATCAATTAATTAACTAGCTTTGTGCCCAGCAATTCAACAACATAACTTTCTGAATAGACTCATCTACTTGAGTACTCTTCTTGCAGTCTCCTCCTTCATCCATGTTGGATTCCATCATGCCCATCCGAGGGGATCCATTTCCGTCCCTCAGATTGGCACGACAAGCAGCTCGAATGCTAGCATTATATTTGTGACCTTCTTCAATGTGGCCTCTCACCAATGTGACAGTTGCTGCCATGCAAGCTCTACTAAGACAACTCATCTTTTGGTACTTATTTCAGTGCTAATAAAGTCAAGTTTGTATATGTAGATTTTGTATCGATATATATATATATATGTGTATATATATATATATATAGGGGTCGAAAGAGGAGGGGGGGAGTATCGATCGGTTGGCGAGGGACAATGGTTTTGAAAAACTAAGCAATTGGGAGCCATGGTTTTGAAAGATTCTGGTGGCTAGTTAGATGTTGTTGTCCTAAGAGGTCATGTTTTGGTTGCCTTCCTGTTGTGGAATTGACCCTCCAACACCCAAGCAATATCCCAAGAAAATAATAGCACCACAAACAAGCACAAGAAATAAAGCAGAGAAAAGACACAAGAAATTGTTTACCCAGTTCGTCAATATGTTTGACTACGTCTGGGGGCACTACCAAGCCAGGATCTTGCACTATAATATGTTAAATCTGAGTTACAATGAGTATGGGGGAGGAACATTGCTTATATATGAACCCTAGAATAAGACCTAAACATAAGAGAAATCCCGAAAAAAAATGCTATTCCCGAATTCAGTTCGCGGCACCCGAGCGCCCGCCTGCTTAGGTCCAAGCGCCCGCTTACTTGCCTCCTCCAGAATCCGGACCTTCTGATCAAAGCCGAGCGCCCACCTGGAATCCTGGCAGATTTTCTTCTTTTTGTTTCTTTTGATGATCTCTATTCTAACAATCTCCCACCTAGAGATCAACCGCGTATATTAGTCCCGTAACCGTCTTCAACTCATCCTTGGTGTCTTCCTAGTGCTCACCTCGATCATGGTAGTGCCTTCCTCCTCTCCTATTCTCCAAGCCCAATTGAAGCTATGCATAGCTTCAACTTTTCAAGGTTTACCACCTTGGTCAACATGTCAGCCGGGTTCTCCGATCCCAAAATCTTCTCCAGCCTTAAGATCTTCCTCTCCAAGAGATGCCTGATGTAATGAAACCTCAGCTCGATGTGCTTCGTCCTAGAATGAAACGCCGGATTCCTTGCTAGATGAATTGCACTCTGATTGTCACTGTAGAGAGCATTACCACTTCGCATCTTCCCAAGTTCACCTAAGAAGTTCTGCAACCATACCATCTCTTTACTTGCCTCTGCCACTGCCACATATTCTGCTTCTGCAGTCGACTGAGCCACGATCTTTTGCAATTTAGAAGCCCATGAGATAGCCGTACCACCCAATGTGAAAACATAACCCGTAGTACTTCTCCTCTTATCAAGATCACTTGATTCCAAATCCGCATCCACATAACCCGCTAACACGACTTCCTTGCTTGAGAAACATAGAACCTTACCAGCAGTACCCTTTAAGTAACGAAGGATCCATTTAACCGCTTCCCAATGTTGCTTCCCTGGATTGCCCATGTACCGGCTGACTACTCCCACCGCATGTGCAATGTCCGGCCTTGTACACACCATGTCATACATTAGACTCCCCACTGCCGAAGCATATGGAGTCCTTTCCATCTTGTCACGCTCCTCCTTACCCTTAGGTGAGTCCTTCTCGGATAGCTTGAAGTGCATACCCAATGGTGTACCCATTGGCTTTGCCTCCTCCATGCAAAGTCTTGCCAAGACCTTCTCGACGTACTCTGCTTGTGAAAGAACCAACTTACCCGACTCCCTATACCGATCAATCCGCATGCCCAAGATTTTTCTGGCCTCCCCCAAATCCTTCATCTCGAACCGCTCTGACAACTGTGCCTTCAATCTGTTTACCTCTCTACTACTAGAGCCCGCTATTAGCATGTCATCCACTTATAATAGCAAGATTATGTACCCGTTGTCAGTGTTCTTGAAGTAGCAACAATGATCCGCCTCACATCTGATAAAATCAATGTCATGCATGAATCCATCAAACTTTCTGTACCACTGCCTAGGAGCTTTTTTAAGGCCATACAAGCTCTTAGTCAACCTGCAAACCAGTTCCTCGCTACCCTTAGACAAGTAACCCTCTGGTTGTACCATGTAAATTTCTTCCTCCAAATCCCCATGAAGAAAGGCCGTCTTTACATTCATATGTTCCAGCAGCAAATTATCTGCTACTACTATACCCAGAACCATTCTGATAGTGGTCATCTTCACAACAGGAGTGAATACCTCGGTGTAGTCAATACCGTATTTCTGCTGAAACCCTTTAAAACCAACCTTGCCTTGTAACGTTTACTGCCTTTTGCTTCCTCCTTGATTCTGTAAACCCACTTGTTATGCAATGCCTTCTTCCCCTTTGGTAGTTTAATCAACTCCCAAGTTTTGTTGGCCTTCAATGAGTCCATCTCATCATCCATCGCAGCTTTCCACTTATCACAAAGCGCACTACGAACAGCCTCCGCATAACATTCCGGCTCACCACTATCTGTCAACAACAAATAGTAATTTGAAGGAGTATACCTGTCAGGTGATCTACGCAATCTGCTGTATCTACGCAGCGGAATATCCGGTTCTGGAGTATGTGGTTCATCTTCAGTGACCCCCTGACCTTGGTCATCATGAACTGTCCTGCTCCCACCCGAGTTTGGAATATCCACCTCAACAAATTCTGGTTCCGAACTAACCCCTTCAGATGCCCCCTTTCTTTCCTTGTACAATACCTGTTCATTGAATACAACATCTCGACTACGAATAACCTTATGATTTTGGTCATCCCAAAACTTATACCCGAATTCATCCCCGCCATAACCAATGAAAGTACATTTTACAGATTTAGCATCTAATTTAGTTCTATCAACAGAGTCTATATGAACATATGAAACGCAGCCAAATATGCGAAGAAAGGACAGATTTACCTGCTTGCCACTCCATGCTTCCTCTGGAATTTCATTCCTCAATGGTACCGATGGTCCCCGATTGATCAAGAAAGCTTCCGTGTCAACTGCATATGCCCAGAACGTCTCCGGAAGCCCACACTTCAACCTCATACTTCTAACCCGCTCGTTCAATGTCCTGTTCATCCTCTCTGCAACCCCATTGTGTTGTGGTGTGCCTTTTCGAGTCTGCTCCATGCGAATGCCATTCGCTGCACAATATTCCTTAAACTCCCCGAGCTCATACTCCCCATCATTATCTGATCTCAAGCATTTAAGCTTAAGTCCCGTCTGATTCTCCACCAAAGCCTTCCACTTCTTAAACACTTCGAATGCCTCATCTTTGTGTTTCAAGAAATAAACCCAGACCTTCCTTGTCGAATCATCAATGAAGGTCATGTAATATGACACACCACCTAGAGAAGTTACCGGGGCCGGCCCCCACAAATCCGTGTGGACCAAATCCAACTTTGCTTCCCTCAAAGCCCTACCTGTCCTCGAGAAATTACTCCTCGCCTGTTTGCCAAACACACAATCTTCGCAGATCCCCACATCGACTGTCTTCAAACCCGGTAGTCTTTCCTTTGAGCAAAGTACCTTCATCCCCTTCTCACTCATATGACCCAATCGACAGTGCCACAAGTCCGTATCACCTTTGGTTGACGCCACCGCGATACTATCCTTGGTGTTATTCACCAAATACAATGTCCCTTCTTTATTACCCCGAGCGATCTCAGAATCCTCCTTGGTAATAACTCAGTTCTTGCAGCCAAAAGTTACCTTGTAACCTTGTTCATCCAACTGCCCAACTGATAGCAGGTTCTTTTTCAAACCCGGAATGTGTCTGACCCCGTGTAGATGTAAGACCTTCCCGTCCGATGCTCCTATTCTGACATCCCACTTACCCTTGATTTCCAAAGGCTCCCCATCCGCCAGATAGACCTTACCGAAATCACCGGAAGTATAATTTTCCATCTCCTCTGCATGCCCGCATGAGTGGAATGATGCCCCCGAATCCAGCACCCATGATTCTAGCGCACTACTAACACTCAGAATCAGTACATCATCACCTTCGACTGTCACATTCACCGATTTATCCCCTCGCATGGGACAATCCTTCTTGTAGTGTCCTAACTTCTTACAATGATAGCATTGAACCGATCCTTTTGCGACCCTTGGTTTGTCTCTGATCTCCACGGCCTTGCCCTTACCACCCACTACGTTTTCCCTTGATTCAGTTCTCCCTTTATTGCTAGTACCCGGCCTTTCCCTGCTAGTAGTAGCTAAGGCCGATCTCGAAGTAGACGATGTCCCCAACTTCTTCATACGATTTGTCACGACCCGAAACCTAGGCTCTACTTTATTAGTAATAAATAATTATTATTTATTTATTTGCTTATTTATTTATTTAAATTATTTAGTTATTTAAATATTTATGTGTTCATTTTGGGTTTCGTGACGTGGTCGTGCCTAGCATTTAATTGGTTAATTGTGCTAGTGTAGAGTGTTGGGTCTTAAATGTTAGTGAGGAATATAAGATGATTGAGTTAGTGTGTAGGGGAGGGGGTCAATGTGTAAATTTCTCAATCACCCTACTTATTCCATCTTTTCCCCTCACCTCCCTCACTCTCATCCTCTCCATCTCCCTCTCTCTCCATTGCCAAAGAATGGGTAAGTTCTCTCTCACTTCTCTCTACATTTCCATCATCTTCCTCTCTTTATTTCTCATTTCTTAAAACATGAATCATGTTTAGATCGTCGATAGGATCTTAGGAAGCCAAGAAACTTCGAGTTCCGTCACCGTTGATAAAATCCGGGTAAGTTGCTTTTCCCCCATTTATGCTAAAAATGGTCATCTTTAAGTCTATTAATGTTCTAGTTGATTTATATGGCTTTCTTGGTTGTTTTGGAACCTATTTGCAATTTATTCATATTTTTGTGCAAATTTGGGTAATTGAATCATCCCTTGGTTGTGTTGTTTAAATGTTGTGAGATGAGTCATTTTAGGCTTAGAAGTTGTTTTGGCACTTGGGTGAACTTGTAGGAAGTGTTGGATTTGAATTGAGTTGAAAATGGTGATTTTAGGAATGTTGGGTTTGAATCTTGATCTTGGTTGATGAATGGTATTATTTGAGTCTCCATTCTAGTTATAAGTTGTTTTGGGTTCATCTTTATGCTTGGAGGAAGGTTGATTATGTTTGATTTTGGTTGGAATATGAAATGGTTAAGAAAATAGGTAGAAAACCCAGATTTTGGCCGGATTTCGTCCCTCCGGGCAAGGAGGCGCGCGCACCATGTTTGGAGAGGCGCGCGCACCCTTTTCTGCTTCGAAATCGCAGCCTTCTGACCTTAGGAGGCGCGCGCATCACTTTTTAGGGAGGCGCGCGCATCCCCCTTTTTTCCAGTTTGTCCGTTTTTCGTTCGATCTTCCGGAGGCCATAACTTTCTCATCCGGACTCCGTTTTAGGCGTGTAAACTATCGTTTCGAAGCTCTTTTCGAGTACTACGAGATGAGTGGGTTTATTTTGTGGGGTTTCTGGTTTAGATTGTGTTGAGTTTCTGGTAAGTGTTCTATAATACAAAACGTTATGACCGGTCCGTTGTGATCAAGTTTGGGGTATATGTTGTATGGGTCAAGGACCACTCTAGTGTGTGAAAATGGTTCTTTGGTGAACAAATGTGTGGTGGAACGTAACTAAGTATTATTAGTGAATGTTTGGTAATCTTATGATGTGTTCATGTTGGTTCCAATCAAATTGATTTTAGGAAAAGACTTGGTCTAGGTTTTAAGTAATATCCTATAGCACCTAGAGGGTTGTCATGGGATACCAAAGTGTTGAAATGGGTGCATTGGGGATCATGTATGGGAATGTGTTACCTTTTTGGTTCGACTGAGTGTTAAGAATTGGTCTGTCCATGAGCGGATGTAAGATGTGAAATAGTGATTGGGTACCTTCGGAGGGATTAGCCTTATGGAGGAATTATTCGGAGTTCCTATTGGGAATCCCAGGTATAAGGAAATGGTTGAGTGCTTGACCATAAGTACCCTCTATGAGTAGGCTTGTAGGGTCATCTTGGTAATGGTCGTGGTACTATTTGTGAGTGACCGTTTGGGTTGTGCTCTTAATAAGTAACTTATGGGTATCATCTGTAGGATGTGTTTGGTATGAAACCTTGTCTTGGAATCATTTGTTTTAATGATCAGTGTTGTTGGGCTCTTTATGAGAAATTCTGTTTATCGTGGTGGAACACTTTTATGAAAGATTTTCCCGTTTTCGTTGTTGTTGACTCTTCTTGAGTAATAGTTGTATCCTTATGGTAATTATTGGGTATGGTCCCTTTTGTGAACAAGCGTGTTATGGTATTTGACTAAGTATGGTTTGAGAATGTTGGGCTGGGTCCGCTTGTGACCGTGTTTGCAATGTATGAATGTGGATAACCGTTTAACTCTTTTGAGTAGCTTCATGTGTTGATGTTGTTGTTGATCTTTTTTATGAGAAATGGTTTGCATCCTTTGTGATGATTTTGGCTTGGTTCCCTACTTTGGAATCATTGCCCCCGTTGTTGTTTCAAGCGAGTATTTATTACTATGGGCTTGTATAGAGTCCAGCTGGCATTGTTGTGTTTGTTTTGGGCAGGTGATGTATATTATAATGGCACGAGCCAAGTCCAGTATAATGTACTTCACTGGTAACCCAGTTTCCCCATGTTCAGTGGCCTTGAGTGGGATGCCCCTTCCCGTGATCGTGGTTGGGATGAGCTAGCTCCTGTGGTGAGTATTCTAGCTATTCGCGTGGGGGGATGACTTTGTGTTGTTTCTCCCACTACTGGTTGTTGTTGTTACTTGGTTCCGGAACCGGCTTCAGCTCGTTCATGCTGCTCAACGGACTCTTCTCAAAGGATGGTGTTCCGTTTCTAGAACCTTGGCTCCGTATCCACCTATGAGTGTTTATTTCAGCTTTATGTGTTGCATGATGAGCTGGTCGTTATTTCCAACCGGTATGGGACGGTTGGCGATAGGGAGCCTCTCATTTGTTGTTATGTGATTGTATGCTATGATTGATTATTGGATATTACTGTTCATGATAGCATGACATCTAGTTGCATTTAGTAGCTTACTGAGATTTTTCTCACCCCGTTTCTTGTTTCAAATTGTTTTTCCTTAACCCCCCCCCCAGGAAAGCAAGTGGTATCGTTTGAGGTCCGTTGTATCGGGAGTCTTCTGAGCAGGTTGATCGCCTTTGGGGTAGTTACTCTTCAGGGCCTCTTTGTATATAGTTGAAAGGTCATGGTTGTCCAGGGTTATGTATTTACTGTAGTCTTTGGGAATTTATATTATTAACAGTTGTTCTTGCTTCCGCGTTTGTTTCTAGTCTCCGAGTTAAAATCTCGTTGAGGTATTGTTTGTTGGTATTGGTTTATAGTAGAATTCACGCGCCCGGTTTGGTATTTAGCATTTTGGAGATGTTAATTATGTAAATTTTATATTTATGGATTTTTAGAATTCCCGGGGCGTGACAGTTGGTATCAGAGCAATGGTTTTAGACCTTGCAAGGGAATAAGAACTCTGATATTGAATAGGTTTCAACACTTGGGTGTTATGATATTGAGCGGTTTAGGGAACTAAGTTTTCTTGAAAGATGAGGTTAAGATAGAAGTTGGTTGAGTTATGAGTCGTGATATTGGCGTAGAGTGTTCTTCTTTTGTGGAATACCCAGTATAGATTGGTGTTAATAGTATTAGTTTCATTGGGGTTAGTTGGTTTGAGAATCGAAGTGTGAGCCTTTGAATACTTGGGCGTACCTATTTCGTAAAGTGGGAATCCTTGTGCTATATTCGTATGTCTGTTCTCATAAGGTGATTTATGTTGAGGTGTGTCCCCGAGTACGAAATTTCGTGATTGCTAATAATGAAAGTAAGGTGATTTGGTCATGCCGCTTATATAGAATGTTGACAAGATAAGTAGTATAGTTTAGTTTTCCATGCGGTCCAAATCTCTTGGTTGTTATGGATTTACGGTGAGTATTTTTTATACTGATTGTGTGACTTTGCTTAGAAGCATAATGGGTTATAAGTGGGTGCATCTTTAGTGAGAAGTTATATTAATCTTCATGGGAGAAAAAGTGTAGTAGAGATTTGAAAGAATGTTTAAAGATGAGTATGAGTAGATATTTCATTTTGGTCACTAAATTCGTAAATAATTCCGACCGGTCTCTGAGTGGTTGGGAAGCTTGGTTGAATAGTGTGGATTGAGTTTTAATAGATTCTTATCTAATTCGTCGATCTTCGAGTTGAGTGATTTTGGTTCTAAATGAGATAACTTCAGAAAATTCAATTAGGTCACCATGGCGAATTAGTGTTTGTTATCTTATATTGGTGAATTAGTAAATTCCTGCAGTTGATCAGTGGTTTAGTCAATAATTTGATTGATAAGTGGCTATTGTTAGTCAAGGGTCGAATATGAGGAAATAACGAAGGCAATTTCTATTATGGGGTTCGTTTATTTTGAATTCTTGGTTATATCGTTGGGAAGGATAAATGACATAGTGTTATCGAAGATTGTTATTTTAAATCGTAATTGATTTTGGGAGTGAATGACTTAATGATATACTGATACACTCCAAGTTGTAGGCTGAGAATTATTACCCCTTTGGGATTTTATTTAAAATTGCTAGGAGGAGCAAGGGTTCGCAAGTTTTAACATGAGCTAGAGGATTTATTGTTTTGTAATGGGGTTCTTGAGGTATTAATTGATCTCTGCAAGTGTAGACAAATATGTAAAATGAGATACGCATATTTTGGGATTTCTTGACTTTAGTAAGAACCGATGAATGTGAAATCAACTTTCGATTATTAAAATAAAGATTGATGATAATTTAAGTATTGATATGGTTTTGTGGATTTAGCTAGTATCACTGTTATCTTGCCAGGTATAACCGGTGTTATGTTCTCTTGGAGATAAGTCAGGTTTTCCATTTTAGTGAAGCTGATCAGCTTGTTATCGATAATGATGCTTCCAAATAGGGACTGAGGTAAGTAACGATTAGAAGTGATTAAGTATTTATGTGTGTTTCGAGGATTAACTCTTGATAAATAGAACTATCTATGACTTGGGATGGATTGTGATTTTATTGGCATTTCCTTAGCAGATTGTTTATTCTATTTTATTTTGGGACCAAGTTGAAATGTTATGTTAATGGGCTATCAAAAGTGGACGGATATATTTCCTTAGAAAACTAAGTATGAAATAATGCAAGTAGATTCGAGGAATTCAAAGAGTATGACTGTATGGTGTTCCAGCTTATAAAGAAAGCGAGTATAGTGGTGGGATCATATTTAACCGGATAGTTGATAACGGTAAAATTTTGAGTATATCTTTGAGTCATTGGGTGACAGAAATTGTTAGCTCTATTCCTTCTCTTATTTGTTCGGGTAGTAGTATGTTATGGGTTGATGTATAGATCGTCAATACGTACGGAAGAACCGGAAAAGTAAAACTTATGAATATTGATGAATTAAGGGTTGGTTGAGGACATAATGCTAATCGGGATCAAATCAGTTATTTTTCAGGATCGGTGATCAAGTGATAGTCTTGGGAATCTGAAATTCCGGATGAAAGAGGAAGTTGACTTTAGAATGTTTAATACGAGTATACTTGAGATATGTGTGTGTAATGTATGTTGGGTTATTGAGTCGTGGAGACTATGTTTGAATTATCTAATAGGTACTTGTTTGGGGTTATGAGTGCTATTTGGGGACCGATATTTTGTAGCCTCGTTATGACTGCGTGTCATGATTTTGATGAGAGAATTCGCGGGCGAATTCTTTTTAAGGAGGGTAGATTGTCACGACCCGAAACCTAGGCTCTACTTTATTAGTAATAAATAATTATTATTTATTTATTTGCTTATTTATTTATTTAAATTATTTAGTTATTTAAATATTTATGTGTTCATTTTAGGTTTCGTGACGTGGTCGTGCCTAGCATTTAATTGGTTAATTGTGCTAGTGTAGAGTGTTGGGTCTTAAATGTTAGTGAGGAATATAAGATGATTGAGTTAGTGTGTAGGGGAGGGGGTCAATGTGTAAATTTCTCAATCACCCTACTTATTCCATCTTTTCCCCTCACCTCCCTCACTCTCATCCTCTCCATCTCCCTCTCTCTCCATTGCCAAAGAATGGGTAAGTTCTCTCTCACTTCTCTCTACATTTCCATCATCTTCCTCTCTTTATTTCTCATTTCTTAAAACATGAATCATGTTTAGATCGTCGATAGGATCTTAGGAAGCCAAGAAACTTCGAGTTCCGTCACCGTTGATAAAATCCGGGTAAGTTGCTTTTCCCCCATTTATGCTAAAAATGGTCATCTTTAAGTCTATTAATGTTCTAGTTGATTTATATGGCTTTTTGGTTGTTTTGGAACCTATTTGCAATTTATTCATATTTTTGTGCAAATTTGGGTAATTGAATCATCCCTTGGTTGTGTTGTTTAAATGTTGTGAGATGAGTCATTTTAGGCTTAGAAGTTGTTTTGGCACTTGGGTGAACTTGTAGGAAGTGTTGGATTTGAATTGAGTTGAAAATGGTGATTTTAGGAATGTTGGGTTTGAATCTTGATCTTGGTTGATGAATGGTATTATTTGAGTCTCCATTCTAGTTATAAGTTGTTTTGGGTTCATCTTTATGCTTGGAGGAAGGTTGATTATGTTTGATTTTGGTTGGAATATGAAATGGTTAAGAAAATAGGTAGAAAACCCAGATTTTGGCCGGATTTCGTCCCTCCGGGCAAGGAGGCGCGCGCACCATGTTTGGAGAGGCGCGCGCACCCTTTTCTGCTTCGAAATCGCAGCCTTCTGACCTTAGGAGGCGCGCGCATCACTTTTTAGGGAGGCGCGCGCATCCCCCTTTTTTCCAGTTTGTCCGTTTTTCGTTCGATCTTCCGGAGGCCATAACTTTCTCATCCGGACTCCGTTTTAGGCGTGTAAACTATCGTTTCGAAGCTCTTTTCGAGTACTACGAGATGAGTGGGTTTATTTTGTGGGGTTTCTGGTTTAGATTGTGTTGAGTTTCTGGTAAGTGTTCTATAATACAAAACGTTATGACCGGTCCGTTGTGATCAAGTTTGGGGTATATGTTGTATGGGTCAAGGACCACTCTAGTGTGTGAAAATGGTTCTTTGGTGAACAAATGTGTGGTGGAACGTAACTAAGTATTATTAGTGAATGTTTGGTAATCTTATGATGTGTTCATGTTGGTTCCAATCAAATTGATTTTAGGAAAAGACTTGGTCTAGGTTTTAAGTAATATCCTATAGCACCTAGAGGGTTGTCATGGGATACCAAAGTGTTGAAATGGGTGCATTGGGGATCATGTATGGGAATGTGTTACCTTTTTGGTTCGACTGAGTGTTAAGAATTGGTCTGTCCATGAGCGGATGTAAGATGTGAAATAGTGATTGGGTACCTTCGGAGGGATTAGCCTTATGGAGGAATTATTCGGAGTTCCTATTGGGAATCCCAGGTATAAGGAAATGGTTGAGTGCTTGACCATAAGTACCCTCTATGAGTAGGCTTGTAGGGTCATCTTGGTAATGGTCGTGGTACTATTTGTGAGTGACCGTTTGGGTTGTGCTCTTAATAAGTAACTTATGGGTATCATCTGTAGGATGTGTTTGGTATGAAACCTTGTCTTGGAATCATTTGTTTTAATGATCAGTGTTGTTGGGCTCTTTATGAGAAATTCTGTTTATCGTGGTGGAACACTTTTATGAAAGATTTTCCCGTTTTCGTTGTTGTTGACTCTTCTTGAGTAATAGTTGTATCCTTATGGTAATTATTGGGTATGGTCCCTTTTGTGAACAAGCGTGTTATGGTATTTGACTAAGTATGGTTTGAGAATGTTGGGCTGGGTCCGCTTGTGACCGTGTTTGCAATGTATGAATGTGGATAACCGTTTAACTCTTTTGAGTAGCTTCATGTGTTGATGTTGTTGTTGATCTTTTTTATGAGAAATGGTTTGCATCCTTTGTGATGATTTTGGCTTGGTTCCCTACTTTGGAATCATTGCCCCCGTTGTTGTTTCAAGCGAGTATTTATTACTATGGGCTTGTATAGAGTCCAGCTGGCATTGTTGTGTTTGTTTTGGGCAGTGATGTATATTATAACGGCACGAGCCAAGTCCAGTATAATGTACTTCACTGGTAACCCAGTTTCCCCATGTTCAGTGGCCTTGAGTGGGATGCCCCTTCCCGTGATCGTGGTTGGGATGAGCTAGCTCCTGTGGTGAGTATTCTAGCTATTCGCGTGGGGGGATGACTTTGTGTTGTTTCTCCCACTACTGGTTGTTGTTGTTATTTGGTTCCGGAACCGGCTTCAGCTCGTTCATGCTGCTCAACGGACTCTTCTCAAAGGATGGTGTTCCGTTTCTAGAACCTTGGCTCCGTATCCACCTATGAGTGTTTATTTCAGCTTTATGTGTTGCATGATGAGCTGGTCGTTATTTCCAACCGGTATGGGACGGTTGGCGATAGGGAGCCTCTCATTTGTTGTTATGTGATTGTATGCTATGATTGATTATTGGATATTACTGTTCATGATAGCATGACATCTAGTTGCATTTAGTAGCTTACTGAGATTTTTCTCACCCCGTTTCTTGCTTCAAATTGTTTTTCCTTAACCCCCCCCCCCCCCAGGAAAGCAAGTGGTATCGTTTGAGGTCCGTTGTATCGGGAGTCTTCTGAGCAGGTTGATCGCCTTTGGGGTAGTTACTCTTCAGGGCCTCTTTGTATATAGTTGAAAGGTCATGGTTGTCCAGGGTTATGTATTTACTGTAGTCTTTGGGAATTTATATTATTAACAGTTGTTCTTGCTTCCGCGTTTGTTTCTAGTCTCCGAGTTAAAATCTCGTTGAGGTATTGTTTGTTGGTATTGGTTTATAGTAGAATTCACGCGCCCGGTTTGGTATTTAGCATTTTGGAGATGTTAATTATGTAAATTTTATATTTATGGATTTTTAGAATTCCCGGGGCGTGACACGATTTTTCTCGCCCAACAGAAAGTCTTTAACATCATCATACTTCAATTTGTTCTTACCCGCTGAAGCATTGATCGCTGTCACCGTTCCGCTCCAACTTCCTGGTAAAGACGCTAGCAACAAACACGCATGAACCTCATCATCAAACGTAATATCCAACGCAGTCAATGAGTCTATAACATCCATAAACTCATCGATGTTTTTAGCTAAGGATCCTCCCTCTTGCATCTTGAGACTACCCATCTTGCGTATCAAATCAACCTTATTTGCAGCAGATGGAGTTTCAAATCTCTCAGTAAGATAATCCTATATCTCCTTGGTGGTTTTCGCCTTCTTGGTAGTATTCGCGATCCACTTTGACAAAGTAGATCTAACCACCCCTAGGGCTTTCCGATCCATGAGATCCCAATCTTCCTGCTTTTCTCCTTCCGGCTTGACTCCCTTTAGAGGCTTATAGAGATCTTTGTTGTACAAGAGATCCTCTATTTGCATCCTCCAAAACCCGTAGTCAGACCCATCGAATTTCTCCCCCGCTTGTTTATCCTTGCCCATTCTTGATTGCTGGAACAAACCCTAATCGCCCTATAATCCGGAACGATAAACCAGAGCTCTAGATACCAGTTGTTGTGGAATTGACCCTCCAACACCCAAGCAATATCCAAAGAAAATAATAGCACCACAAACAAGCACAAGAAATAAAGCAGAGAAACGACACAAGAAATTGTTTACCCAGTTCGTCAATATGTTTGACTACGTCTTGGGGCACTACCAAGTCAGGATCTTGCACTATAATATGTTAAATCTGAGTTACAATGAGTATGGGGGCGGAACATTGCTTATATATGCACCCTAGAATAAGACCTAAACCTAAACATAAGAGAAATCCCGAAAAAAACTGCTATTCCCGAATTCAGTTCGCGGCACCCGAGCGCCCGCCTGCTTAGGTCCAAGCGCCCGCTTACTTGCCTCCTCCAGAATATGGACCTTCTGATCAAAGCCGAGCGCCCGCCTGGTCGTATGCGAGCGCCTACCTGGAATCCTGGCAGATTTTCTTCTCTTTGTTTCTTTTGATGATCTCTATTCTAACACTTCCTGCAGGGGAGATATCACCAATTCTGTCCACATTTGGGAGTTACTCCCTCCGTCTCATTTCAAATTGCAAAAACTAGGTTGTGCACGGGAATTAAGGAAAAAGTGAAAAAGGTGATGTTTTGTGAGTGCAGATAGTTAGGTAGGAGAGAGAAAATGGGGTAGGGAATAGTAAGTGGGTTAGTTGATGTGAGTATTAGAAGTGTGTCCCACTAATTAAAAAGTATTAAAAACTTATTTTAAGATTTTGCAATTTTAAGTGGGACAACCAAAATGGTAAAGTTTGCAATTTGAAATGGGACGGAGGAGTGTATGTTTTTTTTTTTTTTTTTTTAAAAAGAAAGAAAAAAAGGAAAAAGTTATAAATAAAATTATCCCCAATATTTTCTAGTTTCATTTATTTTAGACTCAACTTTGAAATCTGTATAAAGCCATCATCTTCATCATAGTAATCTTCAAGTAGAATGGAGCGGCAACTGGGCTCCACAATGTTGTACTCCATATCTTCTTGAAATTGCATATGGAGTATCTCTTTTTATCCGCCATCAGGAATGGAGCTGCAATTGGGCACCATAACACCCTACATTAGAGCCACACAATGTTGACTATATATTCCATTGATCCGGGGCCGGTCAAGTCGGAGACTTGTTTATAACATGAATTACATTTTATATTAAAACGAATTATATCTTATAGCAACATGGATTATATTTTATAAAGGTGAGAGAGTAACATAAGTTGCATCTTATAGTTACAATAATATGAGTTACATTTTATTCAGACGGTAGCAAATGCCTAAATTCAATATTCCACATGCTTAAACAAATATTTTATATTTCATAACTTAATAGTACTAGTATTAGTTTTTGGTGGAAGGAAGAAGAATTCAAGTTGACAATATTCCACATGCCTAACAAGAATATTAATATATTTAAAAATGTACTATTCGTTTTCAGAGAATGGAATATGAATTTATTTGAGATATGTTACTGTTAGTAAATCAGACCCAAGAGATAAATAATAACGAACACAAATCAACACAGAATTTACGTGGTTCACCAATCTCTATTGGCTACCTCCACGGGCAAAGGGAAACATATATTATTATGGCGGAGAAACAATTACAAGAAGATAATCACACTAATCTATGTTTGCATGAACTTTGATCACAAAGTTCCTAGCTATGCAAGTCTTTAGATCTAGAATTATTGATCTCTCTCTAAGTAATTGAGAGCTTCTGAATTAAATTAGGATGGAAAGAGTATTTATACTTCCTAGTATCCTAACATTAATACGAAGGGAGCTAAACAACCTTACTGCCTAAGGTCTCTTCTCCATTCTCCATGCCAAAACATGAGTCCTAGCCAAACAATGTTATTTTTCCCAAGTCTGGCCCACTCAAAATACTTGACGTGAAAAATATGGCATTAGCTTACAGCCTATGCCTTAACATCAGAACATGCGCAGGTTGTATGGCTTGGGCCAAAAGCTTTAGCTCAACTCTTTCTCACTCCGTCTCGGAATTACGAACTTATTAATTTAACCTATTAAATTAAATATCCCTAATTTTAAAGGCATTAAACTTAACAGTTACTCATAAACCCCTTAAGGGCTTTATTCAGACTGTTACATCAGCACTCTATAAACCTCAAACCTCTAACAATTTTCTCTACAACAATAAATCATGCCAAACAAAATAACCTAAGTTGATATTGGAAATTTGGAAGCCAAAATGAATTTTCAATCTTAGAAATTATGCCAAACAATTTTTTTTTGGCTCGGTTTGGCTTTGCAGCTTAGTTAAAATATTTACTGCTACGTTTTTAGCATATAAAGCCAATTTAAGTCGTGTAAAATTTCTTATATAAAGAAATGCACAAATTAGTCCAAGCTCCAAATGTAAAATCTCCATAATATAAATCACTGAATTACAATTCAAAGTAAAATTATAATATGAAATTGCAAATCAATGAAGATACAATTATTAAAACTAGAAAATAAAAAGAAAAAAACCCAGAAGTCTTTAATATAATTAAACAAAATAAGAGACATGGATGACCATGGTCTATTTTACTCCATCCAACTGTGAATAATTTTGCACGTAGAAGTGGTACTTTAATTGGCTTTTCGTTTAGAGACTGAGGCAGTATTGTTCTATTATTCTGTGTACCTTTATCAATACATATACTCCATTTCTCCGTTCCATAACAAAGTATGTTGTTTGATTTTTTTGGTCAACACAAGTTAACTTTAACTAAATATTATTGTCAATCTGATCATTTTAATGAAATTGTAAAAATTGCTATCATTAACATCTTTTGAAATGTTATTAGTATGACTAGATTGACTTTAATGTTTGGTCAAAGTTTACTTTATGTTGACCAAAAAAGTCAAACAAGTACTTTGTTATGAGACAAATCCAATGACTTAAAGTTCTTTCTTTCTGGCTGTCGCGGTTAACTTCTTTATTTTCACTCCTGTGGCAGTATTAATAAAAGGTAACGAAGATAAGGAGTATGTAAAATGTGCACCTTGGCTTGGTTCATTCTGATGGAATCCTTGCTCGGGAGAGGGAGATAGTCAGAGCTAATCATACATGGAGAGAGATAATTGATATGAGAGACTCAAATATTATTGATGCTAGCGATACATATTTATAGGATTACAAAGAGTTCTAAAGTCCTAATCTAATTAGGAAAACTAACACAAAAAGGAAACTATTATTCTAGAATAATCTAGCTTGGTTTACAAGATACAATATCTATGTTTGGTAACTTGATATTTACAATATATGCTAGGAATATATAATATTCCTTAATACAATACTGGTGCAATACACAGCAGTGATAAATTTGAACATTCATTTTGAAATAATACTAGGGGCACAAAAAAGTCCCAAAATCTCACTCACAAAATCCTAAGTGTAGTGATTTTATTGGTGTTTTAAATTAGAGTGTGGCGGGCCCATTATCGCTACAACCAATAAAATATCGGCACCTCATTGTGTGGGCATGATTTTGTGACTTTTGCATTGCTCTTCATTTTGAGGCAGATGCATTATTTCATTTCAGACAAAAACACAAATCAAGGAGTGTTATATCTACAGATAGGCTCCAACATGGGTAAAATATATGTATAATGCAGTACACTTGATGTAATAACCGAACTACCTTTCTATTTTATTTATCTTAAACTCTTATTATTAATGGGCCAAACTTAATGATTAGTTTAGTTTAGTTATTGGGTCAAAAGTGCAAAGCCCAATTCATTAACTAGGAGTATTAGGAGTCCAATTTAAATTAGGGATTTGGGAAGCCTATTAATATAAATACTCCCTCTTAAATCCCTAAACCTATACTACTGCTTCCTCCACAAAAAAAAAAAAAAAACAGAGAGTGCGAGAGAGAGAACAGAGCGCCGCACGGAAGAAAGCCGGAGGAGGAGATCGATCGGAAAAAGGAAGGAAGAAGAAGAGAAATCCAATCCATTAAGGTAAAACCCAAAGACTTTTGCTCTTCTCCTTCTCCCTAGAAAATCAATCTTAGAACCCTAAATGAGAATTCTTGAACTAGGGTTTAGTAGTGTGAAATTAAGAAGGGAGAAGAAGATGGACTGTGAAGTGTGTGTGCTGCGTGTGTGTGTGTTGGGGTGTCGGGGCGTGCGGCGGCGTGTGTGTGTGCGGCGGCGTGTGTGTTGTGCGGCGTGGGTGTCTCTGATTGTGCGTGTGTGCGTGATGTGTGTGTACTGCAATGTGTGGTGTGTGCGTGTAAGTGAAATAGATGGTGGGTGTGTGTGTGTGGGTTGATGGTGGGTGTGTGTGTGTGTCTGAAGTGTGTGTCTGAAGTGTGGGTGTGTTTAGAGTGATGGTGCACCAGAGTGGGTGTAAATTCAGAGTGGTGGGTGTGTCTGTCAGTAGGTGTACTCAGTAAGTGTGTGCAGAAAGTGTGAAATCAGTGTGTGTAAATTGTGTAGTGAAATTGGGAATTGGGGATTGACTAATAAAAACCCTAGGGTGTTGTAGTCATTCTTAAAGTTATTGGTTAACTAGGAAAGGGTGATAGATGACTAAACCCTGGAATTAATCGAGTAAAAAAGAAGTAAATTGGGACGGAAGTAAAATAGTATTTTTCTCTTGTCTAAGGCTAGACTATTTCATATTGTAGATTGTCCAAGCGGAGTAAAGCAAGCTAGTAGAACACGAAGCTAAGGTAAGGGATTACGCTCTTAGTTGTGTATTGATTCTTAATCCTTTGTTAGGATTCCCAATCTCTGTTTTTATAAAGTAAACTATCTGTGTGGCTAGATAGTCTTTTAATAACTATTCCGTTCTGCGAATTGTTCCGTCTTTTGTTATCCCCTCTATTGATATGGTTATTGTTCAATAGGGTTATCATGTGTATGATTGATTTTGTAACCTTGGTGTCCAAGTGAGATGTGTATCTTTCAAAAGTGATCAAGTAAAGTTTGTAAAGTTAAGCTTTGTTTTGTAAAAGCTCTTTAAAGTAAAGTTTTGTAATAAGTAAAGACTTACAGTATCCATATCCCGAAACGGATAAGTGGACCCCCTACAGTTATCCATAATCCCGAAACGGATAAGTGGACCCTTACAGTTATCCATAGTTCTAAGTTGAACATGTGGACCCCTTTGCGTTGGCTTGATGAAGTAACGTAGGTTTCATGATATACCGATTTTGGGTGCGGTCAGTAGAACCCGAGCCCTGGGTACACACGTGCTTAATCCCTAAATGAAGTAAAGTAAAGTAAAGAAAGTAAAGTGTGAGTAAAATGTTGTGTTTTGGAAACTACCTCTGAAGCCACGTGTTTTCAAGTAATGAATTGTTTTATCAAGTAAATGTCTCTTTCAAACTGAGTGTTAGTTTGATTTCCTATCCTTGAGTTATATCCGTTCATTGTAATTCATTGTTACCGTTCGTTTCGGTCATCTCCTCTTAGTACCCGGGGGATACCGTATGAACTTACTGGGCATTGTTCGCTCATTCCTTTCATTTTTTTTTCTCATCTCCAGGTTATAAATAAGCAGATCAAGAGTCGCAAGGTTTGGCGGCTTAGGAGTTATCTTTTAATAAAGTTATTTAGTAGTTATGTTTTCCGTTACGGTTAAGTTATAAACTTACTTTCCGTAGTTACCGTTTGAGCTAGTGGTTTGTACTAGCCGTTGTGGATTTGAACGTTGGTTAAAGTTTGAATGGTGGTTATTTGTAGCCGTTGGGCATTCTGATTTTGGGACTTATTCGTATTAAGTTATTATTTAATTGTAGTGAAAAGTAGGGGTGTTACAGTTGGTATCAGAGCCCCGGTTTATGATTACTTGGGAGACTCAGACTTAGGAGTTAAGACTAGTGGGAGAAGTAGTACTTAACGATGTTGGGCTTTAGAACTCTGATAAGAACAAAGTACTTTTGGGAAGCACTAATGAAGGGAAGCTGCTATTTAGGGAAACTTTCCATTTTAGGAAACTTCTAAGTTAGGAAACTTTCCTTTTATAGAAATTTACTATTTTAGGAAAGAACCTAAAGGGAGATTCTAAATGAGGATGAGTATGTACTTGAGTATGGCTTGAGTGATTGATATCTTCTTTTAAGAATGAATTACACTATGGGATGCTTGTGATTTTAATGCTTGCGTGTTTACATTGTAGATCATGGACGGACTAAAGACTAAAACACCCAAGGAGAGAGCAATCGTAAGGGGTGCATGGACGATTAGGCAGCTAAAGGGACAATTGACGAAGAAAAAGAAGGAAGCGGACTATACCTTTGACAAATGGATGCAAACTAGAAGTTCGTGGTATAAGGCTCGAGAAGAAATAGAAAAGTTGAAAGAAGCAATAAACAAAAAGGACGAAGAAATAGCCAATATTAGAGAGGAATTTTATAGGAATTTCTATAAAGAGCCAGTGGCAGAAAATGTGGTGACTGAAGAAGAAGCCACCGAAATTGACGTTATTGTAGAGGGCAGTGAAGCTGCCCCGATTATGATTGAAGATGAAGTACTGGAGGAAGAACCGGTCCCTAGGCCAAGAGGAAGGCCAAGAGGTTCAAGGAAAGTTTATGTGCCTACTGGAAGGCCTAGGGGTAGACCTAGGAAAAATGTAACCCCATGATTATGAGGGGAGTAGCCATTTATTTAGTATTTTTTTTAGAAGTTAGCATTCTTTCATTAAAAAGGTTTAGTATTCTTTTTAGTTCTATTAGTAAAGAACTTAGTGACTATTCTAGTTTAGTTCAGTTACATAATAAAAGTTATTTTTAAGTTAAGTTATTTCTTGTCATGTGATTCCTTAAGTTAAACTATGTTTGAATAAACTTAGTAAATGCGTTAAATTATAGTAATCAGTTCTGTGGGGACGGCCTATAAAAGTATGAAATTCGTTTGAGTACAACGACTAATATAGTTAAAGACCTAAAGTAAGGTCGATGCAGTGAAAGGTCTAAAGTAAGACCGATATATACACATAAATATGTACGTGAAGTTAGTATGAGACCAAGTTAAGTATAGACTCTCGATGAAACAGTAAATTGTGAGGTCAAGTAACCGACCTAGTTAAATCAATTGTCATTAATATGTAAAACCCGTTTTCGTGGTGGGTCATCAATCAGTTATAATTCAATCTTTCTTAACTTCAGATGTCTGGAAGAGGAAGAGGAAACCGTGGTAACGCTCGCAACGCGGGAAACCAAGGTAATGTTGATCCGAACATGGCGAACCTTCTGCAAACGCTGAACCAGACCGTGGCTGGAATCGGACAGGTGGTGAACCATCTAGCACAACCTCAAAACAACCCCAGCAGGTACCAATGAGAGATCCGCTGGAAATGTTTCAAAGGAGGAAGCCGGACATTTTCTCCGGTACCTCAAAGGAGAAGCCGGAGGACTGGGTTAAGGATATGGAGCACATTTTTGAAACTTTGGAATGTACCACAGAGCAGAAGGTAGTTTTTGCAACATTCATGCTGAGGAGTGCGGCTCGCACTTGGTGGGATGCAGAAAAGAGAGCAGCTTTGGCTAGGGTGAAGGAAATTTCACCTGGGAAAGGTTTAAAGTAGTATTCAATGAGAAATATTACCCGGCTAGTGTTCGTCACGCCAGAGTGGCAGAGTTTTTGAATTTAACTCAAGGTGACAAGACAGTGGACGAGTATAGTGAAAGGTTCACAGATCTGCTGGAATTTGCACCGACCTTTTTCGACAGCGAGGAACAAAAGGCCAGGAAGTTCGAAGCCGGACTGAGTGATCGGATTCGATACAGAATCACTCCTCTGCAGTTAGCGACATATGGGTTAGTGCTAGACAGAGCCAGAATTGTAGAAAGGGAGTCTGATGAGTACCGCAGCAAGAGGGATGAAAAGAAGAAGTCTGGAGACAAGCCTACTAATAAGATTCAGCTGGGAGCAAGGGACAGTTCAACGACCGAGACCGTGATAATCATGGAAAGAGGAAAGCTGAGGGAAGCTATGATCGTACAGCAAACAAGTACCCGAACAGAAACTTTGGAAACCGAACTGCGTACGATAAGGGAAAGGCTAAAGAGCATGGGACCGCCGAAGTATGCCCGGCGTGTGATGGCAATCATAAGGCTGATGCGTGCAAGTACAAGGACAGAAAATGCTATAACTGTGAGAAGATTGGGCACCCACAGTGGAAGTGCCCAGAGCCGAAGAAGAATGCACAAACTCATGGGGTGAAGGCAGAAGATAAAAGTAAGACTGGTGGTCAGGGGCGTGTGTTCACCATGACTGCTAGAGATGCTAGAGCCACAAATGACTTGGTGGCAGGTACGCTTCAGTTATATTCTCGCAACGTATACGCTTTGATTGATTCTGGTGCCACTCATTCTGTGATTAGTTCTAAGTTGGCAAAACAGTTAAAATTGTCACCTAAGGCGTTAGAAAGTACCCTTGGAAATTGATACCCCGACTAAGGAGTCGATCCCAGTTACTTCAGTGTTTCAAAGTTGTCCTCTAAGGATAGGCGATAGAGAACTCGAGGTTGATCTTATATGTCTGGATCTCAGTGATTTTGACATCATCCTAGGTATGGACTGGTTGGCTGCGTATCATGCCAAAGTAGACTGCTTTAGAAAAGAAGTGAATTTTGAATTACCCTCTGGAGAAGGATTTCGTTTTCAAGGGGCGAAACCAAGAGTCCAAACAGGCCTGATTTCCGTAATGAAGGCTCGTAAACTGTTAAGGAAAGGTTGTGAGGGATTTCTTGCGTATGTTGGCGAGTCAAACAAGAAAGAAGTGACCATCGAATCCCTCTCCATAGTAAAAGATTTCAAGGATGTTTTTCCCGAAGATTTGCCTGGAATACCGCCGGAGCGACAAGTGGAGTTTTCGATAGATCTAGCACCTGAGACTGCACCGATCTCAAGAGCACCATATAGGATGCTCCGCCGGAACTTAAAGAGTTAAAGGAGCAGTTACAAGAACTTTTGGACAAGGGCCTGATTAGACCGAGTGCATCACCTGGGGTGCGCCGGTATTATTTGTAAAGAAGAAGGATGGGTCGATGAGGTTATGCATTGACTATCGGGAGTTAAACCGTGTGACAATTAAGAATAAGTATCCTTTACCAAGGATCGATGATTTGTTTGACCAACTCCAAGGTGCATGCTATTTCTCTAAGATTGACCTACGTTCTGTTACCATCAGTTAAGAGTGAAAAAGGAAGATGTAGCAAAGACGGCTTTTAGGACAAGGTATGGACACTACGAGTTCTTAGTAATGCCGTTTGGGCTGACAAATGCGCCTGCTGTGTTCATGGAGCTTATGAATAGAGTATTTCAAGAATATTTGGACAAGTGTGTAATAGTATTCATCGATGACATCTTGGTGTATTCGAAATCAAAAGAGGAGCATGAAGAACATTTGAAATTAGTGTTACAGATTTTGAGGGAGCAAAAGTTGTATGCCAAATTTAAGAAGTGTGAATTCTGGCTTGAGGAAGTAGCGTTTTTGGGACATGTGGTATCTAAGAATGGGATAGCAGTTGACCCTGCAAAGGTCGAGGCTATAGTTAATTGGGAGAGACCAACTTCTGTTAGTGAGATAAGGAGCTTTTTGGTTTAGCAGGGTACTACCGTAGGTTCGTGGAAGGGTTTTCGAAGTTATCTCTACCATTGACCAGGTTAACCACAAAAGGGACAAGATTTGTGTGGTCAGACGATTGTGAGAAGAGTTTTCAAGAATTAAAGGGCGATTGGTGTCTGCGCCTGTCCTTACGTTACCAACAAGCAGTGATGGCTTCGTGATCTATAGTGATGCTTCATTGAAAGGTTTGGGTTGTGTGTTGATGCAAAATGATAAAGTGGTGGCTTATGCGTCTAGGCAACTCAAGAACCACGAGAAAAACTATCCTACCCACGATTTGGAGTTAGCGGCCGTGGTGTTTGCATTGAAAATTTGGAGACACTATTTGTATGGGGTACCATGTGAAATTTACACCGACCATAAAAGTCTTAAGTACATTTTCACTCAGAAAGAGTTGAATATGAGGCAAAGGAGATGGCTAGAGTTACTTAAAGATTATGATTGCAAAATCTTGTATCATCCTGGGAAGGCCAATAAGGTGGCTGATGCATTAAGCAGAAAGAACCATGGAACATTAGCGACTATGATTTCTAAGAGGGTAAGTGAATTGAGAGATAATGAAATAGTAAAGCTAGAGGTTAAAGTTAAGGCTATTTGGCTCAGTTGAGCGTCCAACCAACATTGTTAGTGAGAATCAAGGAAGCTCAGAATGTGGATGACGAGTTGGAAGCGATTCACAAGGTTATCAGTAAGAAGGGATGATAGACTTCCGTGTTAGCAACGACGGGATCATGAGGTATCGATCAAGGATTTGGGTGCCTAATAATGATAGTATCAAGAGGGAAATTCTTGAAGAAGCTCACTGTTCAAGGTTTTTCGGTTCACCCTGGGAGTACTAAGATGTATAGGATCTAAAGGAATCCTTTGGTGGAACAATATGAAGAATGAGGTGGCGGAATTCGTTTCTAAGTGTTTGGTGTGCCAGCAAGTGAAAAGTGAACACCAGAAACCCGCGGGACTACTACAATCGTTACCTATTCCAGAGTGGAGTGGGAACACATCACTATGGACTGGTGATTGGACTTCCCAAGACGTTGAAGGGTCATAACGCAATTTGGGTCATAGTGGATAGGCTCACTAAATCGGCTCACTTTCTAGCAATCAAGGTAACTGATCGTTGGAGAAGTTAGCTAAGTTGTACGTGGATGAGATCGTAAGGTTACATGGGATACCGGTCTCTATAGTGTCAGACCGAGATGCGAGGTTCACATCAAACTTCTGGAAGAGTTTACAGAAAGCGTTAGGACGGAGTTAATATGAGTACAGCATTTCCACCCTCAGACAGACGGACAGTCAGAAAGAACGATTCAAACTCTCGAAGACCTATTGAGAGCAACGTCGTTAGATTGGCAAGGAGCGTGGGATGATCATCTACCACTAGTGGAATTTGCCTACAACAACAGTTACCACTCTAGTATTGGAATGGCGCCGTATGAAGCTCTTTATGGGCGGAAATGTAGATCGCCTGCGTGTTGGGATGAAGTAGGCGAGAGAAAGTTAACTGGACCCGAGATTGTTCAAGTAACGGCGGATAAAGTTCAACAGATTCGCAAGTGGTTGTTAACTGCGCAGAGTAGGCAGAAATCGTATGCGGATAATCGAAGGCGCGATCTGGAGTTCCAAATAGGGGATCATGTATTCTTGAGGATCTCACCGACAAAGGGGTCATGCGGTTGGGATTCGTGGGAAGTTAAGTCCTAGGTACGTGGGCCGTTCGAGATTCTAGAACGAATAGGGGCGGTAGCCTATAAGTTGGCTCTACCTCCTGTGCTGTCTGGTGTGCACAATGTGTTTCACGTATCGATGTTGAGAAAATACGTAGCTGACCCGAGCCACGTCATAGAGTACAAACAATTACGTTTTCGTGAAGACTTGAGTTATGATGAGAAGCCGGTAAAGATTATAGACCGTAAAGATCAAGTTTTGCGGAAGCGAGTAATTCCGTACGTAAAAGTGCAGTGGAGCAATCACACGGAAAGAGAAGCCACGTGGGAGCTCGAAAGTGAAATGCGTGATATGTATCCCGCTTTGTTCGAAGATTAAGGTACGTTTAGTTTGGAGGACCAAACTCTTTTAAGGGGGTAAGAATGTAATAACCCGAACTACCTTTTCTATTTTATTTATCTTAAACTCTTAATTATTAATGGGCCAAACTTAATGATTAGTTTAGTTTAGTTATTGGGTCAAAAGTGCAAAGCCCAATTCATTAACTAGGAGGATTAGGAGTCCAATTTAAATTAGGGATTTGGAAGCCTATTAATATAAATACTCCCTCTTAAATCCCTAAACCTATTACTGCTTCCTCCACAAAAGAAAAAAAAAAACAGAGAGTGCGAGAGAGAGAACAGAGCGCCGCACGGGAAGAAAGCCGGAGGAGGAGATCGATCGGAAGAAAGGAAGGAAGAAGAAGAGAAATCCAATCCAATTAAGGTAAAACCCAAAGACTTTTGCTCTTTCTCCTTCTCCCTAGAAAATCAATCTTAGAACCCTAAATGAGAATTCTTGAACTAGGGTTTAGTAGTGTGAAATTAAGAAGGGAGAAGAAGATGGACTGTGAAGTGTGTGTGCTGCGTGTGTGTTGTTGGGGTGTCGGGGCGTGCGGCGGCGTGTTTGTGTGCGGCGGCGTGTGTGTGTGTGCGGCGTGGGTGTCTCTGATTGCGTGTGTGCGTGATGTGTGTGTACTGCAATGTGTGTTGTGTGCGTGTAAGTGAAATAGATGGTGGGTGTGTGTGTGTGGGTTGATGGTGGTGTGTGTGTGTGTCTGAAGTGTGTGTCTGAAGTGTGGGTGTGTTTTAGAGTGATGGGTGCACCAGAGTGGGTGTAAATTCAGAGTGGTGGGTGTGTCTGTCAGTATGTGTACTCAGTAAGTGTGTGCAGAAAGTGTGAAATCAGTGTGTGTAAATTGTGTAGTGAAATTGGAATTGGGGATTGACTAATAAAAACCCTAGGGGTGTTGTAGTCATTCTTAAAGTTATTGGTTAACTAGGAAAGGGTGATAGATGACTAAACCCTGGAATTAATCGAGTAAAAAAAGAAGTAAATTGGACGGAAGTAAAATAGTATTTTTCTCTGTCTAAGGCTAGACTATTTCATATTGTAGATTGTCCAAGCGGAGTAAAGCAAGCTAGTAGAACACGAAGCTAAGGTAAGGGATTACGCTCTTAGTTGTGTATTGATTCTTAATCCTTTGTTAGGATTCCCAATCTCTGTTTTTATAAAGTAAACTATCTGTGTGGCTAGATAGTCTTTTAATAACTATTCCGTTCTGCGAATTGTTCCGTCTTTTGTTATCCCCTCTATTGATATGGTTATTGTTCAATAGGGTTATCATGTGTATGATTGATTTTGTAACCTTGGTGTCCAAGTGAGATGTGTATCTTTCAAAAGTGATCAAGTAAAGTTTGTAAAGTTAAGCTTTGTTTTGTAAAAGCTCTTTAAAGTAAAGTTTTGTAATAAGTAAAAGACTTACAGTTATCCATAATCCCGAAACGGATAAGTGGACCCCTACAGTTATCCATAATCCCGAACGGATAAGTGGACCTTACAGTTATCCATAGTTCTAAGTTGAACATGTGGACCCCTTTGCGTTGCTTGATGAAGTAACGTAGGTTATCATGATATACCGATTTTGGGTGCGGTCAGTAGAAACCCGAGCCCTGGGTACAGCACGTGCTTAATCCCTAAATGAAGTAAAGTAAAGTAAAGAAAAGTAAAGTGTGAGTAAAATGTTGTGTTTTGGAAACTACCTCTGAAGCCCGTGTTTTCAAGTAATGAATTGTTTTATCAAGTAAATGTCTCTTTTCAACTGAGTGTTAGTTTGATCCTTGAGTTATATCCGTTCATTGTAATTCATTGTTACCGTTCGTTTCGGTCATCTCCTCTTAGTACCCGAGGGGATACCGTATGAACTTACTGGGCATTGTTCGCTCATTCCTTTCATTTTTTTTTTTCTCTCTCCAGGTTATAAATAAGCAGATCAAGAGTCGCAAGGTTTGGCGGCTTAGGAGTTATCTTTTAATAAAGTTATTTAGTAGTTATGTTTCCGTTACGGTTAAGTTATAAACTTTACTTTCCGTTAGTTACCGTTTGAGCTAGTGGTTTGTACTAGCCGTTGTGGATTTGAACGTTGGTTAAAGTTTGAATGGTGGTTATTTGTAGCGTTGGGCATTCTGATTTTGGGACTTATTCGTATTAAGTTATTATTTAATTGTAGTGAAAAGTAGGGGTGTTACACTTGAGTTACAAATTTAACTTACAATTTTTTTACACCGGATTTTTTTTTTCCACTTGTCTCCTTAAAAAGCTCTTTGAGCACATACCCTTCAATATTATCCTTACAACACAAACAACAAAATAAATAGAGGAAATGATACATCCATCACCCATCCACAGAGAACACATTTTTAAGAAACCACAAACCTCCAAATTTATACTGAGTCTACCCCTTCAACTTGCTGTCGAGCAAGATATCTCTCTCTTCTCTCTTTCTGGAAAATCAAAAGACGACAGGCTGAGTAAACACCAGAGGGGAAAAAAAAAAAAGAATAGAACACTCCCTCCGTTTTGTCCCAAAAAGTTAGTCCCAAAATGGTAAGTTAAAATCATTGAACTTCCATAATTGCCCAACAAGGGAGAGAGTAGTGTCCAATGATAACACTTGTTAGGGAAGTAATGGAGTAATAAGTAATCTTCATCACAAATAGTCATTTTAATGAACACAAGTTGTTAAAATGTTTGAGTAATGAGACAATTATTTTGGGACGGAGTAGAAGAAAATATGAAGGCTCACCCATTCATCTATAACAAGGCCTTCGCCAATAATCTTTGGACCCGTGTCCTCGGGAGGCTTCTTGCGGGACTCAAGAGCAGCATCGGCCTCAGCTAATTGGCGCTTCAATTTTTCCAAAGCCTTGTGTACAAAATCCATATATCAGTGCAACCATTCAAAAAGTTACAAGCATGTAAATTCTCAAAAAAAATGCACGTGTAAAGAAAAGATCAAATGCAAATGAAGGGTGAAGCGAAAAAAGGACTCACAGGACTGGGGCGTCCGGCATCTAGAAAAACAACCTCCAATATCTGTTCAACCGCTACTTGATCTTTTTGCTCATCAAACTGGAAATATATAAAACATTTCCATCAGCGACCAAATGATGTTGACTCACTAGGGTAACCGCTAAATTTCCAAAGAAAGGAAGGCACGGAGAAAGAGGTGCAGGAACAATCAATATTGTTAATCAAGCAACACGTAGAGGAGCTAAATGAACAAATAATGCAACTCCGAAATTATTCATGTAATTAGCAGTTCAAGAGTAAAAGGGCAGCTAAATTCTAGTACATACTACTCCATTTGTTCCGGAAAGTTTGTCACATTTGGTTTTTTATGGTCAACTCACGTTAACTTTGACCATACATTGGTGTCAATCTAATGATCACAATGAAATTCTAAAAATTGTTAATGATTTATCAATTACTACAATTTTTAGAATTTCACCAAGGATGGACACAAGGTCTAAGAAAAGATTTGAACTGAGTAGCTTCATTTGTAACAATACATACTCCCTCCATGCCCAGAAGATAGTCTAACTTTGACTTTCATGGTCAACTTAATTGAACTTTGACCATAAATATACGAAAACCCAATTATCCCTATGCAATTCTAAAAATTGTTATTGATAGTATTCCAAATGGTGAATCAATAACAGTTTTTAGAATTGCATAACAATAGCTAGATTTTCATAAAGTTAAAGTCAAATTTAATTGACTTGACCGTAAACATCAACATTGGATTATCTTTACGGGACGGAGGGAGTATACGGTATACACTAGCTACATGAGGAATTTATAATGTTTAGTACACACCATCAGGAAAAGAGTCATGTAGAGTTATATTCAGATTAAAAACAGTAGAAGCTACAGTTAAAGTAGAAGCAAACACTGAAAGAGGCATGGCTCACCAACTCAGGTACATATTCCATTACTCCTTTCACCTTCAAGCTCATGATTTTAAACTTCACCTTCCTCTTCTGATCTAGTGGTTTTTCATTGTTCTCTGGAGGCTCAACAAACTTGAACACTAGCAGGACCATTAAGAAAGAAAAAAAAAGTGAAACTCATATGCAATTAACCATCAATCATGAGAAAGAAAAAGATTACTCCCTTCGTCCCAAACTAATGACTACTAAAATTGACTGCGCGGAGATTAAGAAAAAAGTAGGTGTTGTGAGTGGGAAGGAGAGAGAAAATGAGATAGTGGATAGTTGTTGTGACTTGTGAGTGAGTAGGAGAGAGAAAATTAAACATTTTGGGTAAGTAGCCATTAGTATGAGACGCCCAAAACGGAAATAAGTAGCCATTAGTTTGGGATGGAGGGAGTATAAGCAAAATCATAATCATCAAAAACTTGAACATATTTGTATAATTTTATCCTGAAATGAGCTTCTAATTTCCTATATCACCCACGAAATCAAACCCCACAATCTTGAAACACAGAAATATGCTTATTTCTCTCCAATCAGTAACACGAGCTCCGCAGAGGTAACACTCAAAGGTTATGGAGGTAGTTTGTGTCTATATCAAGATACATAACTAAACAAAAAGAGAACTACAACACAGCACATGAATCCTTACCAGTTGCAATAATACTCTCGCCAGGAGAGAGAATAGCGCCTGGAGGACGCATAAAACAGCTTTTCGGTGCAGTTGTTTGAAACTAAGCAACAAAAACAAACCGCATTTGTAAGAAGAAAGCAACAAGATAGAACATTTTATCCAACAATATGAAGTTTTAAAATCGTCTATTAGTAGAAACAAGACCAATGCCAAATAATTTGTATTAGCATCAACATCAGAAAAGAAAAACCAAAAAAAAAAAAGAAAGGAAATATATGTGATACCTTGAACGCTGCATGAGACTTGCTTGTATTTTTAATCCTGATGGCACTTTGGACTTGTTTACCAGGTTCATCTAGAATATTCAAAGAAGCATATTAGCAACAACAACAAGGTAGAGACCAAAAATGTAGCACAGAATACCATTAAATTTAACATGTACTATCTAGTATCTAGCCAAGTTGCTAGAAACTTTTACCACTCACTTCAGATGTCGTAAATGGCCACGTTAAAGGAAAGAATGATAATTTGTAATATCCGAAGCCCCGTACCATTACAAGAAGAGAAGCATAATTCAAATAGGAATACATCAGACTTCCACTCAAGAAAACGACTCGTGGCGATCTAGCAATACATAATGTGAAGGTGGGGAGGTAAAGAGCACAAGAATTTTTATATCCTGAACTCTTGCTATAATCCCTCTATCTACAAGCCCAATGCGACTGAGGTTCTGGTGATTTAACTTTGTGAAGAATGTGGCAAAACAAAAAATTAGTGTGTGGTCATAATAGTTTTATATTGAGATCCCAAATTCCCTACCATCATTCATAACGTTGATCAACGCACACTCCTCATTAGTGCTTACTACCCTGTTCCTTTATCCAGATTGATGACGATAATCTATACCAGTTAGAATGTCTTCAGAACCTTTAATTTTATAATGCACATATGTACAATGGTTGCTGCAATTTCTGTAGTTGCAAAGAGAAGACAACTTAAATTGGCCAGCAAAGACAAACCCTATGGCAGTGCCAGCTTGAAATTCACACCGACAAATTCTTCTGATTAGCTATTTTATTTGCGCCTAGAGAAAAGGTTCATATTATCGCAATCAAAATCAGCTGCTCTTGTTCCAACACAACGGACTGTACGACCATTAAAGAACCAATTTCACTAAGTCTGAATCACCAATTATGGAATGTCTTCTTGAATCCTCTTCCTTAAGAAAATGAGTTACAGGCTACTAGTTCATATCATATCAAATGGCAATCCATCTATCTTCACTTTTCCATTTTTCATCTTGGCAATCAGATAACCTCAAGGGTGGGTGTATTTCGAGCTCCATCCCTCCGATTGGAATTTAGAATTCGAAATTTTGAAGCCAATTACTGGAGAATCAGAGAACTCAAAAAGATGTGGAATTTTAAAACAACACCTCATCCCGTTCCATGAAATGAATTCCATTATGTGAATGAAAGAATTCAAATACCATATGGAAGTGTATTCTTCAAATTTGAATCTTGAGTTCATATTAAATCCCTAAAACCAACAACCAACATATTTTCAATTCTGATAACATAAAAGTGTGAAACCCTATTTATATGGATTCTACAGAATTAATTCTCAATGAACTACTGTAATACATCAGAATGTGTCAAGAAATAATAACAACATGAACAAGCAAACACACTTTCCAGCCTTGTCAAATCTGCATACATTATTAGGATCTTATATAACAGGGAACCCCATACCAGTTTCACAAACTTTTTGGAAACTTTATTGATTAAGTAGGGTTCATATATAGGAACAAATCAAATTTTTGTTATTTTTACTCATAATGGGAAGCCCATTTGAAATACATCAAGGTAAAACATTTATAAACCTTCCTAAAACAGATCATTTCTTCAATATAGAAATAATTACTAGTGAACAAGGATTATAGATTTAGATTAAACTTCATTATAGCAATTATCACCTAAGATTAATTGCTCAAGCCACAAATAGAAATTTCATCTGCACAGGTCTAATCTAAGTACTCCCTCCGTCCCAAAATGATCTTCCTGTTTGCCATTTTTCATTGTCCCAAAAAGTTCTACCTATTTCTACAATTTAGGCATAGACAAAACATGACTAGTGAAACAAGTGTTCATATCCTTAAAAAGTTTGAATAGTCAAACAGGAAGATCATTATGGGACGGAGGGAGTAATAATCATGGGACCATATTTACTATAACAAGCTTTTATTTCCTAAATTTGAAATACATCTATACAATACTATATATTAGCAGAATCAATTTGACAATTAAATAATGTCTTAAATTATCAGAGTTTCATATCATACTTCAGGTTAATCAAGCAAACTTAAGCAATATCATCAATGAGTAGGATCAAACCAAACAGATCAAAGACAACACAAACGCGCAAGTCAAAAATGGTGGCGTACAAGGAAAATAGAGCTTGTTTCGTGGATCCAGGCGAAGACGACGTCGTGTAGGAAGCAGAGATCTAGCAACTGATGATACGGAGCTTGAATTCTGACTATGACCGTTGGATCCCTCGTGGTGATGAGCGTGGTTCGACGAAGACAAAGACGACGCCGTCGTCGTCGATTGCGTAGTACTATTCGAATTACGAAAAGGCAGCTTAAAGAATCCCCCATACTTTACCGTCCGACGGTGGCTTTTCTTCGTCGATTGCCATGGCGACGACGGAGTCAAGTAACTAACTCCGAATAAACGGAAACACGCAATACAACCGGAAAAGTTCACACAGTTGTCCCCAACGACTTACACGTCGTCGTTTTCAAAGTCTTTTTCTTCTCTCTCTCTCTGTCTCACTCCAAATCTATCTGTTTGTGTGAGAGATTGAAAGGCGAGTTTAATGGATTTTCGGAGCAACGGACAATTTGTGACCGGGTCGGATCTTGGAGGTTGGATTTAACTGTATTTTAATCATCACTTTCACATCCGTTGTTACTGTCTCTGTTTTGTTTTTTCGTACTTGATTGGCGGGAGGTCAATGAAGTCAATAATTAAAAAAAAAAACGCGTTTCATGAATCAAAGTCTTTGTATGGAGGGCTTAATTAACCATTTTCATTTTCCGATTAATTTGTTTTAATCCCATATCTTTAACTTCTACTCAAGTTTAGTCCAAAATATTTTCTTGCGAGTTTTGGCTTAGTCACACAACTTCAAGTTTGATTTTGTTTCATTTCTTTCGTATATCTGTCATAGGCTATGGTGATGTTCAACGGGTTATCCGGCCCGGCCCGGCCCGCCTTTGGTCATGTCCGCGGGCTTGAACGGGCTTGAAAGGTTCGGCCCTCCCGGATGGATATAAAGCCTGGCCGGCCCGTCGTGTTGTTGTGTGGTGCAGGCCCGTCCGTTTGGTCCGGACCGAAAGGTTTACGGGCCAAACGGATTTTGTCCTTTTTTTTTTTTTTTAAATCAGAAAAACTTTTAAAAAATATAAAAAAAATAAAAGACTTAGACTTATTAAAAATATATAATATAAATTAAGGATACATATAAAAAGTGATTTAATCTCTACTTTAATTTGTCTTTATATTTAAATAGATTTAGTTATTAAATTTAAGTATTGATAATAATTTTATTAAATTTAAGGCATATAGTCTAGAATTGATTGAATTCTTCATTTAGGAAATAGCAAAGTCTTTAAGATAATAAAGTCTCAAAAATACAAAAGTCTTCTACATAATAAAGTCATCAAGATAAAAATCTTCAAAGTCTTTAAGATAAAAAAAATAACAAAGTCTTCTACATAATAAAGTAGTGTTAAGATACAAAGTCTTCAAAGTCTTTAAGATAATAAAGTCTTAAAAAATTACAAAGTCTTCTACATAAAAAAAAAAAAAAAAAAAAAAAGAAGAAGGGCTAAAACGGACACGGGCCAAACGGGCCAAGTGATCCGCGGGCTTTAGCACGACCCGTGCGTCATTTTCACTGTCCGGACCCATCCTTGTGTCCGCGCGGGCTTGGAGCGGGCTCAGTCCGTGGGGTTGAAACGGGCTCGGACCAACGGGCCTCGGGCCGGCGCGCTTGACGGGCCTCCGTGGACTTCGGTCCATTTTGAACATCACCAATAGGCTAGCTTCTTTTTTTGGGATGTTGTGAGTTTGAATCTCATCCCCTAATATTGTACTCTATATGTCCTGAAAAGTTTGTCTCATTTAATTTTTTATGGTCAACACACGTTAATTTTGACCATACATTGGTGTTAATCTGATGATCATAATGAAATTTAAGAAATGTTATTGATAAAGCACTGATTATTTATCAATTACAAGAAATTTTACTAGGATGATTAGATCGACATCATTGTTTGGTCAGAGTTCATTTGCGTTGAGTATAAAAACTTAGATGTGACAAACTTTCCAGGATAGAGGGAGTATTTAAAATGTTGCAACTTGGATGTGAAATAGCATTGATCTGTTGTAGCAAGTTAGGAAGATTGTGGGAGATGACATTCAAGTTTTTCATCATAGTATCAACTTGTTCCTCTTCCACATTAACTAAGCACACAATTAGTAACTATATTGCATATAATAAACTTTCCAAATATTTTCACGGCAGCCAATGGTGGAATCAGGGTGTGGTAGTGGCAATAATCTGGTGCAAGAGACACGTGATGGGCAGTTACCAGCAACCAATGACCACATGTAATAGTTGAGACAGTTTGGTTGGTTACTAATCCAAATATTTTGGATACAACTGCCTCTTATCCGTTGGGTGCAGTTAGAACCAACCAAGCTTATGATGATGTCACTATGGGGGATGATACCGACACAACATTACAGACTCTGGTTGATGAAAGAAAGAGGCGGAGACAAGGAGGTGGGATCCAAACAACTCGAGGTGCATCAATAACCACGGCTGATACTTATTGTGAGGAGGCATCAGCCACTTCTAACTTACCAGCGGCGGGCTCCGGTGGCGGAGTCTGCCGATCTCAATGATCTTCTTGAGCTGGAATTGTAGGGGTCTTAATAACTCCCTTACAATTCCATCCTTGGGCGAGCTCATCAGAGGTCGCAATGTTGATGTCGTTGTGTTGTTAGAAACGCTTTTCGAATAATAGTAAATTGGAAGAACTAGGGTCTATCTGAATTTTAATGGGTGTTTTTCGGTTCCAAGCATAGGTCAAAGTGGGGGTATATCTGTTTTATGGCGACACCAACACCTTTGTTCTCTTCGTAGCTTCTCTCAGAACCATATAGATATGCTTGTTACTGATGGGGGCGGGGGTAATTGGCGTATTACAGCATATTATGGCATTCCAGATCGTTCATTAAGGCACCGATCCTGGAACTTATTGTGACGCCTTAATTCTTCTTCCCAATTACCATGGTTAGTTATTGGTGATTTTAACGACCTGCTAATGAGTGAGGAGAAAAAAGGTAGATGTGAACACCCGGTTTGGCTTTTCAGGGGTTTCAGACAAGTGGTGGAAGATTGTGGGTTGAGTGACATTCCTTTGATTGGGTATCCGTTTACTTGGGCTAGAGGCAGAGGTACCGTGCACGAGGGTCAAAGAGAAATTAGATAGGACCATGGTAAAAATTGTGGGCTTCTAAATTTCCGTCAGCCTCTTTGACAAATCTAGTTGCCCCTTGTTCCGACCACACCCCTATTCTCTAGACACTCAGCCGGTTTTTCGCTCGTACTCGGAAAAGGTATTTCAAGTTTGAGAACAAATGGGTGATAGAACCAGGATTCAAGCAGTTGTGGAGTCAGGGTTGTCTCATGATCCGGCAAATGTTGTTTTAAGAAAAGCTCTCCACATTATCAGGGATCCTTTCTAGATGGGGTCATGATTTGCACTCCTTCTTTGTTCGTGACAAGAAAAGGTGTGAAGAGGCCTTGCAATCTGTTAGGTTTCGTCGGACCAAAAAGCTATTGAGAGAGAAGGATTTGCGTAAGCGATGGGCTGCTATCATTCTTAAAGAGCAGGCTTTTGGAAGCAAAGAGCAAAATTCCACTGGCTTAGGGAGGGTGATTTAAATACAAAATTCTTCCATCAATTTGTTAAAAATCGCAGGAAGACCAACAAAATTAATATGCTGCTGTCGGATAATGGGGATTGGGTCTCTCCGGTCAAGCAAATTTGTGCAGGGTAGTAGGCGAATATTTCGTGCCTTCTTTTCGGCTCCTGCAAGCTTCAGTGACCAACCTTTTCAAGCTATTTTCTTGGCCATGGTTTCAGAAGGAGATAATGCAGAATTAATAAAGGAGTTTTCAAAAGAGGAATTTTATCAAGCTGTGAAACAAATGTACCCAGATAAATCACCGGGGCCAGACGGTTTCAATCCGTGCTTCTATCATCGTTGCTGGCCGGTTGTTGGTAACGATATCTATGTCGCATGTCTCTCTTGGCTTAATCAATTTTCTTTTCCTCATGGCCTTGCTGATACATCTGTTGTTATGATTCCTAAATGTAGTATCCAACTACAATTAGATATTATCGACATTTTCTTCTTGTGTAATGTTATTTATAAAATTCTTTCTAAAGTTTTATGCAATCGTCTAAAGAGTGTCCTTCCTGACCTTGTGGATAAAGCTCAATCTGCTTTTTGTTTCCGGGGGCTATTCAAGATAATATAGTCGTTGCGTTCGAAACAATTCATGCCATGAAAGGAGGTCGGGTGGTAGGCTAGGAGACGTGACTTTAAAGATTGACATAAGCAAGGCGTATGATCGAGTCTCTTGGGAGTATTTGGAGATGATTTGAGAAAAACTGGGTTTTTGTGATGTTTGGGTGCGATGGATGATGCTGTGTGTTCGCTCGGTTCGTTATCTATATTAGTCAATGGCGATACTGTCGGGCTATTCTACCGGGATGGGGATTGAGACAAGGGGATCCGCTTTCCCCTTATCTTTTTATTCTTTGTGCAGAGGGTCTCACTGCTATGATCCGAGATGCTTGTCAACGGAACTCTCTCATGGGTAATTATATTTGCCAGGGGTTGCTCCAATGGTTACACACCTCATGTAGCATGATGATTGTCTTCTTTTTGTAAGGCTACTACTCAGGAATGTCAAACTTTAAAATCCATGTTGGGCAAATGGGGGTGGCGTATATTAACTGACACTCACTCTTTAGTGTGCCAAGTTCTAAAAGCAAGATATTTTGCTAATGGTACATTTCTTAATGCCAGTTTAGGGCATAGCCCGAGCTATGTGTGGCGTAGTATTATGGAGGCTCAAGATTTTGTTCGGTGTGGACTTCGGTGGCGTATAGGAGATGGCAGCCAGGTAAGGTTCTTTCAGACCCATGGTTAAGACGAAATGGGAGTTTTTATGTTGTCAAACAAAACTATCCCTTGCATCCTCTTACTACAGTCCGTGATCTTTTCCTACCGGGGTGTCATCAATGGAATAGCACTCTCGTTCGGGACTTGTTTCAAGATGAGGTGGCTGACAAAATTTTATCCATACCTCTACTCAATAGACAGGGCCGAGATATGTTAATCTGGCACTACTCTCTGACTGGGTCATACATGGTGAATAGTACGTATCATTTGGCTACTTCTATGACTTTGGACCAAACGGAGGAAGTTATAGGTCCTTGGGATCAACTTTGGCGCCTCAAAATCCTCCAAAAGTCCAATTCTTTCTGTGGCGTCTAGTGAGGGGGTGTCTTCCTACGCGAGCAAAGTTACTTTCAAAAGGTGTGAACGTGCCTACTGGATGTGGTTCGTGTGGGCTACAAGAAGAGGAGATATTACATTTGTTTAGATTATGTCATGTTGGGGAAGACATATGGCCTCAATCACAGTTGCGGGATAGAGTGCTACAACCAAATGTCCAACATCTTTCGCTAATGGAATGGCTGTTTACTCTTCTTCCATCTTTAAACCATGAGGATACCCAGGAATTCATGATGATTTTGCATGGAATTTGGAAGGAACGAAATGGCAGGGTATGGCGAGGAAGTATGAGGCCTCCTGACCTTATCATCCGGAGTGCCAAAAATGACCTTTACGAGTGGAGCAGTTCAAAGGAAAAAGCCCACGTGTTTTCTTCTTCAGGATCTACCAAATGTGATAATGGCACGTCCAAAGGTGGGCTTCTTTAAAATAAACTCGGATGCGTCCTTTAATGCAAGCAGCAAGTCAACGGGTTTGGGACAAGTCCTTCGTGACAATCATGGAACCTTTATAGCTGGAAGGACTAAGTGCAGCACTGGTATTATGCGTCCAGAGGAAGGGGAAGCTATGGGACTTCTTTGGTCCATGCAATGGGCACAGGAGTTAGGACACTCGCAGGTGGAGTTCGAGATCGATTCGAAGATGGTTTTTGATAAACTCAACTGTACCGATCCTGGCCAAACTGAACTAGGTGTTATTATTGTGTCATGTAAGATTATACTACGCGATAATCCTCATTTGTAGTTCGTTTGGTGTGTCGTAAGCCAATAGTTTGGCGGATTGTTTTTCTAGGGCGGCACTTGTCATGTAAGCCCCACAACTTGGGTTGAGCTACCGTTCTTTGTGGATAGGCAACTCCTTTTTATGTGTGATTGTCAATAAAGTTGTTGTTTCCTTCAAAAGAAAAAAAAAAACATATTGATAAGTCAAATGCAACATTTATTATAACATAAAAAAGATATAATATTTACTCATAAATTAAATTTAATGTCTTTTCATAAATTCCTGACTTCTCCACCGCTACAGACTAAGGAGGTGGGGCTGGTATTTCATTTGGGGAAGGAGGTGCCGACGTTTGATATCTATATTACAATAGAAGGGGAGAATAACGCTTTACAAAGAGCGGTCAAGATTCATCCCAACCACCATATCTGACGGTCATGATTATTCCTGCGATTTCCTTTATGGAGTATGGGAGGTTGGAGTGTTGAGGGAGGTTAAATCGACTGAAATTTGAAACTGTCATTGTGTGTGAATAGAGTAACTGACAGTGAGGGTTATGAGAAATAAAGTAACTGGCAGTGATAGGAAAACTGAGCCGTGCTTTTGGCACGGGGTTAGTACTAGTCAAACAACATTGAGGAGACTTTAAAAAGAGCATTTGTGCCACTAGGAATAAGAGATTGGAAATTCATTGTTTTGGATAGCCCATCCAGGTGGGCCCGCAATATTAAACCATATGGAGCAAAAATTGGGCCTAAATTCAGAGAAACTTTGGGCTTCACGTCACGTGTTAAGTGAATACGGGAACATGTTCAGCCCATCTGTGATGTTCATACTTGATGAGATGAGAAAGAAATCAAATGAGGAAGGGAAATCCACCACAGGGGAAGGTTTGGATTGGGGTGTACTTTTCGGGTTTGGACCGGGTCTCACCGTTGAGACGTTGGTGCTGCATAGTCTCCCGATTACCTCATCCGTTATTATATGATGGATTTGGATCACTACGTTCGAAAGTCATGACAGTTCGGATTCTAATAAAATATCATCGATCGAAAGTTGTTTTCAGATGTTTTACGTAATAGAGTGAGTTTGAATAAAGAAGACTACATTGATAGTAGACATTTGGGATTGGTTGCATTTTCTTTTCCTCAGCTTGTTTATCATTTGTATTGATTATCCTTTGGTTGTGTTGTGATGTATAATATTTTCTTGTTTATTTAATAAATATTGTATTTTACTTATTAATTATTTCAAGAAAACTATATTTTATTTATTGTTTCTATCATAATACAATTACATCAATATATTTTTAATTTAATAATGTGACACTTATACTAGAATCAAGCAAAAAATATGTGATATATTCTAGTATGAGAATATTAGATTGAAAATTAGTGACATAAACATAGAGTAAACAACCAAAATGACCCGCGTACTATGTGAATAACACCAATTTGACCTTCGTACTATCTAAACTACCAAATTAACCGGCGTACTATTCATAGATTAACCAAATTGACCCAAATCGTTAATTGATAACACGTACATTAACGAGCGTTAGTAATATAACATATTTTACACATAAAATTTTCAAATTGCCCCTAACCAAACATATCCTAACCTGTTTAACTAAGTAGTAACATTAGCTATCTATCTAAATATAAAGTGCGAAAAATGAAAAAAAAAATATTTTTAAAACTGAGGGACCTTTATAAATTAATCCATACCTATATGATTCAACATGAAAATTTTTGGTGGCTTCAAAAGAATGAAAACCTTATTCTCAGGTTTGCCCCATCCCCACCGGGCCGACCACCTACTTCCACGCCATCCCTTCTTCCCAACATCTGGCGACAACCAAAACCTCACATCTAAATAGTTGATCGCTCACCCCTTCCGTGTCGTAGCTTCTTCCAACTCTCTTGCAGTCCGCCGCCGGAACACTAAAATCAGTTAACCAAAATTCCAGATCCACCCTCTCCTCCAACGTTAGGCCCTTTTCCTGCCCCTTCTATCCCACGCTTGATTTCGTCAATGAGCTCCAGCAATAGAGTTTTCTGCACTACCCAACCCTCTCCTCTTCTCTCCAGATCTCTCTCAGTTTAGATCTATAACATTTTTTTCTTTATCAATCTGCAATCAAATCTGAGAATTAGTATAATTTTTCTAGATCTGAACCATGGGAGAGATTTGTCGATCTGAATTTTAAATATGCAATTCTGATTTACATCTAATCTGAGGAAAAAATAAAAAATTCAAAATTGTTTATTACTCCCTCTGTCCCAAAATGAGTGTTCATTTTCAAGAAATTTTTGTCCCAAAATGAGTGTCTTTAACTTTGCCCCTAAATGTTTTTTTTTGAAATTTTTTTCTCCGGTTTCTTTATACGTGCAAAACTAAATGTTTGGAAATGAGATTACAAGACTATATATGAATATTTGCTACCAAATTGTACAACAAAGTTGAGATTTTCAGTGTCCTTTAAATGGAAATTTGGACACTCATTTAGGGACAGAGGTAGTACAACTTTCGTGAAGACGCGCGATTGTTATTTGTTTTTGTTTTGATAGTGTTTGTGATAATTCAAAATTGGTGGTTGTGGATGATGCTGAAGGTGGTGTGGGAGCTAATGGTGGTGAAGATGGTCATGACAATGATGTGGTTATATGGCAAATTTTGGGCTTGACATGATGGATGATGGTTATACGAAAAAATTAAGACAAATTACTGTTCGATGATAGTGGTAGTTGGTGGTGGGAGGTGGTGGTTATTAGTGGAGGAGAAAATAAATAGATATTTTAGTACTCCGTTAAGTAAGTTAGATTTTTGTTGGGTTAAGTGGTCAATTTGAAAATTTTAATTGTTATACCTGTTAAATTACTAACGATTGTTAACATTTATTAACACTCAATAACGATTTAGGTTGATTTGACTAATTTATGAATAGTACGCAGGTTAGTTTGGTAGCTTAGATAGTACGGAGGTCAAATTGGTGTTATTCATATAGTACGCGGGTCATTTTGGTTGTTTACTCCATAAACATACACACAAAATTTAGTACGAAACCATTATTTTTATTATATTACAGTTTGTAATCGTTATTTAAACATATGGTGGTATCTTATTATTACCCAACAAAGATTTGTAAGAAATGGACCTGAGACACACGGAATGACCCCTAAGTTTCGAAAATGGATAAAAAAAAAAAGGGAAGCTAAAAATATAGGACCTCAGAAAAGCACCTCGCATTAGACGCTTTCGCGAGCTGGGTGAACAACTCTCCCATTGTCAATTCACGACTTCCCACTTTTGATGCTTACTCCGGGGCAACCGGTGCCAAAAGTCACGTCAGGCGTTGGAAGTTCAAATGTCCCTCTACACTCACTCCGAGGCCAACAAGTGCAAAGCCCTCGCTTCCACATTCCAAGGAAAAGCCCTATCATGGCTGCAAGTCTCGATCACAAGATACGAACATTTTCCAGTAAATGTTTGACACTACCCACTCCCACTCCACCACCACCCCGTCAATCCACCACAAGCTCAAACCTCAAATAACAAAGGGAATTGTGAGGTGACACATGTCAAATTTCATACGAAAATGAGATAAAATACACGATGAATTACAAAATTATCTGGGCCATAGAATATTGACTTCCTGAAACTTGGCACCAATCAAAATAATAAAAAAAATCTAGATCAATATTGGACAATTGTGCAAGCGGATTAACTGATTAGACGTAGTACCTAACACGAATCCTAGCAAATGCAATCAAAATAATAAAATGTCATGAAAAGAAAATTTTCTCAATAATCAATCATGCAACCACTAGGGCAATTCCATCGTGGGTACCGGACCAGCATGTTGATTAATACAAATGGATTTTATTCTTTGTTTCATTCTGGGCTCAAGAACAGGTGTGACACCTTTTCTATTTATATCCACCAAAAAAGGAAATGCAGCCATTTGGTAGTGACTTGTTGTCTAGCTAAACTGAGGATCCCCAGAGTAAAATCTGACATCTTAAGGTCCCATAAGTTTTTGCTAAAATACTATTCTGAGCCAAACTCGTCTCACTAACCTCTAATAGCCGCAATAACGGAAATATCTCGTGTTAATTTGACGGTTTTGGGCAAACTTGTTCTATGATCACAATAATCAGAGAAGCAACAATAAAGTAAACACTAATAAAGTAAACATCAATTAACTTGGAAACTGCTGTAATAAGTACCTCTAAACATTTTCAGTCATTCAGATTCACCGCGGTGACGTCAAGACCCAACATGACCGAGAGCACTTCGTTTCCCAATGCAAGTCTTCCTTAGATTGATCTGGAGCTGTATCACAAGCTACAAGACACTCGAATGATATTGATAATACAATCTTTAACAGGTACTAATGATGAAAGTGTCATATGAATTATACTCCCTCTGTCCCAAAATGATCTTCTCATTTCATTTGACTATTCAAACTTTTTAAGGATATCAACACTTGCTTCATTAGCTATGTTTTGTTTATGCACTTTTAAGCCCAAATTGTAGAAATGGGAAAAACTTTTTGGGACAATGAGAAATGGAAAATGGGGAGATCATTTTGGGACGGAGGGAGTATTTAACAAGAATAAAAAAAAAAACATGAAATGAATAACAAACTGCATCATCACAAATTGTAGTCAGTATCAGTAACATGAGAAAGAGAAACAACAAGTCTTTTCATAATTACATGGACCCAAATGAGTATGTCAGTCGCTCTATGTGAGCAGAACCATAGTTCACCAGGTTTTTTCTTGCATGAACACCAATGCAGCCCATCAAGGATGTTCGCATCCAACTCCGTCACTACAGCTTACGTTGGAATTTGGAGAAGCTCGTGAGTGATACCGAGATCCTTCCACCATCCTAGAGTAGAATGCTTCCCCAGAATTTACCAGAACATAAGAGTACAACTGTTGCATATGTAACATGTTATGTTCACTCCCATAAGCAAAACTCAAGAATCAAAATTGTTCGAAATCCTTAGTATGCAATCGTTCTGAAAATGAGAAGTTACAAGAAAAAGGGGAGAAGTGGGAGATTCTAATAGCTGTCCTGAGCAATTGATGTTAAACATTCGCTAGATAATAGTATACTTATATTTACCTTCATAAGATAGCAACTTAACCAAAACATGACCAGCCAAAACTTAAGCAAAACTCAAACCTCTTAATGGCACCCCAACCCCAGTTATCCCCTCCTTGTTTTTACATGATGAGATTAACCACTAGTCCACTAGTTACTGCGCTAATTGAAATGTGTCTTATTATCCAGCACCTTTCCTGCCCCGCGAATTTCATCAAATTTCTTTTCACATTATCTAGCAATCATGCTGTTATCTCTTCACCAAACACTTCATGGATATTATTCATGAAGCAGGAAATGCTCAACTATGGTGGCTGGTACAAATTTGATGTGAACTTAGATATTAAGTCTCTTGAATTTTTCAGTATTCAGTTGTTCCGGGAGTGCAGGATTTCATCTGACTTTTTTTGGCAAAATCACAGTCGTATATTGTAAATTCAGATTCGAACATCTCTTGATGAACCTCGTTTACGAACGAGTTGTAAATCATAAACTAAGAGAGTGTGCCACTGAATCCTTGCAAACCTTACGTGTCTGTGGGACATTCTAACCACCAAATTGTGGGTCTCAAACAGATCCCTGAACACGACCATGTGGCATAAATTTGACAGAGAACCCAACAGTAATCTTGTATTGTTCTCTTTGTTTCTCTCTATTCACCTGTATCTAAAACCCTTCTAGTATTAGCCCGTGCCTTCCTACTCATTTGGTTCTTGTCACATGTTTTATATACTTCAGTAACATACCAATATCTATTTCCTTAGACAAACTACCCAATCTACCATCAACTCCCTTACACGAAGTTCAAGATGCCGGTGAGTACATATTCTTTATAGAATAGGCTAACCGGGAAATAAACCTCCTTAACTTGATGATTGTTCTGTCATTTTTCAGTTACTTGGCTGGATGCACAAGAAATTAAGGCAAAACAACATTGAACCACTGAAAAAAGTTGCAACAGGTACTATGATTTTCTTGAACCATTTCTTCAACACAACTCCCTCCCTGCCCTATCCCCCCCCCCTCCCCTCTTCTCTCAGTCTCTCTCTCTCTCTCTCTGTTTATGTTTGTGTGCATGAGCATTTAATGGGTCTCTATATAAAGTTTCCATTGTTCAATGCTACTTCTTATTAATTGACTTGGTAATTGGATAACTGTCAGTCTATAGCCATCAAGGAATATGTAATGTTCAAGTTATTGTTAGGTAACCACACAAATAATGATACTGCTCATGAGCAAGTTTATGTTTCCAGCAAAGGGAGCGGAGCCACTTAATTTGTCTCCCTTCACGGAAGGTACTCGTAAGCAGTTATTTTCTTCATTTCTGGTCTCATGGAATTTATGAACTTCCATTTCAGCACATCCGCAGCTTGATGAGCAACAATACTACCCAGAGCCAACCCACCCCTCTGTGGATCCGAGGCAGACTATATCATGTCAAAAATCTACCATTGGGCTCAATTCTGACAAAGTTCAAGGCGTCTTTGAAGAAGAACCATATGCCCATGTTCACGAGCTCTTTAATGGCTTTCTTGCTATTGGAACTCTTGGTTCAGAGTCATTCATCATGGAACCCACCACACCAAAATTTTCAATATCTATTGCAGACACGACAGAGAAGGAAACAGAGGTAACAGAAGCAGAACTGAAGCTCATAAATGACGGGCTAGAGAAGTTTCTCGAAGCTGAAGCAAAGGATATAGTTATTGCATCATCACAAAGGAGTAGCTGTGCTAGCATCATAACTCTTAGTGGGCCTAGTGGCAAGAAGACTGAAGCTGATGATACTGAAGAGCATGGAGATATGGTGTCATGCCCACTCCAGGAATATCTTTTTGGTTCTTCATTAGAATTGCCTGATACCCCAGCCGATGTAAAGAGAGAAAAGACATCACCCGAGGAACTCTTTGGAACAACTGGCATAGCTCAAAAGAACAATAAAGAGAAAATTGATGAAGTCCCAGAAGCTAATGGCAACCATCTCATTAAGAAGATTCTGAAAAAGCTCCTTTGCTCGTCAAGAAAACGCAGGAGTTCTAATGGTGGAAACTTAACAAAATCTCGATCAACCAAGAGCAAAGTCCCGAAGGTAGGCAACTAGATTGGACTTCTTATAGTGATTAACTGAAGGCCAGTGCTCCGATTTACGATGAAATTCGTCTAATTAGTAGTCCTCCGTCCCAAACTAAATGTCCTAATTTCCTTATTGGGATGTTCAAAATAAATCCTATTTTCATAAACAGCACTACTTTTGTCAAGTTTTTCCAAATATATCCACATCTCTTTATCTCCCTACAACTCTTCATTAATAAAGACTTAAGAGTGCAGTTTTGTAAGAAAAATAATTTCTTAATTTGTGTGACAAAACATAATTAGGACGTTTAATTTGGGATGGAGGGAGTAGAAACGATAGAAGAGACACGTGGTCAATACGACTGTGTCAAAGTCACTTAACAAATCCCACAACTGCCAGAATGCTCTGCCTACACCAAAGGGATTTCCATAATGAGATTTCTAGTGGCATTACATTCACAGAGGCTGGTGCACACTTGCACCAAGAATATAACTATTGTAAGCCATCAGCAAAAGGAGCTTGAAAAAACAGCCCATTTTGCAAGGTCGTAGTAAAACCAACCCATTCTTGGCTAACTACTTAGTAATTCAAAAACAAATGGTTTATGCATAGATTTTGCAAGACCATGGCCTCTTAGTAATTCAAATGAAATGGCCTCTTAGAACTTCCAAATTTAACTATTAGATCTAGGAAAAACCTTTGTTTAATTAAAAATTATAAGATTCTAGATGAAACCTATCATATAGAAATCCAATGGTTGGTAAACATAGTTTATCTAGGCTTCTTGCTTCATTATTTGTTTGCAGGTCCTTAGACGTTTCCAAAGAAAAATCCATCCTGAAACAGCGGACACAAAGGGCAGAAAGTCACAGAAGTATGAGACCTGCATTTCCCATAATGGTGGCGATCAGACTTTCCAGAGTAATGACAAAACTATATTTCTGCAAAAAACTATGTCAAAGAAAGAAGCTGCTAGCTTCAGAGCGTCGACCAGGCTCAGGAATAGCCAGTCAACTGAGAATGGGGAGCATTGGATCACAACTGATGCAGACTGTAAGTACCAACACTACTCTATTGTATATTAGGCAGTTTATTCCACTAACTCCCCTGTTTTATTAAGTAAAAAAAAAATCTCTTAGATAAAACTGTGTAATGATAAGATAGTGCCCGATTTAATATTTTCTACTTCTTTCTCTCTCTCTCTCTCTCTGTAGTTTTGGTGCTGGAGCTATAGAAGTGGAAGAACCGTGCAATGTAAACAAGTGCTCATATTTTCCGAGTTTGAACCGATGTGTGAGGAGCATGATTGTCCACTGTATTGATAACTATTAAGTATAGGTACCAGTAAAGATAGTTGCGAGATATGGAGTGTTGATTGAAAATCATAGAAAAAGATAGGAATCTGTCCTATCACCTTGAGTGTGATATATATGTACTGGCATGATTACTAAACCGTGGAAGCGTGCAACCTACATTTGTTGTCCAATGTAAAAAATGTGAAAGTTGTCAACTATCATTTTCTTCTTTTGACAGATTGTGGGATACACATCTGGCATATGTAGCGCACACGTGCCTCGCATGTGTCCCACGGGTGCACCTCTTTCTCCCGCGATATGCGGGACGGTATCCTCTAAGTATTTCCCACGATTAGACAAGGTCGGTGGAAGTCTTCTATCCAGTATTCAAGATCGCCGAGGAGCGGTGGATTCAAGGCTAGAATAGTGAAGTTCGCCGTGTGGCTCAATCATAAGGTGACACGTGGCCTAGTAGCGTTTGCAGGGAGAATTGCGGGATGGTCCATCACTATGAAGTGCATGTGCAAGGCACATGACTTTACTTCTCATTGACTATAAATACCCCACAAGGGATTCATTTGTAGGAAGAAGGGCTCAAGTTCCGCAATACTTGTCTCTCCCCGGAACCACTCTAGTTCTTATTCTAGCTCCTCCTCTCCATCACTCTCCGCTGATCCGTGTAACACCTCCCTACCTAGGAAACTCTCATACCACAACATAAAACCCTAATACAACCCTGCACGACTACAAAGATAAAACAGTATCAAATGCAATCGGTTAAATGAACACTTTCAGGTACAATGTTCTGAAAGAACTTTTTTAGCACACCATGCATCTTGCATGTTCAGTAATACTAAATCATAGAGTATTGGACAAGCACCACGAATGATTAGGATTCCAGAAGTAGGTTTATTGTGCACAATCTCAAGTTATGTATATTTTTCGTAATGGAGTAATTCATTGATTATTACTGAATATCAAATGTAGCAACTGACATGTTCAGACTATGCCATGAACTAAAAGCATTTGCAGTCATACCTCAGGTGAAGCAGCATTGACTCATGAGGCAGACAACAATGAAGTGTAAGATTAAACAGGTAGAGGCTCTTCCTTGAGTATTCCCCCCATATCCATCCTCCAAGATCGATCGATTAGAGTTGCTAACTCTCTGGAGAACGGTGTAATAGCATCATTAGGTGAGATGTTTCAGTTAATGCAGAACAAAATAGAATAACAGAGACACACACATTCATTGCAATAAGTTTGTTCAGTACATTTAAAGCGAAGGTCTACTTCGATCGTTCATTAGACAAATGCAGGAATGGGTTACCTGAGACATAGTCAACAATCTAAGAAATAGGCAAATACTCCCTCCGTCCCAAAATGATCTTTATGCTTTTTTCGCCATTACTACAAAGGATGTTTGAGGAATAATTTTAGGTTGACTCAATTATACTAATGGAAATCTAAAACTTGTTATTGACACGCCATCAACATTACTATCAATAACAAGTTTTAGATTTTCATTAGGATAATTAAATCAACCTAAACTTATTGTTCAAAGTTCCTTCGTAGTAACATTGAAAAAAGTATGAAGATCATTTTGGGACGGAGGGAGTACAATTTTGGTTGACTTAATCGATTGTTGCAAGATTTAGATGCCAGAGAACCAATCACTGATAGCTTCCATCATGTAGATTATGGGATCTCATGTGAATGGATACCTCTACAGAGCAGTTTAAATAACCCACAAACTTGTATCAAGAAACATAGCTTAGTACATAGGTCACATGCAAATGCTCATCTCCGACACCAACAAGTGTATACACTTGATGATTCGAGTTGCCACTAAATACTTCAATAAAGATAAAATGCTGAAAGAAAATAATACACTGGTCAAATTTTTATCAACACTAAAAAATTCATGCTTGTGAATCCTAATTCACCAAAAAAGGACTAAAGGTAGTGGGACATGTCTCATAATTCTAGATTATGATTAGCCCTACATGATTGATTTAGATTTGCGGTGATCATAGTCACATTATAGTTTTGTTTCTTTACTAACTTAAAGGGAAAAGGAGACTTACTGTATCGTGAAGTAAACAACCAAACTAAACCCATCATTTTGTCTAAAGAGAATAGAGATATGTTGAGTGCCCAAAAAATGTAAGTTTATGAGAAAACACAATTCGTAGCAGAAAAGTCCAGCAAAGAAAACAAGAGACAAGCATTTTAGACTGCAATTTAAGGAGTAATAAAGGACAAAAGAAAAGCTTACTTTAGGTCATGGCTGACAACGAGTATAGTTAATTCTTTCTTAAGATTCTTTAACAGCTTTACAACATCCGCACGTGCCTTCCAATCTAATGTTTGAAAGCAGAAAACAGCATATTTAAGCATTTAAGAAGTTCGCATAAAGACTGGATATCAACCAACATAATTTAACAAAATAATAATATTAATAATAATTTGTAATAAGCAAAAAGATGGTGAGATATAAAGGTCCTATGCCCTAGAAGCCACTCATCTTAGACTCAAAATGAATGTCCATGGTAAATGTTAAAATAAAAAGCAGTCAACCACAAATGAAATTGACAATAACCTTTCCATTTAACAATTTTTCCTCAGTAGGAAAGTATAAACCTCATTGTGATGCTTCCTAACATCAGATATTCATTAACTGTTTCCCGCACATTCGTACTAGATACATAATAGGTAAGCTAACTTGACAACCCGTCAGGAATGGGACAAACATATGATGTTGGAGCATTTATCTACTAGAGTTACACGATGAATTTACCACAATGTGAAGGGAAAAATATAGATTAATTAAAATAATTGATTTAGGATCAGAAAAGGCTATAGTATACCAAGGCCAGCAAGAGGCTCGTCCAATACCAGCAGGTCAGGAGTTTGTACCTGCATAAGGAAAATCAAGTGTCAAGTACCTGCCACAGATAATGTACATGGGCGTCAAGCTTTAATTATGTTACCAATAAAGTGAGTATAAATGCATATATGTGCAGGGAGATTCAAATTAAAAGGTTCTTACGAGCTGAATGGCTAGAGCAAGCCGGCGTTTATAGCCACCACTTAATGATTGGGGATCTTTATCCAATGGAATACTGCTCAGACCAACCTAATATATTAAGCAATGTCACGCCGGTGAAGACAACTAATATTTCAACAAACAGAAGACAGAGGATAATTTAAACTGCGTTAAAAGACGTACTGAAGTAATAGCTCGTTCAAGTCTTGAAGCAAGAAACTCTGTCATTTGAAGGCCGCCCTTTTGTCTTGGCCACCCAAATGTAACTTCGTCTAAAACATTGTCTGCCACAAAATACCTGACCAATGACTTATCATCTTAGAAACAGCACACACGGAATCATGATAATAAATGAGTGAGGCAATAAGACAAGTAAAGTGCATTCTAGCATTCTACAAGCATGCAAAAAAAAAAAAAAACACAGTCGAGAAGTCAATTCGTACGCAGAAAGCAATTACCTTCTGGAAGCTAAAGAATAGCACACAAAATAAATATTCAGAAGTCGATCCATATAAGAAAACGATTACATTGTCCTTGAAAATTGCCGCAGCAACAGGTTTTGATCAACAAACTTTGATCGGGGCACTTTCCACAAGTAATTCCCTTGATAAACTAGCCCTAAAGGCTAGGGTTCTCTCACACGCAAGGTGGAAGAACAAATAAACGTGTTTATTGAATAAAATAAATGATAAATTTGGAATTACCAATGGCCCTGATATTATAGTACTTTTAGAATTCATTCTTGAGTTCATGTGTGAAACTCGAAGACGACCATCTCAATTATATATATATATATTTGGAATATATTAGACTTGTCGCCACTTTTGGATTTAAAATGACTTCCTTAATATATTTGCCGGTAAATTGAAACACACATTCTAGATCAATCACATGTGAATCAACCCCTTCTATTTGATCTGATAAAATTGCTATCTAGAACTGTATGTTGGTCTGCTAATGCAACTCTTGTGATTCATGCACTACCAAGTGTTAATACATGTCACTATCGAACTCTTCTTCGGGTTCTAACGTGTATACCTCTAAACCATCACCCCATTCAACAATTGGATCCAAATATCCATTAGTAAAAGGAATATCAACCTTAACACTGTTTAGAGATTGATCATCATTTTGGTTTTGTAATCCCGGAATGACCTCCTCCCTTTCGGCATTTGAATCTTCAACCCCTTTGACTGGCGAGAATGTGGATTGTTAACCACCCCTTCAGCCCTTCTACAAACCTCTTAGCGTCTTATTAGGCACTTGCCTGTTGTCTAGGGTTGATAGGATGTGGATTGTTCACCACCCCTCCTACAAGCCCCTTGGCATCCGATTCGACACCTGCCCGTATCTGGGGTTGATACCAACCTGCAGCTTCTGCGAGGCTTCTAAGATTCAAGCTTGAATAACTCAATTTTTGCCTAACTTATTCAATTTGCGCTAAGGTTGCAAAGAATAACAATGTTTGTATCGTTTCAGGTATATCTTTACCGGCAGAATTTAACCAATTGACGCAGCGGAAATAGATTTCGATCAACAAACGCTGTCAGGGACACTTTCCACGAGTAATTCCCTTGATAAACTAGCCCTAGGCTTTTCTGAAGAAGAAATAAACGTGTTTATTAAATAAAATATATAATTTCGGAATTACATTTGGCTCTAACATAGTACTCTTATAACTTGGAACACAAGTACAAACCTCCTAAAAATAGTCTTAACCAATATAGTAACCTAATGGAACTCTAATACATTGAAGTAAAGCCTAAATCTATTTCTAAACACGAAAATAGTAGCCTTTTTTTAATAAATCCAAAAATTAAAGCAATAATTAAAATACTTTTAATTACATCCACGTATAAAGCAAACTTGGTCTATATCTGAAATGCCAAATAGAAAGTTGAGAAAGTAGAGGCAAACACCCATGAGAGGGTGATAATAGGGAATAAGTAAATCAAATATCAGATATTTATAGAAAAAAGAGTACGAACACAAATAATTTCTCCCTACACTACAAATGAAAACAAAAGACATTTCAAAGGTGTTTTAAGCTTAGGGATGTTATATCCTTGAAGAATAATTAGTGCTCTATAAGTGTGATTGTCGTTTGTACTTTCAATTCTTAGCTTTGTACTCAGTTCGCCATGCTAGATTCATGTACATACACTTATGATGCTTGAGTTTTCAAGTGTTTTTTGTCTAACATCTAAGATGCAAAAGATATATTTGCAAAACCTTGTGCATCATTTTTGTTCTGAAGTTAGATTTTTATCTATTTACTGTTGATTCAAACTTGCATTTAGATAGAAGGAGAAGGGGCAAGAAGCAAGTGATCTTATTAATGCCTCACTGATCACACGAGCTAATAAGAAATGAAATAAACATAAGTCTCATAATAAAGTCAACATAGAAACAGTAACTAAATCACTTGAATACCTCTCAGGAAACTGAAAAACAAAACCAACTCTTTCCGGGGATAACACTTCAGCAGGCCTATTTGGCTTGCCATCATCACCATAGCTTTGAATGTAGATTGACCCTGATGTTGGTTTAGTAAGCCCTGCGATAAGCTGCACGGAAAAGATAAAAATATACAGTTATATCCTAGATAATATATACTACCTCCGTCCCAGCTCAATGTGCACAGTTACTGTTCATTTGGTCAATTCAATCAAACTTTGACCATAATTTTATAAATATCTAGATATTCTTATGCAATTCCAAAAATCGTTATTGTTTCAATGTTAAGAATAGTATCAATAACATTATTTAGAATTGTATAGAAATATCTAGATTTTCATAAAATTATGGTCAAAGATCGATTGAGTTGACCAAAAAAAGTCAAACTGTGCACATTGAGCTGGGACGGAGGTAGTATATATGTATATATCACTAAGAAAAATGGGTATAATTAAAACATAGTTTCAAACATGAGACCAACTTGTAAAAGAGTAGTCTTCCCACTTCCACTGCATCCAAATATCAGGCCAAAACTGCAGCAACCAGAAGATTATGTCATATGATCCATTCTAAAAATTCAAAACACTCTTCGACTGTTAGTTTAATAAAATCGAATCTAAGATGAGTGCTACTGGTGGTGTAACTGGAGTGGAAGGCAGTCCACAACTCTTGAGGCCAACCTCATATTTTAAAAACATCGTAAATCATCCAACTCTCAGTGCTATTGACTCACTTGATAGATGAATAAGTACTTTTCAAGCAGGCATTTGTGCAGTATGAGTAGATTAAGATACGAGCAACAAATGGGGTTCTACTATCCTCAAGCTAGTAATATGTGTAAAAGATGAAATCAAACTAGAAAATATATACCTTTTCTCAGGAAGTGATAAATTAACTTCACTCAAAAGGTTGATCTGAGTCCCCGGAGGTCTATATTTTATATCCCTTATCTCAAAGAAACACAAATTACAATATTAAGGAGCTTAATCCATATTCATAAAAGAAGTTCTCATACAATGAGACAAAAACATAGGAGCATCAGAAAGTACTGACAACTAACTCTGTTTAATATCAGAAACAAAATCAAAACACAACACTTTACACTATGTCAGCTGCATTAACTATAATCTTTTTTTCACCACATCAATTTATATATTCACAAAATATTACTCATATGAAAAGATAATGTATAGTTGTATACTCCTTCAAATTGACTATGGGTGTTGAAGATGGACGGGGTGTGAGTGCACATGTGCAACTTTTACCTTCACAATACATATTGTCGATAAGGAGACCTTTGAGTAACATAGAGAATGGCAAAAACAAAACAACCAATAATCATACTTGAGACTAGCTATCTAAGTCCAAGGGCGTGCACCCAGAAGGCTCGAAGCTCCTAGTATATGTTGGCCCGTAATTATTTCAATATAATCCCATGGACGTAGGCCAGTGGCAGATCCCATTTCGTTTTGATGGGGTCCAGACTAGTTTAGGGGTAGAATGTTACATGATAATATCTGAGTTTGTCTAAATAGGGGATCAAAATATTGTGCAACTCTTTCTTGAAGAAAAGAGGATCGTGTATCTCCCCTCTCCTCCCCTTGATTTGACAATGATCGATGCCCTGCCTTAACATTGAAGGGGCCTCCCAAGGGGTGGTAAACAGTCAAATTTTAAACCTAGAGGGAGTCAATCAGTCAAGTAGCCCCCTAAGTCACTCTGTGATTTTCCACTAATCAAGGAAAAAAGAGCAGTCTGTACCTTCTCTTTGGTCCTTCTGCCCCTTAACAAAGAAAAAGAGCCATGTGTCCAAATCTGATTTCAAAAACCACATGCTAAACAGACAGAGGAGAAGCCTCTCAGAACACAGCCATGACAAAATACCCACCCATAGTGACAATGCACGACGGAGGATCATACTAGAATGCATGCACATGACACATCTATGAGCCTTATATAGTCCGTAGGTGTACAATCCTAACTAGGACTCTCGTCTATGTGTTTATTTGAGTTAATAAGCCTTATGCACACTACTCAATATAGCCCTCTTTCATTTCTCTAGATACTCATGCACCTGCTATCTTCTTAACTCATTATTTATACAATAAATGAGCTTTGGACCACTACATTTACATAAATACTCCCTCCGTCCCAAAATGATCTTCATGTTTGACTATTCAAACTTTTTAAGGATATGAACACTTGCTTCACTAGCCATGTTTTGGTTGTGCGCTTTTAAAGCCTAGATTGTAGAAATGAGAAGAACTTTTTGGGACAATGAAACATGGAAAATGAGAAGATCATTTTGGGACGGAGGGAGTAGTTTAATTACGTGAAGCAGAAGTCCTTACTCCAGTCAGCCCTTATAAACAAAACTACACAATCCAAAAATTCAGAACAATAAAGGTTCTTCAAGCTATACATTCAGGGGAAGAAATATTACCCTACTTCAACCACCAGCAACGAACAAAAAATTGCATTATTCGATTTATTATGTACTTCGTAACAAGTTTAAAATCATTCACTTGAATCAACTCAAGAATTCCACAAATATTTCCTCAGACACAAAGACAGACAAAAAGGACATGAAGAAAAATTCATGTCCTTTAATAGGATTGCAACTAATCTGCCAGAAGTTAAAAGGCTCGAGCTAGTGGGGTTTACATCAAACTCAATGAAGCTTCTTTCCTCCTAATCAACACAATCATCATAACGGGGAATCTACCAAAATATGCCACGTACTTTCGTTTTGGTTACAATTTATGCAACGAACCACAAGTTTACCACATAATCCAATAATGCAACGTATTACAAAGTACGTTGCATTTTTTGGAACAAAAATTGCAAAGTACGTTGCATTATTTGTTACGAAAATTGCATATTTTGAAATAAATTTGAAAGTACGTTGCATTATGTTGGGTGGCAACCCAAAGTCCCACATCGGCAATTGAGGAAACAATTGCAAGGTATATAAGAGCACCCACCCACTTCATTAGTATGAGGCCTTTAGGGGATGCCCAAAAACAAATCCGTGCAGGCTAGGCCCAAAGCGGACAATATCATACTAATGCGGAGAGTGGTGGTGGTGGTCGCGGTCCCTACAAGTGGTATCAGAGCCATGGTTCGGATGGGACCGACCGGGTGGACCGTGTGTGTGCTTTATAGGGTGGGGTTCCCCTTGTGCGACATAGCGAATCGAGTCTTGCAATCGAGGGCGATGGTGTTTCGCGGGAGGTTGGTACAAGCTTTCGCCGATATGGGCCAGAGGAAACACTGCGGGCCATAGCGGTGTGGTCCTTGGTTTGAGGGGAGGATTGTTGGGGTGCAACCCAAAGTCTCACATCGGCAATTGAGGAAACAATTGCAAGGTATATAAGAGCACCCACCCACTTCATTAGTATGAGGCCTTTAGGGGATGCCCAAAAACAAATCCGTGCAGGCTAGGCCCAAAGCGGACAATATCATAGTAATGCGGAGAGTGGTGGTGGTGGTCGCGGTCCCTACAAGTGGTATCAGAGCCATGGTTTGGATGGGACCGACCGGGTGGACCGTGTGTGTGCTTTATAGGGTGGGGTTCCCCTTGTGCGACATAGCGAATCGAGTCTTGCAATCGAGGGCGATGGTGTTTCGCGGGCGGTTGGTACAAGCTTTCGCCGATATGGGCCAGAGGAAACACTGCGGGCCATAGCGGTGTGGTCCTTGGTTTGAGGGGAGGATTGTTGGGGTGCAACCCAAAGTCTCACATCGGCAATTGAGGAAACAATTGCAAGGTATATAAGAGCACCCACCCACTTCATTAGTATGAGGCCTTTTGGGGATGCCCAAAAACAAATCCGTGCGGGCTGGGCTCAAAGCGGACAATATCATACTAATGCGGAGAGTGGTGGTGGTGATCGCGGTCCCTACAAGTGGTATCATAGCCATGGTTCGGATGGGCCCGACCGGCTGGACCGTGTGTGTGCTTTATAAGGTGGGGTTCCCAAGGTATATAAGAGCACCCACCCACTTCATTAGTATGAGGCCTTTTGGGGATGCCCAAAAACAAATCCGTGCGGGCTGGTCCCAAAGCGGACAATATCATACTAATGTGGAGAGTGGTGGTCGCGGTCCCTACAAGTGGTATCAGAGCCATGGTTCGGATGGGCCCGACCGGGTGGACCATGTGTGTGCTTTATAAGGTGGGGTTCCCCTTGTGCGACATAGCGAATCGATTCTTGGAATCGAGGGCGATGGTGTTTCGCGGACGGTTGGTACAAGCTTTCGCCGATATGGGCCAGAGGAAACACTGCGGGCCATAGCGGTGTGGTCCTTGGTTTGAGGGGAGGATTGTTGGGTGGCAACTCAAAGTCCCACATCGGCAATTGAGGAAACAATTGCAAGGTATATAAGAGCACCCACCCACTTCATTAGTATGAGGCCTTTTGGGGATGCCCAAAAACAAATCCGTGCGGGGTAGGCCCAAAGCGGACAATATCATACTAATGTGGAGAGTGGTGGTGGTGGTCGCGGTCCCTACACATTATGTGGTAAACTTGTGGTACATTGCATAAATTGTAAACAAAGGCTTGGTACGTTGCATTGTTTAGTAATTTTTCCTCATCGTAACTGAATGTAATATGAATATAGTTACTAATGGATCAATTAAGTACACGTCAATATCAATTTGGAAAAAAAATATGAGAAATTTGAAATACAAAATACTCCCTCCGTCCCCAGAAAGATAGTCTCATTTTAAATTTTTATGGTCAACAAAAATGAACTTTGACCAACCATTGGTGACGATCTAATCATTCTAGTGAAATTCTAAAATTTGTAATTGATAAGTCATATTAAGTGATTTATCAATAACATTTTTTAAAATTTCATTATTGTAACGACCCGAGTCCGCAGACCCGACCCGCCACGTAGGTACCATACACTAGCCCACCAAGCATCTCCTCAATTGGGTCAACCACAACCCATCACAGGCCTCCAAAAGTCCAATGGATGATTTGATGCTTAGTAGGAGTGTATGGGCCTTCTATATAGCACACTCAATTCCCACATATTTCCGATGTGGGATGGGGGATATCACAATCTCCCCCACTCAAACCCTTGCCGTCCCTGGCAAGGTCAATCAATACCCAGATCATACCCCGGGCTAGCTCGCAAGCCTTAAGGCCGGGGTTCCTCTCTGATACCATTTGTAACGACCCGAGTCCGCAGACCCGACCCGCCACGTAGGTACCATACACTAGCCCACCAAGCATCTCCTCAATTGGGTCAACCACAGCCCATCACAGGCCTCCAAAAGTCCAATGGATGATTTGATGCTTAGTAGGAGTGTATGGGCCTTCTATATAGCACACTCAATTCCCACATATTTCCGATGTGGGATGGGGGATATCACAATTATAGTCATTAAATTGAAACCCATGTTTTGTCAAAGTTTATTTTTGTCGACCATAAAAAATCAAAATTAGACCGGGATAGAGGGAGTACAAATTAAGAGCTCTAGAGAGAGGAAGTACTTCAAAACATGATTGATTGCAGGAGACTTTGAATGTTCGAGGGTTTCTGGACTTGGGACTGTAATAATCAAGAGAGAAATCGATTGAGTGAAACAATGAACTGGAATTATGGAGTAATAAAATACTGCATTAAATGAATTACCTGAAACATGGTGGCGAAAAGAAGTCGGACGAACTGAATGGTCTCCGGCAAAGTACGGTGGCCGGGGCTATGAAGCTTGACATTTCTCTTGCAGTGGCGATGTTAGGGAATGGAGCGTATCGGGTTTCACCCGATTTGAAAATTCTGTGCCTTGCACCGCACCGTACCAATTCCTCTAATTGAACCAGCATATTCGAAATTAAATAAAAATAATATTATAAAAATAAGTGTTGCGAAATAAAAAGTGAGATACGGTTAGGGATGGCAATTTGTCCGAACCCGATCCGAGGGTGTTCCGATCCGAAATTTTCGGGTTCAATATGCATTTTCAAAAATCCGATCGGGTTCGGCCAGAACCACCGATCCGACTCGACCCGATCCGACCCGAATTTTTAGGGTTTCCTGTTTTTTATTTCCACCCCCCTTAGTTTCATCATTTACCATTTGCCCCTACCTATATATTGTAAAATTAGGGATCAGCTTCCCCACTCTCCACAAATCTCACGCCGCTACTCCACAAAAGGTGATTCACGATGCCGATTTGCTAGCCACGCCGTCGTTCCAGCTCGCCGTTCTAGCTCGCTGCTCCAGCTCGCCGTCGGTCGCCTCCGTTCCAGATCTCCGTCGGTCGCCTCAGTTCCAGATCTCCGTCGGTCGTCGCCGTTCCAGATCGCCGTCGTCTCCGTTCCTCACCGTCGCCTACTCGCCGTCGCCCTCGCCAGCACACCTGCTCTACCAAGGTAAGTTACCGACTTACTGTCTCAAATGTATGAATTGGTATGATTGAATGATATTTTTTCAAATGTATGAATTGGTATGATTGTATGATTGTTGGCTAATTAATGATATTGGTCTTTGATTGAGCGGTATAGTTATAGTTGGTATTATCACTGTGGATGTTGAAGTATGTTGCTTGAAGTATGTTTTTTTTTTTGTTGGAACAACATGGTGGTGGATGTTTCGAAAAACAGCCTGTTTCTCTCTTCTTTTTTTTTTTTTTTTTTTTTTGGTGTTACTGTCTGCCAGACTGCCAGGAATTTCTACTTCGGGTTTCGGATATCGGGTTTCGGATCGGACCAGCGTTCGGGTACGGATCGGATCGGATCACGAATCAGATCGCGATCATGGCAGTTCGGGTCGGGTTCGGATCGGATTCGAATCGGTCCTGATCCGATTCGAACCCGACTCGTTGTCATCCATAGATACGGTATAGAAATGTGGTAAAGAAAAATAATAATAATGATTGCAAATATGATAAAGATATCATTTTTAAATAAATACTCCCTCTGTCTCAGTTTCCATCTCAATTTAATTTAAATTTCTTACTTTTTTTTGGTATGTCTCAAAGTAAAATTAATAGTTGTTTTGTTACTTAAAATGGATAATGAGATTAACTTGTCATTCTCACAATAAAACTCTCTATCCACTTTGTATCTCATACTTTACTTTTTATTCTCAAGATATTTTTTTTAATCCCCATGCAAAGTCAAACTAAAAACCTTAAAATATGAGTTTGTGACGGAGATAGTAGTATTGTAAATTTTCATTTTTGGTGAATGTAATATTACCTCGGTTTCAATTTTCTTTTAAGAGAATAATTGTAGATAGTTGAGAGTGTGAGGTAGAGAATAGTAATTGGATGATAGTTGTGAGTATGACAAGTGGGTCTCACTATTTAAAAAATATTACTCCCTACGTTCCAAACTTTTGGTTACCAAAATTGAGTGCGTAGAGATTAAGAAAAATATAAATGTTGTGAGTGGGAAGGAGAGAGAAAATGAGATAGTGGATAGTTGTTGTGAGTTGAGAGCGGAGAGAAAATTAAACATTTTTTGTAATTAATCAAAAGTATGAGACGCTTAAAATGGAAATAAGTGACCAAAAGTTTGGACGGAGGGAGTAAAATATATTCATTTTGGGACTTTGCAGATTAAAGTAGGACAACTAAATAAGAATTTTTGTAAATTAAAGAGGGACGGGGAGTATACTAACTACTTGTCGAGTTTAAATTCTACCAAATTAACTTTTACATCATGATGAAAAATGATTTTCTTATTTGTTTGAGAAAATATATTTGCTCATAAAACTTATTTAATTATTATTTTGGGCTTCAATTAAAATTAAAAATTGACATGGAAATAGAATGATGACCGGAAAGATAGGTCAACCGCCAACTTGATGCGCCACCCTTGACTTGTGTTGTAAGCAAATGAGCCAGTTTGACCCACCAGTTTTACTTCATTCAAATGCGCCGGCTATAGATAGATACTTCTTCCGTCCCTATTTACCTTACAAAAATGAGGTTTTGCATAAAAATTAATAAAATAATTGTAAAGTTGATGTGTTGTGAGTGTAGATAAATTGAGTGGGAGAGAGAAAGTGGGTAGAGGAAAGTAAATGGATAGTTGTTGTGAGTATGACAAGTGGGTCCCACTATTTAAAAATGTTTAAAAGTTTCCTTTTTGGGATTTTGTAATGTAAATAGGGACACCCAAAATGTCAATTTTTGTAAGGTAAATAAGGACGGAGGGAGTACATTACTAGTATACGTATTGCTTAAATTAATCTCTTAAAATCTACTTCCTCTGTTTCATATGAATTGAGACAAAAAAAATGGGCACAATAATTAAGAAAAAGTAGTGAATGTGTGGTGGAAAATGAAGAGAGAGAATGAGTGAGGTAAATAGTTGTGTTTGTTGGATAAAATGAGTGGTGGAAAATGAAGAGATAGAATTAGTGGGGTTAAATGGGTGGGGCTGGGTGAATATAAAATATTATTCCTTGCCATTTTTGGCAGTCTCAATTGAGGTGAAACGGACGAAAAGGGAAATAAGTCTCAATTCATATGAAACGGAGGGAGTATGTACTTAATGATAACACTAGATGGCCCCTATACTATTAAAAAATGTCATGAACACCCTTGCAGATTTACTTTGATAATTAGAGTTTACAGATTTAGTTTGAAACAATGATAATGATAATTTATGCTAGACACGCATGTTAAAGTCCATAGATAAGTTTTCAAATAAACCAATACACTCTCAGTCCAATTTTAATATACAAAACTTATCATTTTGATTATCTCGCTTTAATTTAGTGGCGCAGCCAAAAAAAATTGTTAAAGGGGGCAAAGTTATTTTCATCAAGTAGGAGGCAAAAAAATAAAATAAAAATTAGTACATTTTTTTCTTTACATAAAGGGAAAAAAATTTACTAAATTACACTAAAACCTCTAGACTTTTAAAACATACAGTAAAAGCAAAAAATTAAAATCTACGCAGAGCAATTGCCCCCCCCCCCCCATTGCTTTGTTGTGCCTCCGCTAGTGTTTAATTTATAGAACTCTAAAATTAGAACTTTTTATTGTTTTTTAAATAATGAGATACACTTGTCATACTTATAACAACTATATATTTATTATTCTATACCCTATTTTTTCTATTATACCCAACTATCTATATTTACAACACATTACCTTGATTTTTTTTTCAAATAATTCCCTTTTAAATCCATATGTACCAGAATGACACTAGGGGAAATTTATGTACCAAAATGACCACTTCTTGAGAAGTCGGCATTGGTAATGCCGTTTTTGGGTTGAAGTCGGCGTTACCAATGCCGACTTTAGGCCAAGCTCCTCTTCAACTCAATTCATCACTCAATCAATCTTCTTCTCTTTCAATTCACACATTAAAAAAAAAAAAAAAAACACTTCTCTTCTATTTAGAACAAGAATGGCAAAGACCCCAGAATCAGAGCACCCAGTAAGAGCTGTCGGATGGGCCGCCCAACACAACACCGGCGTTCTATCTCCGTTCACCTTCTCCAGAAAGTACTTTTCTTTGATCCCTCCAAAACCCAGATCTTGTTTTACTGTTTGTGTAAAATCATAGTTTTGGGATTTTGTTATAAATTCCCCTTCTTCCCCATTCCAACCCGCCACCGCATGCAACATCGCCTGCAAGTTATGCCAGTCGCTCGGATTCCTCGAATCCTTCAAGCTCGGCGATTTTCGAGTATCGATGAACAGCTCCGTTCCGGAGTATACGTATCCCAAAATCCCACTTGGGTATAGTGGGATCAGGTCAATTTTTTTCCGGACGTGTAAGATTTTGACGTTTGAGAATTGCTATAGTCTTTCGTTGAATGCTTTGTTTCCCACTTGTGGAGAACCGAAAACAATGGCGGAAATTGGGATATGGGTTATGCCGTTCTCGGTCAGATCGAATGCTGCTAGAATTGTGGGATAGAATTGTGCTGGCCTAAAGTCGGCATAGCCAGTGCCGACTTCAACCCAAAAACGGCATTGCTAATGCCGACTTCTCAAAAAGTGGTCATTTTGGTACATAAATTTTCCCTACTGTCATTCTCGTACATATGGATTTAAAAAGGAATTATTTGAAAAAAAAATCCATTACCTTTCTACTTTTTCTTTAATTTTTATGTTTAAGTTAATTTTGTAAATTAAAGTGAGAAGGAAGGTATAGCACTAAGCCTAATTTAAGGTCAATTGAGTTGTTAGCATCACATTTAATTTCAACCCATGCATAGCTAGGTTGGTAGTCCAAACTTTTTGTCTAGGCAAAAAATGACATTAGAATTTGGTTAGAGTTAGGTATAATGATAATTTAGGCTTATGTATGGACGTTGAGTAAAACGTTTGTGTATTAATGTAAAAGGTAACATTTTAAAGATGTTAATACATGTTCTGACAACTCTGATACACTTATATGACAATTATGCATCATCATATCGGATAACAATACGGCCGTGCTATACAAAAATCACAACCACTGTCATAAGAGATGAAGACATGTTTCACACTAAAGCGAGTACAAAACAAGTTTTTCTTGAGATTTTCGCATTTGATAAGAGCAAAACATACTTTTATACTTAATATTTTATACGTTCCAGATCCTATACAAAATACTCCATCCGTCCCAAAAATAATTTTCCTGTTTGACTATTCAAACTTTTTAAGGATACGAACACTTGCTTCACTAGCCATGTTTTGGTTGTGCACTTTTAAAGCCTAAATTGTAGAAATAAGAAGAACTTTTTAGACAATGAAACATGGTAAATGAGAAGATCATTTTGGGGACGGAGGGAGTATGTTAGAAATGAAGGTTAGTATTGTTAATTGGTTAAATTTGAGGTTCAAAGAGGAAACTGAAAAAGGAATTCTTACCTGCTACCTACTGCTCAAGTCGAGTACTAAACAAATTTTGGTGTGTGCTAATTTACTTGTCCACCGTTTCTGACACTTTCCCCTCCCCTTCCTCGTCCCCGCTCCCATATTTTCAACTCTTAAAAAGCAAAGCTTTTCATCATCACTACCACGAAATTCCCATTTCCTCTTCTCCAATCCCCATTTATCATTAGAAATCGCAAAATCCCTAATTCGAAAACCTCAAAAATTACTCCATTTCAACGTATTTCAGTGATCAATTTGGTTTCAACAAATGGGAAGTTCTCCAAAGAAGGTCTTATTCACCAGCAACGGTGATGAAATTTCCAAGAACATCGCCTTCCATCTAGCCAAACGCGGCTGCCGGTAATCATCCCTCCCCTGACCTGACCTCTGTGTATGTGTTTTAGTGCGTGTTTTGAGGTGTAATTGTTGGTCTAATTGTTTATATTTTGAATTAATTAGGTTGGTTTTGGTCGGAGATGAGATTAAATTAAGGAGCGTTGCCGATTGGATTACGGAAAGTTTGATCGGAGTTAAGATCGAGGTGGTCGGATTGAATATGGAGGAAGAGAGTGAGGCCGTTTTTGATGAAGCTGTTGGCAAGGCGTGGAATCTTTTGGGGAATTTGGATGCTTTAGTACATTGTTATTCTTATGAAGGTACCCCTCAGCATTTGGAATTTTTTTTTTTTTTTTTTTAAATTTCGTACTTTTGATTGAAGTAAATGTTGGGACCGCGACCACCACCACTCTCCACATTAGTATGATATTGTCCGCTTTGGGCCAAGCCCGCACGGATTTGTTTTTGGGTCAACTCCCAAAAGGCCTCATACTAATGAAGTGGGTGGGTGCTCTTATATACATTGCAATTGTTTGCTCAATTGCCAATGTGGGACTTTGGGTTGCACCCCAACAATCCTCCCCTCAAACCAAGGACCACACCCCACCCGGTCGAGCCCATCTGAACCATGGCTCTGTTACCACTTGTTGGGACCGCGACCACCACCACCACTTTCCCACATTAGTATGATATTGTCCGCTTTGGGCCAAGCCCGCACGGATTTGTTTTTGGGTCAACTCCCAAAAGGCCTCATACTAATGAAGTGGGTGGGTGCTCTTATATACCTTGCAATTGTTTGCTCAATTGCCAATGTGGGACTTTGGGTTGCACCCCAACAGTAAAAGCTATATTGTGGTATTGCATATATATTGTCCACTACACATGAGCTTAATTTTTCAATATTTTTGAATTTTTAATAGATGTATTTCAATTTGAACCCTTTATTTAGAGGTATTAGGAAATAAGTATGAGACTTGTTAATATCTTAGTTGCATTTGCTAATTGCATCAGAATATAAGTATGAGACTTTAGTGCATCTAATTAAATGACAAGTTCATGAAAGGCACCATTTTTCGCAAATTTGTACTCCATCCGTCACAAAATGATCTTCCCACTATTTTTGTTGTTACTACGAATGAACTTTCAGGAATAATTTTAGGTTGATGTAACTATGCTAATGAAAATCTAAAACTTGTTATTGATACACCATCAACAATACTATCAATAACATGTTTGGGATTTTCATTAGGATAATTAAATCAACCTAAAATTATCAAAGATCACGTAGTAATGGCCAAAAAAGTGGGAAGATCATTTTGGGACGCGGGGAGTAGTTGATTCGTAGCTTGCAAAATGCAAAGTGGTGCAACTGTGGATAATTCTTGGACTGGAAATACTAATTTTGAGAATGATCTTATTTGCCATTCGTTTTAATGAAACAGGAAAAATGCAAGACCCTCTACAGTTGAATGAAGTCGAATTCAAAAAGATAGTGAGGATAAATTTTATGGCAGCATGGTTCTTGCTGAAAGCTGTTAGCATTAGAATGCGGGATCAGAAAACTGGAGGATCTATTGTCTTTATGACCACGATTAATGGTGGTGAGAGAGGTATATATCCAGGAGCTGCTGCATATGGTGCAATTTCAGCTGGAGTACATCAGTTAGCTAGGGTAAGTGCATTTTAAGCATATTTCTGTTACGTTTTGCAGTTACTCTCTTTTACAGAAATTTAGTTTCAATAGAATCAACGTCCTCATTGAATGCATGTTGTGTTCTGCACCTTATAGGTCCGCTTGTTTTTCTTTTAAGATTTGTGTTCTGTTTTCTTTTTTCTAAATATCACACAAGTAATGTGCTAATTTAAGATGAAACATTATCTTTTAATTGATATGTGTTCCTCTATGATGTTAACATGTTGTCACGCGTAGCAATGCTTTAGTTATGTATATTTCTTGAAGGTGAAAATAATTTTACTTGTCCCATTTGACAAGTCAACTCCTTAAAGAATGTAACTTTACTTGCTTGTGGGGTTTTGAAATTGCTCTGAAATCATAGTCTGCTATAGAAATGAGACTATTATTTTGGGGAGAAACTGTAAAGAAAAGAGGAACCTTATTTTGGGACGGGCAGAATGAAAATAGAACACCTCTTTGGAAATCCTAAAAGCAGCATACGACTGAACTTCCATGGTTGCATGATTAGATGATACTTCAAATCGTCAGCTTTGAGATAGGGTTATAGTGTGCATGGTATTGAATTTCATTCCTTGGGATATGTCGTGTATATACCTTGTATTTTACTACCTCCTCCCAAAATGAATGACCTTTTTAATCTCAAAATCGAAATGATTTTTTACCATTTGTTTTTTCAATTTTCATTTATATTTGTAAAACTAAAAGTTTGAAAGCAGATAGCTAGAAAATTTATGAATTTTTACTATTAAAAGTCAACTTTTTCAGAGGGTCTCTTAAGGTCATTGGTTTTTGGACAGAGAGGGCGTTTGTTTTATTTTTTAAAATTTGTCAACTATCATTCCTGATATGCACTTGGAATGGTACAAAGTATGGTATTTGCGAATATGTGCTACTAAAAGCTTATGAAAGTTAGCTTCATTAGTATCCTAGGAAACTGACAACTTCCAGTTTCCCCTGCCAGCAAGTCGAATTGTTACTAATACACAATGTCTGTTTATTTACCTTTGCCAGACAGCTGCAATGGAGGTCGGGAAACACCAGATCAGGGTAAACGCAATTGCTCGTGGGGTCCACCTCGATGACGAGTACGTAACATGGGTAGGGAAAGATAGAGCAGAGAAGATGGTTAAGGAAGCAGCTCCAATGGGAAGATGGCTCGATGTCAAAGACGATCTTTACTCAACTGTGATCTACTTAATTAGCGATGGTGCACGCTACATGACCGGGACCACCGTTTTTGTGGATGGGGCCCAGTCCGTTGTACGGCCTCGTATGAAATCTTACATGTGATGCGAGAGAGCATGACTATGAACGCCTCGATACTTGAATATGTCGTAAATTTTTCATAATTTTGTTATTGTTTGGTGAAATAACTGGACTTGTAATGTTCTTTTTTTTTTTTGAGGAAACTGGACTTGTGATGTTCTTAAAAGGGTTTATCAAGATATTATATTGCTAAAACGAACATTGTATGATTGTAAACTTTTACCATGATTCGTTGTGTAAACTCCACATCAGTAGTCAGTGGAGTACAAATTTTCTGATTGAGAAAAAGTTACACATGTAATAAGACAGCCAAACTGCCTGTCACATTCAAGCATTTTGGCATATTTGGTGCCAAATTTAAGAGGAAATTGTAACATATCTCCCACCAATTAGGCAACTGCAAGTCTGCAATGTGCAAAATGAATTCACCTTGTAAAGAAATGTTTTTTTTTTTTTTTTTAAATAAATAAATAAAAATAATTTTTACAAGCTGATATATCTGCCAATTTATTTACATGGTGGAATTCTGGATAAAAGACAAGGAGGGGGACGGGGGGACTGAGTTGTTCGTTCACTCCAACTACGCTAATCACCCTTGGGCAGATCTTTCTTTGGCAGCTCCTTGGGATTTGCCTTCTCCAGAGCCCTGGGAAACAGAAACAAAAACGGAAAATGTAATCGGTAATTTTTTTTTTAAAAAAGAGAGCATAAAACTAGAGTCACACTAATAAGACGGTATCAAAGAACTTAAGAAGATACATATAAAAAATATTCTTCACAAATTGGATCTTCTTCGTATCATATATGCAATCATAGAGGAAAGATGCAACCTCAGTATAATGCCTACTCCCTCCGTCCCAAAATGAACAACTTCAGTCATTCATTTTAAGATAGAGGTATTAAATGCTTTCAGTCACTTTATCCGCTAATATTTCCTTTTACCCCAAAATCTTCAATCATCACATCCTATTAAAATTTCCACCGGTGCATAGTAAATACTGATAAATCAAAGACTCAGCTTTGGCTTGATAAGCTCCCCAAAAGAACTTCGATCCTCTATGGCAGAGGATTTCATGACAGATGAAAATGGTTGAACAAAATCATATCTAAATTCTCTTTTCTTAAAGTTGACCAACAGAAAGTAGAGAGTTGAAGATGGTTGCAGATAATAAACAGCCCACAAAAAAAGATGGTACAAAATTGCCTTATAAAGTATCTTTGTCTGGGAGATATAATGAAAGGGAAAGTTAATTCAATGTATGTTCAGTCGTTTGCATCAAGTTTAGCTCTAAGTAATCTCATCTCATCCAAATGTATACAAACAGCTAAAGACACCCAATGAAACAAAAACTAATTTTTTTCCGCTCTTTCTCTAACTTAAGTACTCCCAAGAGGTACCATCAAGATATTCAACTTGTGAATGACAAAGGTATAAAGGAACTACTAAGACCTTGTATCCAACACTCGTAAATGATTAGCACTCTTTGCAAGTTAGCATCGGTATTCAGGCAAAACCCCTTCTGGTCAAAAGGTCTAATATGACACACATTTTTCTTTAGCTTTATTTTCCTCTAGAAGAGACCTTTTTCTTTTACTCTTTTCTGCAACTCCGCTGCTTTATATGCTAATCTGACCTTTTAACAAAATATTCAGGTTTATTTTTCTTTATTTTATATCTACCTCTATGTCGATTGAGGTCACTGTTTACTTGGCGATTGACGAATAAGAAGAGAGGAACTGGGTCTAATCACAAATTAAATATCAGCAGTAGCCATAACATCGGATCCAAAATTTGCTATCCATCTCGATACTTTGCCCGGCAACCTCATGGTGTGAGATCATAGTTATTAAAGGCCCAAGGCGCACCAAGGCGCAAAAGGTGTGCCCGGAGCCTAGGCGCCCTTTTGATAACTATGGTGCGTCCCATAGTTATTAAAGGCCCAAAGCGCACCAAGGCGCAAAAGGTGTGCCCGGAGCCTAGGCGCGCTTTTGATAACTATGTGTGAGATCCAGAGTTTTTGAATGAATCACCAAATATGTGTCCTAGTCACTTCCAGATTTGAAAATACAGAGTTGAGAGATGCTAATATACCAATTCAAACGTTGTTGCTTGTAAGAGAGAAAAAAAGTTACAGATGTTCTACTTAGAATATGTTCAGCTGATGCATGGCACTTGCTCTATTGACACGTTCAATCATGGCCTCTGCACGGATATGGATCTGACTGATGAAAGTCAAAACATAAGACCTTGTTGCATCACAGAGGATGGCACGCATCTAGTGCATAAACACAAAGTTGAAGTAATCAACTTGGAACTTTTTGAATTGAAATGCTTGAAGTGTGAAACACACCAATCTTAACGTCCTAAGAGGCCCTCGGAAAAGGAGTGCCATAAATAAAAGGCTTGAGCGGAACGAATAAAAACTAGATTTGTCCTCTAACCAACAATCCTCTAGGAAGAAAACAAAACGAAAATTCTGGAAGAACTCTGCTGTGAAAACAACAACAACAACAAAAGGGATTGGGTCTGAGTTCCTAGATGCCAATGGCTTTCTTACAACTTAGGTGAATAGGCACAAACACATAATGAAGCTCATCTAGCTAAGGGAAATAAGAGGAAAGAGCTAAAAGTGAAGCTCCCCGGTGACACGAATAGAGCTAATGCAGATTTCTTGGGTATTAATATGGTGAGTGATCATAAGATTCTAATGACGCAGGTTATTAGTTTCGTGGCTGATTGTTAGCTCCAATGCTTGATTCTACGCAGAGGAGCAACTTCCATTCTTAATCCAACATCTAGCTGGTTGATTTAATACTCCCTCCAATCCAAAATGAGTGATCACTTTGACTTAATACATAAATTAAAGAAACCATTTGACTATTAAACTAAAAAACTAGTGGATACAAATGATTCACATGTTGGCCAACAAAAAAAACTTGTGGTTAAAAGAGATTCTATCATTCCAAAAAAATAAAAATAAAAAAATTGATCGCTTATTTTGGATTGGCCCAAAAAGAATATAGAGCACTTATTCTGGACCGGAGGAAGAGATGTCCTTTTTAGGTCTTAGTCACTCGATCTGTCTTGCTGGTTAAAACTATTTTCGGCTTCCTTAAGCCATGCCCAAACAAAAAGAGCTAAATCCAACCGTAACTAGACTCATTCTGCAAAATAGGACTCTGTAACAGCAAAGATGAAGACACCTCCTGCTGGAAAACAGGAGGTTGGGCATTTAAAATTGAGAAAGAAAGAAGATCCCTCCATAAAGTGTCATCCCCATGGACAACTTGAGAGACAGCATATCAGAGAGATGTATCAAGCTTGCTAGCAGTCACTTATATCTAATATGACTAGTCGCATAGCATGTGAATATTTAGTTTTATATAACTTTGTCCCTAAATGAGTGTCTTTTTTGAACATAACTTTCTCCCTAAACGTTTTTTTTCGAAAAAAAATTCGCCGGTTTCTTTATACGTGCAAAACTAAAGGTTTGGAAAGGAGATTACAAGATTATATATGAATCGTTGTTACCAAATTGTTCAAAAAGTTGAGATTTTCAGTGTCCCTTAAAATGAAATTTGGACACTCATTTAGGGACAGAGGGAGTACATTTTTATTAGTTACTTGAAATAATTTTCATTGTTCGCTAAACAATCTTTTTAAATTTACTAACACAAATTCCTTGGATTGAAATGAACTTTTTTACTTCTCTCTATCTTTTGGTAAACTGAAAATTATTCCAAAGAAAAACACCCACTTCTCCTACCCCTTCTCTTCTTCTCCTATTTCGGATGAGATTTTGCCGCTTCATAGTTCATACACAATGTTTTTGGGATGAAAATCGCCAAGTACCAATTCCTCTGTTTGCTTAATATATAGTCATATAGATAGAAAATCGATACCACCATCCTTCCTACTTGAACATTCTTCAACCAAGCATATTTCCTCCATGCACATTCGTTTAAACCAAGGTTCTAAAAAACGTTAGGCGGTCGCTAGGCGCCGTAGGGCCGCCTAGCGCCTAGGCGAGATCTAGTCGGGGCCGAGAATTCAAAAATAACTATAATATCCTAGACGTGACCTAGGCGTTTCATGAACGCCTAGCGCCTAGGCGGCCTAGACGGGGTCTTTTAGAACACTGGTTTAAACTATATTCCGACTTAAGCAACCCATACAACCATATGAGTGCCTGATCATATTATTATTAGCTAGATCAATTGTAAGATCAAACGTGTCTTTTTCATCAGATAACTCTTAAAATTGGAGACAAACTGTTCCCTTATGACACCAATTGAGCTTCAATTAAACAACTATGACTCGGAAAATTCTCTATCTTCATACCGGTTCACATTTCATACAAAAACATCACTATATCTCAATTAGAACACTAACATTGTCAAGCTAAATACAAACAAAACCAGATTACGATTTGAACAACAATGTAAGGGCATATAACTGAAGCGAGCATAAAACATTTGAACAACATAAATACAAACAACACCAGATTACGATTCAGGGGAAGTGTGTAAGAGAGAGAGGGGAGGGGGAAGAAAATATACTTAGCAGCAGAGGCAGACTCTTCTTCAAGCCAACTGCGAATCTGACGAATATTCCGCTTGAAAATCGTCGCCGATTGTTTCACGTCGCTTCTCATCAATAGAACCACCGCGCTCACTCCGGCCACCGTCAATATGAAATTCGTTATCGCCATTTTTATCTCAAAGTTTTAAATCAATTCAACTCAAAATCGAATTTTCTTCTCCAGTGCTCTACTGAGAGAGCATGTTCTTGATGGAGAAGAAATAGTCAGGGTCAATTAGGGAAGTTGGCTTCGGGTTCGGGTTTTTTTTACAAAACGGGTTCTCTTAGAAGGCCAGCCCAAATTGTTCTGTAGCATAAAAAATCATATTTTGGGCTGCATTTTCGAGCCCGTTTTTTGATATGGCCATTTTAAAGGGTCCGGACCCGATGTCCAGAGCAACATCCTATTTCTTTATGGGGCCATGCTAGGGGCACAAAAGAAGTTTACAAAATGATTGATACAAAATTACGTGACGATATTTTATTGGTTGCATCGGTTGTGGACTCGGCACAATCTAATTAAAATCATCAATAATAATCATGACACCTCATTTTGTAAACCAAATTTTATAAACTTTTTGTGGCTTTATATTTACTATGTTCGTTTTCAATCATAGTGATTCATTTTCGTTAATTTAGCTAAAGTTATTTAAAAAAACATTTTGCATTTCAGCCATTTGCATATTAAAAGAGAAAATATCAGGAGAGAAAACTTTAAAGAAAATGAACTTTAGGACCACAGGAGATTCTCAGCCAAGAAGACTCTGAAAAAGACTGGTCGGAGGAATTTTGAGTTTCAATTTCCACTCATAATAATTGTCTCAATGTATTGTAAAGACTATATATAACATTGCACAAGAATAATTAAATTCAATCATAAATTTTATAAAATCTTATTATCAATTGCGATTCCAAGACTTTTTAACCAACATCAATAATATTTTTATAATTGCAATAAAATAATTGTCAAAATTAACTTGAATTGAACGCAAAAATAAAAAAAAAAATAAAAGCAAACCAAGAAATGAAGTATTTGAGATGAGAGAATCGGAGAAAAGAAGGCCACTAGTAGTAGAAGAAGTTGGATGCAATGCAAGAGTTATCATCAGATAGAATATATCACCTTTCTTATCTATAAGCAGAGTAAAGAAGCCTATAGCTTTTCTTTTATCCATCATTTTCCACTGCCTAGTTGATATCATACTAAAGCTAAACCCCTCCATCCACTACAACTCTGTGTATAATTGTGTGTGTGTCATATATATATATATATATATATATATATAGTTTACCCTTGGAAATCACATTTGGACTCATAATTTTAATATTAATACTTAATGCTCTACCTAAAATTGTGTACTCGATCAAAGAAGAGTCTTGTACTTTGAAACGCATGAGGAAGTAAGAAAGAAAATTTTGACAAGATGCAAACAAACACATACCTATTCCCTTAGATCTACCTACATATGCAAGAATACGTTAGTTATTCTACGTACAATATTTTTCAGTCTTTTAACATTCTCATCACTATCTATTTGGCTAGAACCAAAAACGCATAACTAACGTACAATATTTTTCAGTCTTTTAACATTCTCATCACTATCTATTTGGCTAGAACCAAAAACGCGTAGAATAATTTTAAAAGGTAAACTGTCAATATCCTACAACTTTTCTCAGGATGTATATATGAAAGAGTGGGACGTTTGAGAAGGACGCTATTTCTATCCATTCATTTGGAATCTACTCATTTGCGGAACATAATTAGCTTAGCTAGCTATATTTTATTCAAGAGTAAAGTATATTTTTGGCTATCGTACTATTAGTACATTAGATAATGTGACCTGAATTATTAATGGGCGTTAACTTTAGTTCACGAATGTTGGTTCTATTAACGATTGTTATTAGAGTCCATTAACGGAAGTTATTTTTCGTTATTAGTCACACAATTTAGCTGAACTAACAAAATCTCATGTAAAAGAATTTAAACGAATATATTTTTTTTTAAGAATGTAGTTTAGATTCATTTAAGTTTTTTTGATGACATTTTCTCAATTCAACTAAAACCTTTGACTGTTAACGGAAACTAACATCCATTAATGTAAACTAACATTTATTAATGCAATCTAACGGCCGTTAAAAAAATTAACAATTTATGTCACATACTATTAAATGAATAGTGAGAGAATCGCAATTGTGATTGTAGAAGTTTGATGTTCAAATTAATGATGTCGTATGATAGAAAAAAAAAAAGTTGTAGTTTCTCAATGTTTGAAAGAAACTTGTTCAACTTGTAATGTTCTAAATTAAGGAACTTTGAACATATACCTTACGCATGCATTACAACTTGATTAAGAAAATAAATAAGAGGTATATATGCACTGCCACTCCGTATAGACTTGGTTAGAATCATGAATCCATATCCATTCGAATATGAGAATTAGTTATGATGATATTTGGGACTTTGATCTTTTTTGGAGCTAATGCGGGAATAGTGAGTGCATGGGCAAAGTGATATTTCCACTAGGAATAAATCAACAGAAGTGAATCTCCACCTTCTGTAAAAAGTTTAAAGTAAAAAAAGCATTAGCCATTAGGATATTCTTCAATCGTACTCCCTTCGTTTCTCGTAGCGAAAGAACATCCGGCGTGAGAATAAGTTAAATGTTCTTTAGAGAGAATTGGAGTTGTGAAAGTAAATGTTAGGGAAAGTGATCAGACCTCAAAATAGTGGTTGGCTTGCTTCCAAGTTATGGATCTTATTTTGCAGGGATTTGAGTGTATCCTGATAAGGAAAAGAGATCTCTTCTTTTATCTCTTTGATTTGTCGTGGAGTCTTTATAGCAAAGACTTCTTACTTGGATAGGTGTTCTTGCTCGTATAAGACTACTAGTTATAATCATGTCGGTTCACTCTTTGTCTGTACGCCTTATTTTATTATTGAGCTTCCTCCTTGTAACCAGCTCGGCAGCCGAGCTGGTGGGAATTGAACGACTATACTGAGCCCATCTACTCGGTGATATCCGAGTTGAATGTCTGTTAGGGGTTTGAGCCAAATGGGCCTTCATTGTGATACTCCGTCCATCACAGCTCACTTGACACTTATTTTCATTTTGGTTCGTCTCAGCTCACTTAACACTTCCCAAATTAGCATACTTTTTACAATTTTATACTCTACCCCACCACTCATTCTCTTTTTTTATTTTCCACCACTCAATTTATTCAACCAACACTACCATTTACCCCACTCATTATCTCTCTTCATTTTCTACCACACATTTTCTTTATTTTATTTTTTTTCTTAGTTATTGTGTACAACTCTTGCTCTTGAGTGTCAAGTGAGGTGGGATGGAGAGAGTATTCATTACTATTTTATCTTTAGTAAAGTGTAAATATTACTCTCAATAAACTTTCTCTTATAATAATGACCATGCATCACTCAATAAATTCATCACAAAGTTATGTTTGAAAGTTCAAACATTTTAATACACTAATTTTAAAAATATGACTGTTTTTTGAACGAACAAATGGAAAAAGTGACTATCATTTTGGGACAAAAAGAGTTTATCTCTATTTCTCTCAGTCTAAAAAAAAAAGTAAAAATAAAAAACAATTCATTTTGTCACAAAGGTGTTTTAAACAAATGTTTATTTTCTAAAAACCTTTGTCTCTAAATGATACCAATATTTTTTTAAATTCGTCATATATTAAGAAAAACCTGTTTTTCTTAGGAGATTAGGATACGTGTTTTTAAAATTTATTTGTGGCATCTTTGACAATTACTGATATTTGTTTTAAAACAAGTAGTGACAGACCACTGATACACTTTAATTTAACACAAGCACTGATACTCTTTAACACTACCAATGGTACTTTTTTACTCACACAAAAGCACTTTTTAACGAACACGTTTTTTACATACACACATACACTTATTAAAAGTGTCAGATTGAATGTTTATGTATGTCAAGTTTAAATATTTATGAGTATCAGTATAAATTGTTTTCACTATATATACTCCCTACCCCTTGGCACTTGGAACTACTCCAAAAATACACATTCCTAGCTAGCTTATTTCAACACAACAAAAATGGAGGCAAATCGCAAGCTACGCAAGGGGTTCATCAAAGGCAAACTAGTCATGTCCCTATACCGAGCCACTCAACCCTACAACAACAAACCAAAGTCCAATATTTACACCCCAAATTTCGACCAGCCACAAAAAATCCCTCAACCCCCAAAACAGTCCATACCCACAACCACATCAGTAGGGTTCATAGTCAACCAAGAAAAGGTGAACCCTAAACCAAAACCAAAGGTCTCATTCATGATACCGCCTCCCGAGTATAGCAAATTTGACAACCCTTATGGGGTCGTGGGAGACGAAGGGGTCGATGCGAAAGCTACGACTTACATATCTTGTGTTCAAGAGCGGTTTAGGCTCGAACGGCTTAACTCAGAGCGACAACAGGCTGCTGGCCCGGGGTTGCAGTAGAGGATCGAGGGGGTTCATTAGTAAGCTTGTTAGCTAGATGGACGTGGAAGTTGGAACCGCTGCTCCCGCTATTTCCCCCGTGTCGCGCAGCAGTCGAGGGCCGAGATTGTTCTCAATCCTTAGCTAGCTAAGCCAGGCTTCTAATTCATTAACTACTTGCTTTATTTGTTCATTTAGCTTTAGATTTTCAGTAAGGTCAAGGTGTGTGTTTATCTTTGGTTTAAGTTTGTACTTTGTTTTTTACTAGATGAATAAGAAAATATGACTACTCCCTCCCTCTGATTCAAAATATCCGTCACTTGTTGTCAAACAGATATAAGTTTGACTAATAAATTTAAAACAAAAATAATGATCCTAATAAAAATCTAAAAATTGTTATTAAAAGTATTACTCCCTCCGTCCAGGAGTAAGAGTCTTGCCCCTCATTTGCACGTTTATTAATAAATATTAGAAGTGATGTAAATGTGGTGAGTGTAAAAGTAAAGTAAGAGAGAGAATGGGTGGGAGAGAATAGTGAATTGATTGGTGTTGTGAGTATAAAAGTAAAATAGGAGAGAGAATGAGTGGGGTGAATAGTAAAGATTCTTTACCATTTTAGGAATATGACTCTTACTCTGGGACATACCAAAATGGAAAGTAGGACTCTTACTCTGAGACAGAGGGAGTATTAATTATAATACAATAATGACAAATTTTAAATTTTTATTAGCATCATTATTGTTTATTTAAATTATTGGTCAAAGTTACATTTGATTGACTAAAAGTGACAGTTATTTGTGTAAACCTAGCTATGGTGTGCGGCACATAGGAAGAGAAGAAGAGTCAGTGGAGGAAAATTCTTCCTTGTTAATTTATTATTAACTATACATTGTAATATATACACAAGTATGACAATAGTTTAGGAAGGCTAGGATTCTTCCTAAACTAGGATTGACTCTCCCTATTTACAATTATGCATCCCAATTATAACTCTAAACATATAGACACAAAATATATACTACGTATACTAAGATACGTCTAATACCCCCCCCCTCTCAAGCAAAACGTCGAGTGGAATGTTGAAGCTTGGTAGAAAGAAACTGGAAGAGCGGCTTGGAGAGACCCTTTGTGAACAAATCAGCGAGCTGGTCATCGGAGGAGATATATTGAAGATGATGGAAGCCCCGAGTGACTAACTCACGGATAAAATGATAATCTATCTCAATGTGGTGCGTACGAGCGTGAAACACGGGATTGCGAGCCATATGCATAGCGGAGATATTATCACAAAATAAAGATAGAGGAGGAAATGGAAGCCGAAGCTCCCTGAATAAGAAGGAAAACCATCGCAACTCAGTAGTTGTAGTGGCCAAGGCACGATACTCTGCCTCACTACTAGAGCGAGAAACTGTAGATTGTTTCTTGGCAGTCCAAGAGACAAGATTGGGACCAACAAATATACACGCACCAGTTGTAGAGCGACGATCATCCGAGTCACCGGCCCAATCAGAATCAGAGTAAGCTCGAACAGTTGAGTGAAAAGATAAGCCTAAGTTAACCGTACCCTTGATGAAGCGAAGAATTCGTTTAGCAGCAATGAGATGCGAGGAGCGAGGTTGATGCATAAACTGACATACTTGATTAACAGCGAAGGCAATGTCAGGACGGGTTAGGGTGAGATACTGAAGACCTCCCACGATACTTCGAAACTCAGTCGCATCAGTCAGAAGATCGCCATCATTACTGGAGAGGCGAGAATGAGGAATGGTAGGTGTAGGCATCGGCTTACACTCAGTCATATGGAACCGGCCAAGTAAGTCAAGCGCATACCGGGTCTGTCGAAGAGTCAACGTGGTAGAGGAGCGTGCAGCTTCAATACCAAGAAAAAAACTGAGCTTACCGAGACGGTGACTATCAAAGGTGTTGCATATATCATCAATAATGTGAGAGACAGCTGAAGAAGACGACCCAGTGATGATGATGTCATCCACATAAACTAAGATGAGGACTGTGGACCCCTGTCGATGCTGGATAAATAAAGAAGAATCGAAACGACTATTGAGAAAGCCATGATGAAGAAGAAATGAGTGAAGCCGCTGAAACCAAGCCCGAGGAGACTGCTTAAGACCATAAAGGGCCTTATGGAGCTTGCACACATGATCAGGGGAAGAGGAGTTAATAAACCCGGGTGGTTGTTTCATATACACCTCTTCATGAATAATGCCATTAAGAAAAGCGTTACGCACATCCAACTGTTGAATATCCCAAGAGAGAGAATGAGCAATGGCAAGAACGGTACGTATAGTAGAGGGTTGACAACTGGACTAAAATTTTCCTCGTAGTCAAGACCAGCCTGCTATGAGAAGCCCTGAGCAACGAGGCGGGCTTTATGTCGCTCGATAGACCCATCCGCCTTACGTTTAACCTTAAAAATCCAACGACAGCCAACTACGTTCATTGTTGGAAGAGCTGGAACAAGTGACCATGTTTGATTTTTATGTAAAGCTGAGATTTCCTCCCGCATAGCAGCTTGCTAGTGAGGAAAAGCGGATGCATGTTTGAACGTACGGGGTTCATAAGTGAGAGAATCGTTCTGAATAGCAAGAAGACTTTCGGGCAAGGAGTATGGTGAGGTGGCTCGAAGAAGCCCCGTAAGAGACCAAAGTCGAAGCGGTGGAGTAGATGTAGTGGCCACCGAAGGACTGCTAGAGGAATCTGCAATCGGAGAGGCTGATTGGGACTATTAGCCGAGACTGGAGTGCTGCTGGGAATAGCAGAAGACAAGGGACTGCTGGGGAAGATGTCCGGCTGAGATGGACTGCTGGAAGGAAGCCCAGTAGGTGATGAAGTAGCCAGCCCATTAGGAGGAACAGGTCCAGACCCAAGCTGGAATGGGATTGGGCTGTGAGCAAATCTGGGCCGCCATATTGCAGTAGGACGAGAGGAGGAGTCCTGAGACAAAGATCCCAGAGAAGGCAAGGACTGAGGCACTGGACCAGGGCCTAGATTCGGGGCACTAGCAGCAGCCGGGACACCTGTAGCCGTCTGAACAGCGGTAGGGAGTATGGGTGGCAGCCGTGTACCTGGAGAGTTAGGTGTACTACAAGATTGCCATGGAAAGTGTGTTTCATCAAATATAACATGGCGAGAAACATATAATTTGCCACTAACTAAATCCATACATCTATATCATTTGCGCATATTATCATAGCCAAGAAAAATACAATGCAATGATTTTGGCATTAGTTTATGAGCATTGGTAGGCACAACATATGGAAAACAAGAACACCCGAAAACTTTAGGAAAACGATAGTCCGGGGTACGCAAAAGTAATCGTTCATGAGGGGATATAAACTTAAGTTGACGCATTGGTAACCGATTAATCAGATACACAGCAGTGTTAAAAGCATCTAACCAAAATTTATACGGAAGTTTAGCGTTAGAAAGAAGACACAAACCGGTTTCAACAATATGACGGTGTTTACGCTCAACTACTCCATTTTGCTGTGGAGTATAAGGACAGGTAATTTGATGTTTAATACCAAATTTTTGTAGAAAAGAAGTAAACACTCGACTAGTAAACTCCCCCCCCCCCATCAGTTTGAACAGCTTTAACAGTATGTATGGCAGAGATGTGACGAGATAGTTTATTTTAAATGTGAGTTTTGAAAGAAGCAAAAATCTGTGTTACATCAGATTTATGAAATAAAGGAAATAACCACACATAACGAGAATAATCATCAACTATAGATAAATAAAAACGATGTCTAGACACAGAATTAACTGGGGCAGGGCCCCAAACATCTAAATGAAGCAAATCTAAGGGATGTAAAGCATTAAAATTCCTAGGGGAAAAGGGGAGTTTGCTAGACTTGCCGAAAGGGCAGACATGACAATATTGTTGATCATTAATTTTCCTAGTTAACGGAATACTGAGCCGTTGACTCAAAACTTTGAGGATAGGAGTGGATGGATGTCCCAAGCGAGCATGCCACGTTTCCTGACTCGAGCGTTCACCAAGGAGTGCAATATGATTACTGGAGGACGCTTTATCAAAAGAGAGCTTATAAAGACCACCAGAATTACTGCCAGAGATAAGGGTCGCCTGAGTCTGTTTGTCCTTAACACAAAAACCACAAGCATCAAGTTCAAAAACGCAGTTATTATCTTTGCAAAATTGACGAATAGATCATAAGGGTCTGTGAAGTTTAGGAACGAAGAGAACATTACGAAGCTGAAAAGAACGATTATTAATAGAGACAGATGTGCTACCAATGTGAGAGATGTGCAAACGTTAGCCATTACCAAAGACAATTGCATTTTTACCTGGATACGGTTGATAGTTGGAGAACGAAGATGGATCATTAGTCATGTGATCAGTGGCGCCAGAGTCAAGCACACAGGAGTTTTGATTTGCGAAGTATGCTGCATTGGAAGAATCTTAGCACGCACGAGCACTATGACCAGTCTGGAAGCACAGTTGACAAACCACATCCGGATCAAAAACCGAGTCACTTTGGTGCGGAGTAGGTAGTAACCCACGACCACGCCCTCCCTGTGACTTCAAAAATCCACTCCCACGCTGTGAACCACCACCACGGTTCCTGTTATTATTATTACTGCCACCACGGTAATTATTTCAACCATTTGTGCGCTGCCATTGACCACCACCAGCTTGTTGATTATTATTACCGCGACCCCCATTCTGTCGATTTCCACCACGATGTCCACCACGGTTACCACCATTTTGACCGCCCCTAGATGGACCAGCAGGTTGTTTAGCACCCAACAGTGCTGCAGTTGCTGAACTGGGACAAGGAATTTGGCTTGAAGCATCTCTTCTTTAAGCAAGAGTTATGTCATGTCATCGAGGGATAGAGGATGGCGAGCATGGATTGCAGAGGTAGAGGTGAGAAATTCTTTAAATTCAGGGCCAAGACCGCCGAGAATTCGCTGGATAATTTCACTGTCATCGACTTGAGCACCGGCTGCGATGAGAGCATCAGAAATCGTGGAAGCTTTGAGGAGATAATCTGCAATGCTCATGTCGGAAGGCTTCTTTAGATCATGGAGCTTTTCCTTGAGATTTTCAATCTGAAGAGCGGAAGTAGCACCCAAACGTTTTGCGAGTACAGCCCATGCCTTCGGAGCCGTTTCACAAGAGTTGAGATAGGGTTGAACAGTGGGTGTGACGGAGCCTTTGATCCAACCGCAGACAAGATCTGTTCCCTCTGCCCAGAGATCATGTTACGGATTTGTGGTTCCGTCGGCAAGCTTTGCTGGTGGTTGTACGGGATCAATAATGAAAAGGATCTTATGCGTACGAAGTGTGGTTTTGAACAAGGTACTCCAATTAACATAGTTCTCCCTTGTGAGGAACGTCTGTCCCATAATAGCATTCGGATTGTAGAATACTGGGAGAGAGAGAGTGGAAGAGGAAGAAGAAAGGGAGCCATCAGTATGGGATGTAATTTCTGGAGAAGAACCAGTCATGGCGGCACAGTAGGGTTAGAGAGGAGGGATGAACGTAGGGAGAAAGAGCGGAGGCTTAAGGAATATTTGGATCGTAATTTTTTTAGACTTATACCATGTAAACCTAGCTATGGTGTGCGGCACATAGGAAGAGAAGAAGAGTCAGTGGAGGAATATTCTTCCTTGTTAATTTATTATTAACTATACATTGTAATATATACACAAGTATGACAATAGTTTGGGAAGGCTAGGATTCTTCCTAAACTAGGATTGACTCTCCCTATTTACAACTATTCATCCCAATTATAACTCTAAACATATATACACAAAATATATACTACGTATACTAAGATACGTCTAATAATTTGGACCAGAGGGAGTATTATTTTCTTTGTTTCATAATAAATGTGTTTCTTATTGTCTGTCCGAAAATAAATATTACATTGTTAATAAATAAATCATTTTAATGTAGTTTTATTATGTTACTGACTATAAACAAAAAGTTAACAACATTTACCAGTCAAATGAAAGTAGTTATTTTCGCAAGGAGAGAGTAATGTGTTTTGTTTACTTACCCTCTGAATCTGAGAAAGTGTACTCTTTTCGTCTCAAAATGATAGTCTCATTTCTCTTTTTTGTTTGTTTTAAAAAGTTAGTTTAATTTTTAAAATTAAAACTTCAAAATCACCGAATTTTGAAAACTTACAATATAACTTTAAAATTTGTAAAAAATCAAACGAGATTATGAATTTGAGAGGGACAGAATATTAGTTATGAATTCGGGTTCCCTCATCCACTTCCGCCTCCACCATTTAGTGTTCGCATTAATGAGCTAACTTTAACAGTTGTAGAAATAATATTTGTATTAATAAACTGTTCCAATGGTTGCGATTAAGCCATTGAATTTTTAGTAAGGTGTGAGCTTAAAAGCTGGTCATTAACTTTCGTCGGCTCCAGTTAGGTTTATTGTTAACTTTTATTAACTTGTGTTAATTTTGGAGGATGAAGTTGGACAGTTAGTGATGACTGATGAGAAATTGAGAACAGTGTATGCATATTTAATTTATAATCTAGTGGTTAAAAAGTGAGAGTAAAAGTTATTGTAAGGTGGATTAAAATAGAAGACCAAACAAAGTACAAGAGTCAAAAGTGCAATAGGCCAAATGTTTAAAATAATTGTTATTAGAAATATGACTTTGAAAGATAAGTTAAAAGAATAGAAGAAGACAAGAAAGTCAGAGCAGCCTTGGTCAGCACGAGTAAGACTGGACAGCACGAGTCGTGATCTGCCCATCAGTTCGTGTGTGCACTCGTTCTGTGGTCTTCAGTTCGTATGGAGGTCGCCATAACGACTCGTTCTCACCAGCACGTGTCGTGCTCAGCGGCAGAGTCTGTTAGAGACATTATCCCACATCGAGAATTAATTAGCCATGCATTGACTATATAAAGATCCTGGGCTACTCCTCCTGTAGCCAATTGGTTTTGGGATGGAACCTTATACTATATCATGGTATCAGAGCTGACCCTTTACACGTGCGAGCGCAGAGTTCGGCCTACGATGATCTAGCCCCACGTCACCCAATTATATGTCCACGCGTAAGCCCAAGATCCGGCTACGCGTGAGGGGGCGTGTTGGAGCAATTATCTCCTATCGGGAATTAACTAGTCAATGACTAAATAAAGATTCAGGGTCACTCCTCCCATTGTCAATTAGTTTTGGGATGGAACTTCAGACTTTATCATAGTATCAGAGCTGGCCCGTTACACGTGCAGGCTCAACGGCCCATGATGTTGCTCTGCGCCACCCGATTGATAAGTCCACGTTGTAAGCCTTGGCTAAGCCCGGCTACACGTGAAGGGGGCGTGTTAGAGATATTATCTCACATCGGGAATTAACTAGCCATGCATTGACTATATAAAGATTAGGATAATGATATGTATAGTGAAAACTCAAAGGGAAAACTCATAGTGAAACACTGTAATCCGTTGGATTGTAATAAATGTTTGTGAGCCCCACTAATAAAAACTCATCCAACGGTTTAAAATATTTCACTATGAGTTTTCCCTATGTGTATCATTGTCCGAAAGATTATAGGCTACTCCTCCCATAGGCAATTGGTTTTAGGATGGAACCTCAGACTTAATCATAGTCAACCCCGGATTCGCCCAAAAAGGCAAGAAACCGTGGGATTATTAGATTTATTTTAGTGATCTATTTTTTACTCTTTCTGTCTTTAGGGTTAGGACTCTAACAGTATAAATATTACGAGTAGTTAATAACTAGTAGACTCCATAACACACACAGAAAGAAAGTAAGAGAAATCATTAATTCTAGATCTAGGGTTTTGCAAAATCAGGAATTTTCTGATCAAAATTTGTGAAACATAGATTAGTGTGATCATTCAGAGTGTGTTTATTTTGTAATTGATTCTCCAGTCATAATAATAATGCTAGTAGGTAATCTGTGCTCCGCACGGGAATCTATACCGTTAATGTTTATGTATTTTCTTTTTTTGATGTTTTTAATTGATAAATTAACATAATAATTTTATTTGAAAATATATGTATATTTTAAATTAATCAAAACATTTTCATAGCCTTGGTTATACATTATTGTAATAATTTATTTTTTTAATTAATTTAGAAGTACATTTAGGTTTGTTGTATGAATATTTCAAAAAACTTAATGGTATTAATAGTAATAGTTAACATATATAATAACTATTACGATTAAATAATATAATTAATAGTAATAGTTAATATATATTGTAACAATTATGATTAACTAATACTATTAATAATAATAATTAACTTATATAGTAACTATTATAGTTAACAATTATATTTAACTGTTATAATTAACTAATACTATTAATAGTATTAGTTTGTTATAATAGTTAAATATTACTCCCTCTCTCCCGGAGTAAGAGTCGTACCTTTTATTTGCACAGTGATTAAGAAATGATGAAAATAAGTAAGTGTTGTGAGTGTAAAAGTAAATTAGGAGAGAGAGTGAGTGGGATGGAATAATAAGTTGACTGGTTTTGTGAGTATAAAAGTAAAGTAGGAGAGAGAATGGGAGATGAATGGTAAATATTCTTTGCTATTTTTGGAAAAAGATGTACCAAAATAGAAAGTAGGACTCTTACTCTGGGACGTATGGAGTAATAGCTAACTATAATAGTTACCTATTATAGTAACTATTAGTATTATAAGTATTAGTTACTATAGTAGTTAACTATAACAGTTACCTATTATAGTAACTATTACTATTATAAGTATTATTTACTATAGTAGTTAACTACAATAGTTACCCTATATAGTAACTAATACTATTAGCTAAGAAAAATAATTTGAAAAGTCTCTTATTTATAAGAGTGATAATGATGTGGCAACACCAAATGCAACCTTTCTCTAAGTCTTGTCTATGTGCTAACACCATGGCTCTCCTTACCAACTTTAATATATACATATATATATATATATATACTATTTTTTGTTTCTGTAAAATATTTTGTAGGTATTAATCCATATTTTACACAATTTAGATCTGCTCCCGAATCTATCATAGCTATTCCTTTATATTCAAATTTTTTTATTTTAATATGTATGTTGACATACCATTTTTGTTATCTGACTTTAGTTAGTATAAATATGTCTTCTTCTCTGTCTGAGGAGGAATATGTGGTTGTTTTTGAAGAAGATGATTTTGTATTTTTAGCAAAGGGATTTACTTACTGCAATCACACTTTTTTTATAGTAAAAAAGTTTGTTGTACTCCCTCGTTGTATACGTCCAAGAAAAATTAGTGTGTCTCGGATTATAGTCCACTTCTGAAAATGGCAAAAAAAATATTTTCCTCCCACTCATTCTTTCTCTTACTTTACTTTATACTCACAACACTGATTAACTCTCTATTTCCTACCCCACCTTCTCTAACCTATCTCACTTTTCATGCTCACAACACTTACATCACTTTCACCATTTCTTAATCTCTGTGCAGGTGTATATATACTCTGGGAAGGAGAAAGTATCATTTATGGTTACTATAAATGACCAGCATAATTAAATATAAATAAATTTCGATTAAATTTTGAGTGATGTATATCTAACCATTCTAATAAATAAATTGTAACTAATAATTCATCAATATAGTAATTTTTAAAATTTTATTGATCGTTGCATTGACACAATGGTCAAAGTTCTTATTTACCACATAGCATGGACAAACTTTTCAAGAAAAGTGGTATAGGATACGAAATTGTCACTTATGGGCCAGACCTGAGCTGCCCGGGGTGGACATCTCCACGGACCACAGTCCTAATCTCTTATTGGATTAAAAAAATAGCACCTGAAATTGTGCGGCATTTCTGTACATTGGACTGGACTAAGCCCAAATAACATCTTGCTTGTGAAAATGACAGGTCGGATTCCTTATGCCGACATGTATTTTTTTTAATGGGGTTAATGACAATTTAGGGCCTGAACTCGGGGTACGTCTAAAAGGGGCCTGGATTTTTTTTCCCGTTAGATCAGGGGTTCAAATCAATTTTTTTTTGCAATTAGGAGATTTTTGACGGAATTCGTTAGAAACTCAGTTAAGTAACCATGTGCATGGCACGTGATTAACAGATCAGTTAGTTTGAACTGATATTTGCTATCAAGGGGTTTAAAGCAAATTCTTAAATTCCAAGGGTTAGAAAAAACCAAATATCTTTCCAAGATTAAATAATTATTTTTGACCAAAAATATTTAATTTTTTCTTTAAGATCAATATAATGATTTAAAATGCCAAAATAATAAATAATTATCTTAAATAAATAATATGTATTTTTGTATTATTTTAATGCATAATTTAACATATTAAAATTATAAGAAAATTTAACATAAATTATTGTACAAAAAAAATTTAAATTTGATCTTTTGCAAAAATATTTTTATGTCCTAAATATCAATTAACCCTTTTTATATAAGTAATACAGTAAGTACTATAAATTTAAATTTATGATCTTTCGCAAAAATAATTGTCATGCTAATATATTAATTAACCGTTTTAGACATACTCTAGTACTCCCTCCGTCCCAAAAAGATAGTCCACATTTTTTCGTACTACGAGGGAACTTGAGCAGTTATAAATGCTAATTATAATTATGTTAATGTGAATCTAAAAATTGATAGTAATAGTATTTATAATAGTGTATCAAGAACAATTTCATTAGAATAATTAAAAGTAGCCTTAATTATTACTCAAAGTACCTTCATAAAACCCATGAAAATAGGGGGACTATCATTCTGGGACAGAGGGAGTATAATTTTAACTTGTTGAGTTTTTCTTAATTTTTTTTGAAACATAAATAAAAACTATTGTATATTAGTTACATGTACAATACCATTAAATGTACAATACCATGATGCACAAATTCATAAAAGGCAAACCCAACCCACCTTCTTCTACAACAACTCCGGCCACATCTCCGGCCAATTCTACGTCTAGCCACCACCATAAAACAAACCCAGCACCATCATCAACCACCTTCTTACTCAAAATCAATACACGAGAAGGAGGATTTGGGGGGCGGGGAACCTTCAGTTTCTTCTCCGATGATTTGGGGAAAAATCAAAAACCCACCAAAAGAGAAAATCTACATGGGTTAAATCAAAAACCCACAGCCTCGCCGTCATCACCGTCGCCAAAGACGTACCCATCTCCTCCCAATCCCAACTATCCGGCGAACGATTTGGGGAAGAAGAACGGTGGTTGGGGAAGGTGAACCTGGTGGGTTTTTCTGGGGGATAAGGGGTAGGGCGAGGAAGACCAGGGGTAAAGGATGGGGGAGGCGGTGACCATAAAGAGACGGCTGCTGGAGTAGAAGGGGACACCGCCGGAGAAAAAGGTCGGAGGTGGAGGTGAGGACGGGAAGGGGAAACGGGAGGGGGGAATACGTGTGAGGAATGGGGAGATAAAGAGATATAAATTGTTTTCTACCCTCCCCTCACTTTTAAAAAATGTCATTTAAATCCTTAAAGTCAATGACAACTCAAAAACTAACTGATCTGTTAATCACGTGCCATGCACATGGTCACTTAACTGAGTTTCTAACGAATTCCGTCAAAAAACCCCTAATTGCCAAAAAAAAAAAAAAAAATGATTTGAAGCCCTGATCCAGCGAGAAAAAAAACTCAGGCCCCTTTTAGACGCACCCCCTAGAGTTCAGGCCCTAAATTGTCATTAACCCTTTTTAATGTGAACATGATTAACCCTTACTTCCTTACAAAGTACCATACCAATATGTTGCAGCACACATACTATATTAGAAATAATGTTTGACCCAAAAAAATGAAAATACTCATTGGCACCTTGATCCTGGTTAATTTTCGGTCTAAAAGGGATGAAAACGTTATTTTATTATTTTTAAGATTTTATTTTATTATTTTTAAGATTCTTTGTCATAAGTGGAACGTGTCAAACCTCGTTCAAAGTGACGTACCTACCATCATGAGTCTTGACCTTGATCGAACCAATACCGACAACCTTGCAGACTGCACTGTTGGCCACGCTTATATCACCGCCATCTATTTGCCTGTAATCAGTAAACCATTCTCTCTTAGAACTGATATGGTAAGAGGTTCCTAAATCAAGAATCCACGCATCAGATGCGCGTGCTGATTCTGATGTAACTAGAGCATAATCCTCTTCTAAACTGCTATCCTTGGTCATCATGGCCTCTGCTCTATCTGGTGCCTTGCCTTGCTTCTTTTTGGGACAATCGAATTTCCAATGCCCCTTCTCCTTGCAGAAATTGCAGACATCCCCAGGTTTTGGACTCATCTTGTGTGAAGAATTACCTTTATTGTTTTTCTTCCCACTAGAACTCTTATTGCTACTGCTAGCAACCAAACCTGATGATTGGGTATCTGCCCCATTCCCACTCACCTTTCGGCGTAGTTCCCTCGTCTTGAGAGACGTTTGCACTTCCTCTAGAGTGATACCATCTTTACGATTTATGCACGAATCGACATAATGTTCATAAGACATAGGTAAAGATACTAAAAGCTTAAAGGCTGCATCCTCGTCATCCACCATAACTCCTATATTACGCAGTTCAAGTAATGCAGAAGTAAATCTATCAAGATGAGCATTCATGGGCATAACTGTAAGGATCCCCGCGGGAAAAAACTATTTTGGAGATGTTTTCCCCTCTCGAGAATGCCAAACACGGCACTTTATGTTCGAATGTAAAACGGAGTCGCCACGTTAATTTAATTTTAAAGCCAAATTTAACGGAAAAGGTTTAGAGAAATGAGTTCGGAGCTTAATCGAGGTTCACCCAAGGTGCCTCGGAAAACCGAGTCTCCCTAAGTTTGTTGACCAAAAATGTGCAAGTGTGTGTGTATTTTGAAAACTGGAGAAACCGACTTGTTTTTAGAAGGTGGTTTTGGAAATAAAATGTAGGCATGTTAATGCCCTATTTTTTTATTTTTTTTTTGATACTTTAAAGAGACAAAATATAATGTTCATCCAAGCAAAATAAGATATTCTTGTGGACGGACTTTAATTAATCATGGAAAGGATTAATAAAGTCAAGAGGGACGACTAATACCTTTACTTGGATGAGACCACAACTTGGGTGAATATAGATGGTCAACTTTATCATCCAAGCAAGGTAATCATTACAAGATTAAATAAAAGTTTTTCTTTGACAAATCATTACTTGGATGAATAAAGAGTGTGGCTTTATCATCCAAGTAAGATAAACAAGAAAAGATATGAAATAAAGACTTTTAAATGAAAATAAACATTAAAGATTAAGACTTTAAATGTAACAAATCACATCTCCATTTAGTTCATCATTTTAATGCACTATTGAAGTGCAAGATGAAGCCTTTAGGATCATGTGGGTATTTGGATCCAAGTTATATAAAGATTACATGAATAAATTAAGACTTGTAAAATAAAGACTTGTAAATGTAAATGACTTGTACATGTAAAGACTTAAAGTAAATTGCATAAATGTAAAGACATAAAGTAAATTGCATAAATGTAAAGACATAAAATAAATGATATAAATATAACAAATACTCATCTCCACTTAGTTCATCATTTTAATACACTATAAAAGTGTAAGATGAAACAATTGGGATCATGAGAGTACTTGGATCCAATCATTCACATATATAAAGACTACATTTTTATAATCAAGAAAATGAACAAAGCTAAAATTCCAACAAGAAAAAAGATGAAGATGACAATAAAGTAAAGATTCAACCTTTAAGAAAGATTGGGGTAAATCATTAATTGATTGACCCAAGTTTGCCTATTTTCTTCTTCACTTAGAGATCTTGGACTCAAAGATTTTCACTTAACATGGATTGATCACCATCTTTCACAAAAAAAATTACTTAATTTTGGAGAGAGGAAAATTTTAGAGAGTAACTTTAGAGGAGTATTCCTCCAAAAATGAGAGAGGATGAGCTCTCTATTTATAAGAAGGATTAGGGGCTTGTTTGTAATTTAAAAGTTACATTTTGGCCCTTCAACTATTGGCTTTTTACTTGCTTAGGGGCTAAGCAAATGAGATATTTTTTTTTATCACAAAATGGGTTGAAATTGTGTCATTTTTGTGCATAAAATGGGTTGAAATTGGATCTTTTTTTTTTACAAAATGGAGCATTTTCGGGTATTAAATGGGCTGGGAATTCATTTTTTTAAAAGTTCATCATAATTTAAAAGTCAAAATCTTAAAATGGAAAGTATGACCTACATGTCATACTCACAATAATTATCCACTAACTATTCTCTATCCTACTTTATCTCTCCTACCTAGCTATCAACACTCATAACACATCACTTTTTCCTTAATTTTTAAACCCACACATTTTTTTACTTTTAAAATGGGACAGAGGGAATTCTTATTATTACTAGATGAAAATTCACGAAAATTAAGAAAATATGTTAAAAAAAATAAGTGTTGTGAGTAGGTAGGAAAGAGAAAATAAATTAGTGAATAGTTGTTGTGAGTGAGTAGATAGAAAAAATTGAACATTTTAAGTAAGTAGCAATAAGTATGGGACGCCCAAAATAAAAATAAGTAGCAATAAGTTTAGGACCAAATGAGTACATCCCAAGTTAGCTCCACCCTCCACCCAACGGCTCCGATCAAGGCCAAATAGGCGAGCGGTTTGGGTGTGCGGTTAAGATGGTTTCAATTTTTTGTGGGTCCCACTGAATTTGAACACATCTCAACCGTTGATAAAGCTAAAATGAAGTAACTCCAATCAAAACTATTGGGTGGAGCTAACCGCTCGATGAAGCGGTTCAAAATCCGAAAATATCGGTGCATGCAAATGCAACTTGGTAGTCAAGTGGACCCAACATCACTTTCATTTCAGCCTTAAAATTTGCTTTCAGACAACTTGATTTTTTGTCTCCCTACCATTAAGCACTGACTAGAATCTACAGTGCCTTTGCCCACTTTTGTATCCATGACTTTATCTAAATTGGGAATGGGAATTAAGACAGTTGCAGCGTGATACTGTTTTAACGTTCTACAAATTATTACTCCCTCCGTCACAGTTTAAAGTTTTTAATTTCTTTTTTGATTTGTTTTAGTTTAAAGTTTTAAGTTGTTTTATTCTTAAAATGGCAAAATATTAATAACACTTTGAAGAATCTTACCCTCAAAAAATTCATTTAATTACAAAAAAAACCATTACTTACATATCTTACTTTTCACCAATTTGCTTTATGATTAGTTTTTAGACAATTATATCCTCACCTCCCTACTTTTGTTGACCAATTTTTTTTGTTTTTCACTTGATTTCTTAATAAGCGTGAAAAGTCAAACTAAGAACCTTAAACCGGGACGGAGGGAGTAGTATTTTTTATATTTTTATTAATAAAAAAATTTATTTAATTCATGTAAAATTCAGTGTAATCTATATTATTTCAATTTTAATGTAAAATGAGTAATGTACAATAAAATGAGGCTAGTGACTAGCATCAGTAACAACGCCATTAATTGCTAGTGTTATACTACAATTTTTACTAGTGCGTAACCCATTGCACAGGAAACTAATTTGACAATTTTATTTTTTTTTTAAAATTTTTATTTAATAAAATAACATAATGTTTTTTTTAATATAATTATATTGTATATGAATTAAAACGTTTGCTTACAAATTTAAGAGAATTGTGTTACCAAAATTTAGTTTTTGTTGTACATAATTTGTATTTATTATGATAATTAAAATTTGAATATAAAGATGATTTATTATTGTTATAAATTAACTTTTAATTTTATAGATGATTGACTTAATAATATTAGCTATTGTCCAATAAATGATTTTATATTATATATTCATATTATGGTTAATAAATATAAAAAATCTATAATGTACATCTAATCATATTAGTAAAATAATAATTTTATTAACTAATAATATTAATAATAATAATTAACATATATAGTAACTATTATGATTAATTAATACTCACTCCGTTCTAGAGTTAGAGTCATACCTTACTTGCGCACACTTATTAGAAAAACAATAGAAAATGGGTAAACATTGCAAGTTGATTGAGAGCATAGATGTCCAAAACACTATTCATAGTGCAATTGCACACAATGTAAGTTAGTAATTTTGGTCTTTTGTAATTATAAATGCATTAGAAAGGCAAAATTGTCAAAAACACAATTCATTCATTCCCATCATTTGTCAATTTTTAAAGAGACTCTTACTCTTGGATATACCAAAATAGAAAGTAGGACTCTTACTCTCGGACGGAGTGATTACTATTAATTGTAAATATTAACATATACATAATGATTAACTAATATTACTAATAATAGTTAATTTATATAATAACTATTATGATTAACTAATACAACTATTAAGAATAATATTTAATATATATAGTATGATTAATTAATAATATTAATAGTAATTTTTAGTTTATTTAATAATTAACTATAATAGTTAATATAAATATTAACTATAATAATGATTAACTATTAATAGTTAACTATTACTTGCTTAATAGTATTAGCTAGTAATATTATTTACTGTATAAGGTAATTACTATAGTTAACTATTACTAATAATAGTAATAATTACTATAATAGTTAACTATTATAGTAACTATTACTATTATTAGCAATAGTTAACTATTACTAATAATAGTAATAATTACTATAATAGTTAACTATAATAGTTACTATAAAACTATTACTAATAATAGTAATATTTACTATAATAGTTAACCTTAAACCCTTATTTGTAATAGTTAACTATTATAGTAACTATTACTCGTATAATAGTTACTCCATATAGTAACTAATATTATTAGCTAATACTATTAGCTAAGAAAAAGAAATTGAAAAGTCACACAATTATTAGGGTATGTTTGATGTTGCATCACCAAATGCAAGCTTTCTCTTTAGTTTGTCCACATGTCAACACCATAACCCTCCTCACCAACTTTAATATATATATATATATATAAGATTTGAATGAAATGGATTAAAATTTACACTGCAGTTACAATGTAGTTTATACTCTCTTCTCATAATAATGATTATTTATTTTCGTTTGAGTCAGTTTTTCGTAAGAGATGAAAAATAAGGTTTTACACTAAAATGAGCGTAAAACAAGTTTTTCACTTTCCGTTCAAACGTCTCGAGTATTAACATTCCAAGTGACTACTTGATACCCCATATGTCCCGATTTAAGGTTTTTTACTTTCTTTTTTAGGCTGTCTCAATTTAAGGTTTTACTTTACTTTATTACCTAAAATGGTAACTTTGTCATTCTCACAACCAAAACTCCCTATTCACTTTCTCTCTCTTACTTTACTTTTCACACTCACAACACTTACTTGTTCCTCCTGTAAATTCAAAATAGGAACCTTATAATGGGACAGAAGGAATAATAATTTATTAATCAGTAAAACTTATTCGCTAATTTGTAATAAGAATTCATTTACTATTCTCTGCTTCACATTTTCTTTCTTTTTATGATTGTTTTCATACTAACTACATCTACTATATTTAATTTTTTAATTTTTTAATTTTGTATATAAAATTATAATAACTCTAATTATGCACTTATTTATTATTATGATATTACTAGGAAAGTAGGAAGAGAAATACCACATGCAAGGCAAGGCAAGGCAAGGCAAGCCGGCAAAGCAGCCCAATCACATGGGTTGTCTCACCTTGACCGCCACGTGTAAGAAAATCAATCCTCGATCAAAAGTGCAGCCTTCTTTCTGAGACACAGTTTTGTGTGGTCTATATTAACTCACACCACCACCACAACTCCATGTGGTGGTGTAAACTTTAGATTCGTAATTATATCTCGAAGTTTCTAGACCCACCTCATAGTACATACCGTCTTTTTAAGCGGTTCACGTTTGCTCCGAGCACTAATAAATTATTTTATATTAGTAGTTGAGTGGGTGTTGTGAGTGTGAAAAGTATGATGTGATATGTGAGTGAGGTTAGAATTGTGAGTGAAATAATTACTGTGAGTATGACAAATGGGTCCCATTGAATAAAAAATAATATAAACCTTCCTTTTTGGGAGTGTGGACAATCAAATGGGACACTCAAAATGGCAAAAAGTGAACAGACTAAAAAGACGGAGGGAGTACTCTCTTTGTCTCAGACTAACTAAGGTTCTTACTTTCCTTTTCGGTTTGTCCCAGACTAAGGTTTTTAGTTGCTTTATTACCTAAAATGAACCATGAGACTCACTTGTCATTCTCACAACAAAAACTCTCTACCCATTTTATCTCTCCTACTTTTTCATACTTACTTTTTCATACTCACAGCTTTTACTTTTTCTTAATTTCCGTGTAAAGTCAAACTAAAAACCTTAGTCCGGGACGGAGGGAGTAGTAAATAACTAAATACTCCTTCCATCCCAGCACAAGTGATACTAATTTTTGCAACACAATAATTAAAAAAAAAATGTATTTTTTTTTAAAAAAGAGAGAGAATGAGTGAAACAAGTAACAATATTAATTGAATAAAATAAGTAGTAGAAAATTAAAAAAAAATGAGTAAAGTTAAATAATAAAGTTGCTTGAATATAAATATACAAAGTATCCTAATGTGATCATATTTATCATCCATATCTCAACCGAGGATCTTTTTATTAGTATGACACTCCATCCGTCCTAGTACACTTCTCTATTTGGGTTGGGGATCTCAGTATGAACACTTTGACTATTTTGGCATCTCACTTGGTGATAAGTCTTAACTTTCTTTTCTAAAATAACACTCTCTCCTCACTCTGTTTCAAAAAAGTTGCAACATTTTTCTATTTACGGTATTTCATAAAAGTTGCAACAATCAAAAAATGGAATCTTTTTATTATTTTTATAACCTTCCACTCATTCTCTCTCTTCCTTTCAACCACTCATTATTCTCCACTCATTCTTTTTCCACCCCTAATAATTCTCTCTCTTCCTCTCTACCTTTCATTCTTAATATCATATTATATTTTTAATTTCTCAACTCCAAAATAAATGTTTCAACTTACCTGGAATAGAGCGAGTATTTTATTGTTGAGCCGATCTCCTGTGCAACCGCCGCACGCCGTGCGACGGCGACAAGCGAGCCGAGCCGTTTTTTTTCCTTTTTTTTCGTTTTTGCCGAGATTTTTTTCTCCCACCCCCAACTTTTTTCCCTCCCAACAAAAGTAACACTTATTATAACGAAATGTAACACTTTTTTTTTTTCAAATGTAACACTTTTTTTCTTCAAAATGTACCACAATTTTGCTGCAATAGATTAAAGATAACATAAAGATTGACAACTAAACTAATATCACACTTTTTATAAAGGAATGTAACACTCTTTTTTTTTAATGTAACACTTTTTTTCCAAAATTAACATAAGGTTGACAAACTAAACTAATGTTACATTTTATAAAAAATGAATGTAACATTTTTTTTCTCAATTGTAACAGTTTATATTCTTAAATGTAACATTATATCTGAAATTTAACAATTTTTTATTGAGAAAGTAACAATTGAAGTGCAACTCGATTATATATATATATGAATTTTTACTCTTTTTTTAAAAAAGAAAAGTAACATTTACTAAATAAAAATGTTACATTCATCTATATAAAAAAAAATATAATCATATATTCACTTTTTTACACTTCAAATATTGCTTTTTTTAACCACAAAAACTATCAAACAATTTAAACTTTCTTGTAAAATTGTTGGTACATTTGACTGTAAAAAGTGTTACTTTTTGAAGATGAAACTGTTACTTTTATCAGAACAAAATGTTACATCTCAGCTGACAAGCAGCTCAAACTTTTTGTGTGTAAAAAAAAATATGTTTTTGTGTGTAAAAAAATATGTTTTTTTTAAAAAAAATCAAACAATATCATGACCTATGTGGTTTATTCGTCTCGTCGAGACGAACACAAAGGTATTTTAATTTTTTTTTCCGAGTTATAAATCTCAAGATATAGCATTTTAAAGTTATTGAGGTGTTTTTTTTTAAAGTGACACATGTCGCGATCTGGGAAGTTGGAGGGCTGCATCCGACGGTCGGCTGTAGCAAAGCAGAATGACACGAGAAGCGGCGGAGCAGATCTGGTTTGCCGCACAGTGCGGCTGCCGCATCTGAGAATTCGTCTTTATTGTTATTATATTAATTTTTTTGTTACATATTATACTCACACATTTGGATTGTGAATTTTACTTACAAATCTCGTTAACGTATCATATTCTTAACACCTTTTTTACTTACTATACTTTTCCTTAATATGAATATTCACTCTTTAATTTCTATGTTCAAGACTAAGTGTGTACATTGAGTTAGAATGAATGGAGTACTCCTTCCATTCCATAGACAATGACTCATTTCATTTTATAACGTGAATTAAGGAAACAATTTAAAAATAAATGTTGCGCGCGGCGCGGAAGCGGGTCTCATGCACACCAACAATTATGTTATGCTACACCATTAATTTGGACACGAATAACATGACAGAAAATAAATAAGACAAGATTTAACGTGGTTCACCCCAACATCAATGAGCTACGTCCACAAACCAATCAACAATATATATCTTCGACATTACAAAGTGTATCACCCTCAAATCCGAGTCCCTGTCACTCAAGGATTCCAAGAAATGATAACACTAGGCTACTCTCACAATAGTGTACAAGTCCTTCAAGATTGTACACATCTCTCTCACTCACTCTACCCTAAGGGAGGCCATTCTTGGCACCCCAAATCACACTTGAACTCTTTCTATATGTCTCTATTTATATGCACAAGACATCTCCTAATCCAAACCCTATCTAATAGACAAAACACCAAAAGTCTCTTAAGAAAATCAACCATCATATTCATGAATCACATGGGATAATGTATGTTGAATCCCTTTTTGAATTTGAGCCAAATTCCAACAATATCCACCTTGGTGAAAGTTCCCTACCACATAGCCAAAGTCGACCGGCTCCTTCGAATTATTGTCATCATCAAATTCTGAATTTCTTTAAATATGTTGCTTCTGTCCAGCCATGATTTCCAATGTTGTGGACCTTGAAATCCAATCGCCACCGTTCAGATTGAAGATTTACGAGTCCCCAAGCTACATGCCAAAAATCAACACAATCCAACTGTTAACGAACGCTCTATTCCAATTTTCCCATCGCTGCGCTAAAAAATTTGAACAAGAAAATATGCCACCACCACGAAACTTGTACCGCCAGTATCACTAACGGGACGCGCCGCTTGATCACCAATATCTGGAAAACTTTCGACACATGGGTTCATTCGTGAGGTTGCACATCCACACAACTCATCATCCAATCCTGCACTCTCTGCAAATCTTTCTTATCCTTCACAAACGTCACAAATTAAGCATAACCCAAAATCGTCAATATCACCTACATCACCCTGTGCTGAACCATCAGATCTGATACCAATTGTTGTGCGCGGCGCGGAAGCGGGTCTCATGCACACTAACAATTAGATTATGCTACACCATTAATTTGGACATGAATAACATGACGGAACGTAAATAAGACAAGATTTAACGTGGTTCACCCCAACATCAATAGGTTACGTCCACAAACCAATCAACAATATATATCTTAAACATTACAAAGTGTATCACCCTCAAATCCGAGTCCCCCTCACTCAAGGATTACAGGAAATGATTACACTAGGCTACTCTCACAATAGTGTACAACTACTTCAAGATTGTGCACATCTCTCTCACTCACTCTCCCTTGGGAGACCACTCTTGGCACCACAAAGCACACTTGAACTCTTTCTATATGTCTCTATTTATAGGCACAAGATATCTCTTAATTCAAACCCTATCTAGTAGACAAAACACCAAAAGTATCATAAGAATATCAACCATCATATTCATAAACCACATTCATGAATCACATGGGATAATGTATGATGCATTTTCTATTACTACAGCAGACACTTTTTAATACTAGAGAAGGTACTTGTTTTTTGGAACTTGTAAAAACTCACCAAACATATGTTGATAATGTAAGAAACATTTTTCATTACTAGAGGAGGCAGTTTGTAGTAGTATGACATGCATTCTTAACAGGTTTTACACAAGAACAACTCAAATTTATCACGTACTCCCTCCATCCCATACTTATTGCTACCAGATAAGATAAGAGTGCACAGAAATTAAGAAAATATGTTGGAAAAGTAAGTATTGACAGTGAGTATGAGAGAAAAAATAAGTTAGTGGATAGTTGTTGTGAGTGGATAAGATAGAAAATTGAATATTTTAGATAAGTAGCCATACGCCTAAAATGAAAATAAGTAGCGATAAGTATGGAACGGAGGGAGTATAGTATTAGTTGCCATTAAAGGGTCAAAGTATGGAACGGAGAAGATATTTTTGACACCGCTATTCGCCTCAAAATATCTGAAACCTAGTCGACGTTTTGTCATTTGGACAAGAGCCCTGAGCCCCTCATCTACTAAAACAAAACGGCCGGAGCTAACCACCGTTATACACGTGTCAAGCGTACAAATCATAATAGTAGAATTCTCTATACACACCCGAAACGGTATACTTATCATATATCATGCTAACTACTACAAAAGTCCCTTTCCTCCGAATAGACAAGACCGATCGGCGAGCTAGGGTTTCGGAAAAATGGGGAGAGGTAAGGTTTCGTTGAAGCGGATCGAAGATAAGAACAGCCGGCAAGTGTCGTTCTCGAAGCGCCGGAATGGATTGATGAAGAAGGCTTATGAACTGTCTGTGCTTTGCGACGTCGAGGTTGCTCTTTTCGTCTTCACCGGCAAAGGCAAGCTTTACGAATTCTCTAGCGGTGAAAGGTAACTTAAATGTTCGGCAGAGGAAAAATTGAGATCTTTTTACTTCGTCTTCGATAACAATCTATCTGATATTGAACTGCTGTTCCGCCGTCGATCGATCTTAATTTTCCGCAAATTTGTATTTTCGTCGGCTTTTTTTGTTTCTCAGTATATTTCCGTTTAGAGATTACGGTTGATGGAGTTCGACAGGATATCTTAGCTCTACGCCGGTACAAACAAACCCTAATAATTCAGTTTGGAGTCTCGCCGACAGAAATCTGCTATAGTCTTCAGATCCGGTTTTCTGTTCGCCTGATCCTTTTTTTTCCTTTGAATTTTCTTTCTCATTTACTGAACAGCTCAATTTTATTCAAAGCGATAACATGAAGGCCGAAGCCGATGCTCATGGTTATGCTACATAACATAAATTCTAACTTGTGTTACTCGCTCGTGGTCCTCGATTCCTTCTCCGAATCGGCTTTTTTTTTAATTTTTGTTTTCATCATTTGCTGACTTCTGTTTGATGGAGCAGGCATACTTTCTGGAAATTCTTAGATGTACAAACCCTAAGTTGCGTCGAAGGCAGGAGCGAATTCCAGTCACAGATAATACGCCTGCGAATATCTTGTTTCGTGCCTTCCTTGCATTTTCCTGGTCCGGGTATCTTGACTTTACTTTTGCGACTCTGTATTCTAAACTCTGTATTTTGTTGTCAAGATGTATCTAATCCATGTTGATCCTATGCGATGAAGATGCTAGCTCTGTGACCTTCAGTGGACCCGACAGTACTATACTCCCTCCGTCCTTTTTTTTTTAAATATTTCATTTTTGAAACTTTGTAAATTAAAGTAAGACAACCAAAATGACAAATTTTGTAGATCGACCGAGGGAGTATGCCTTTATACTTTTAAGTTAAGTAACTTACTGTTACTAATGAATGTTAAAACAGTAGAGAAATGGAACGCACAGAAACCCAAATTCATGGTCATGCTTTATCTTTATTCCAAATGAGATGGAGTTGGTGTATGGACATTCATTTTGGGAAAAAAAAAAAAAAAAAAAATGAAAATATAAAGAGTAGAATAATATGCAAAAGTAAAATCAGCAATATTAAGCAAACATGGGTACATTGCTACAGTTGCAACCAATTTTCGATGCATTTTGAGGTATATCATCAAGTTGAAGTATTCCTATCTTCATTCTATTTCTAATAAGGTGAATGACAAATTAAGGCTAAAAGTGGAACTCCAAAATGGGGAACATTTCAATTTTTTTTCATTCCATGCTTAATCTTATCATTTTTGGATATCTTAATTGAATCGTTAAAAATCGAAGTTAAATTATCTTCTAGCCCGTCATGCTCTCTCTCTCAACTCGTAGTCATTATCTTCTCAATTTTCGTCGCTAAACATAAACCATCTCTCACAACTGTACACAATCAATTTCACCCAAATACCGAATTTACCCGATTTGAATTATTCAGCTAGACAGGAATGTAATGAGCCGGGTTCGAAAAAGATTATAAGCTTCATTAGATATATATAAACACACACGTATATGTTTATATAACTTCCATTGTAAATTCTTAAGAAGTAGAAAAAAGAAAAAGTAAAAAATTTCACTTTGATGTGGCAAACTAAGAATTTAAAAGCAGTGTTTGAGCAGGACATGAAAATCGAATTGTAAATAACAGTTACTTTCTGGCGTCCATTGATGGGATATTTGTTCTATGTACGAGGACATTGAAAAAGATAAGATTTAAGAGCTTCATGTTCTTCCTATTGAGATTAGAGGTTTTTCTTGGAAAAAGAGAAATCAAATGGTCATTAATACACCCTCCGTCCCAAAAAGATTTTCACGTTTTTTTCGTATCACGAAGGAACTTTGCGCTATGATCTTTTAGATTGATTTAATTATCAGAATGAACATCTAAAACTTGTTATTGATATTATTGTTGATGGTGTATCAACCAAAAAAAAAGTATAAAGATCATTTTGAATAACACAAACTAGTTGCAAAAGTTGTCACAAGGTTAACCATAGCATGCATTCATGACATTTTTTTTTTTTAATTTTTTTTGTTGTTGGTACAAACGGAAAGAAAAGCATAAACAAACTAGATTCTAGGGGTGGTGACGCGCATGTAGTCAGATACCATGAGCTCCTTTGAGTTCATCATTAGGAGCTGCCATGCGCACAAAGGGTAGCTCTTGCTCTGCACCAAGGTTGGCTAGATAATCAGCACACAGATTTCCTTCTCTAAGTGTGTGTTGGATGACGCAGCATGTGGTCTTGATCGAGGCTTGTATATCTCCCATGATGGCAGCATTTGGGTGATTTTCGTTTATCTGGACCATGGGCCAAATTTACCGCTGCGAGGGTTGATTCATGACACGCAGTGGCGTAAATTGAATGAAAGAGTACACCTCAGTCAATTTTTTGTTGTTTAACTTGGTGATAATATTTCGGTGAAAATCAAAAAAAGAAAGGCACATGAGTGAAGATAATGAAGGAGCATATTTGGGGTTGAAGACATTGATTTTGTTAGAGAAAGTGACTTTGAATAAGTCAAATTTGAGAAAAAAAAGGAAAGTAATTAATTTTTTTTGGGATTTAATTAAGGACTCCTTCTTTCTTCTGGTTTAGGTATCTAGCTTATAAATGCCAGTTGTAAATTAGTAATCTCTGCGTGATCAAAGACACACAGAGAGAGAGAGAGATCAATAATTCTAGATCTAGGGTTTTGCATAGATAGAAACTTTGGGATCAAAGTTCATGCAAACATAGATTAGTGTGATCATCTTCTTGTAATTGATTGTTTCTCCGCCATAATAATATATGTTTCCCTTTACACGTGGACGTAGCCAATAACCTGGTTAGTTGAGAAAGAGCAGGCATTCCGCTGCAGAAGAAGAGATGGATTTCAGGATGGACCAGAAAATTGACAAGTTTGATGGGAAGAACAGATTGTGCATTGGACGTGCAGATCGCGTGCAGTCTGCATGTAATTTTCGTGTATCGCGCGTGCAGTCCGCGTACAGGGTCCGTGCAGAAATCAGGGTGTCTAGGTTGGACACATCTGGTATTGTATTCTGTTGCCTCTGACATATTTGAGTTTGGGATTTTCCTGGTTATTCTGAAACTCTTTACCGTAGAGGATCGAGAATCATAAATTTGAGAGCAATCAGTGATTGCTCATCTGTGCTAGCAATAGCAAATCTGGTAGATCTGAATCTGGAAGTTCATCTAGTGTTCGTTGGTGATCCAAGAACGCATCTGGAACATCCTGGTGTCTGGTATCTGCATCTGAAGTCGGAGATCTGAAGCTAGGGTTTCGTGATCAAAATTTAGCTATCTGGTATAATCTGAAGATCTAACATCTGGTGTAGTCTATTCTAGTGACCTAGAAGTAGTTACAAAATCTGTATTGCCCGAGGCAATAATCTGGTTAGATTTCAGAGTTGTACATCTGACTCCGCATGTGAAGAATTCTGAGTCGGCCGCAGCGATGGCGAGCAGTGACAATCTTGATGAGGATTGTGATTATGCCCGAGTGACTGAAGAAGAAGCGTGCAAGGAAGTTGCATGGTTTCTAGATTCAGGTGCTTCTTATCACATGTGTTCGCGCAAGGAGCAGTCAACGTACGAGTAGAAGGATGGAGACCATATTTATATGGATAATAGATCTGTCTGCAAGGTAGTTGGCATGGGCTCCGTAAAGGTGAGAACTTTTGGTGATAAATTTCTAACATTGAACAAGGTGAGACATATTCCACAAGTAACAAAGAATATGATATCGCTTAGTCGGTTGGACAAGAAAGGATACAGTTTCAAAGGTGAAGGTGGGGTTCTGGATGTCTACAAAGGTTCAAATGTGATTCTGAAGGGCGGGAGAAAAGATTCCTTATATATCCTCCAAGGTTCTGAGATGGGTGAGGGCGTTGACAAAAAGGTGGAGCAGCGTTTTACTCTAGGTGGGAGTGAACTGGGCAAGCCACAACTAGAAGATCAACACACCAGTTTTCTCGGTCTTGGTTGGCAAGATCCAATGTCGACTGGATGGGCCACATCTGAATGACTGTTAATTGTCCGTTGGGGCGATTCTGAGTGCCCGTAGGTGCACGTCTGGGTGTCCGTAGGATACATGCATGCATAATATCTGATTGTCCATAGGACAAAGTTGTTTGTCTGGTGAGGCAAATTCTGAGTGTCTTGAAGATACATGGCGCGCGAAACATCTGGTTGTCGGGAGGACAAATCTAGTGTCTCTGACGAAAGACAGACTGAGGCAAAGGTGGAAAAATATGTTTCTGGTACGGGGGATGTGGCTCAAGGTGGAGTCTATGTCGGTAGCTCGTGCATCTGAATTATTCGAGGAGATTCAAAGTTAAGGTGAAGATTGTTAGAGAAAGTGACATTGAATAAGTCAAATTTGAGAAGAAAAAGGAAAGTAATTAAATCATTTTGAGATTTAATTAAGGACTACTTATGTCTTCTGGTTTAGGTCTCTAGCCTATAAATACTAGTTGTAAATTAGTAGTCTCTGCGTGATCAAAGACAGAGAGAGAAAGATCAATAATTCCAGATCTAGAGTTTTGCATAGCTAGGAACTTTGTGATCAAAGTTCATGCAAACATAGATTAGTGTGATAATCTTCTTGTATTTGTTTCTCCGCCATAATAATATATGTTTCCCTTTACCCGTGGACGTAGCCAAAAGGTTGTTGGTGAACAACGTAAAATCTGTGTTCTTACTTGTTCATTTGCGTTCATTATTATCTGCTATCTCTTGGGTCTGATTTACTAACAGATTTCCATTAGGTAGTCGAATGATGAAGGTTATATGGTCACGTTTATGTGCAGAGGACACATAAGACTACGTAAAAAACCAGAGGTGTAAGCTCGGGGTAGAAACGAAAAGATGTTGTACACCACAATCACCACCACACGAATGTGTTCGCTTGTGTAACTAAAGATGCAGGTAGTTGGCATAATTATATATGGCCTTCGTGTTGGAATAAGTTGACTTTCTCGTAGAATGACAAGATACGTAAGGGGATGATAGTTCTAGCCGGCGGCAATAGGTACATGAAGAAGTTATTCATAACCATGTACAAATAGAAAAAACTGAAAAGTTATTCATAACCATGTACAAATAGAAAAAAAATCTTCAATAAGTTGAAATAGCACTATCCTTCAAAATCATTGTAACACAATACACTTTATATAAGCAAAGAACAACTTCCCACAAATGCCCCCATTGATTTCTCTCCTCTCCAAAGATTTTAGGTTTAATTTTTAATTTGAATAGAAACTAACTTCCCAATTTTGTTACTTTAGGGTGGTGCTAAAATGTACTCCCTCCGTCCCAAACTAAGGTTCTTAGTTTGACATTACACGGAGATTAAGAAAAAAAAATGTTGTGAGTATGAAAAAGTAAGAGAAAGTAGGAGAGATAAAGTGGGTATGGAGTTTTTGTTGTAAGAATGACAAGTGGGTCCCATAACCCATTTTAGGTAATAAAGGAAAGTAAAAACCTTAGACTGAGACAAACCAAAAAGGAAAGAACCTTAGTCTGGGACAGAGGGAGTACTTGCTTTTGAACTTTTTGATTTTGTTTTATCCTATGTGATTTCTCCGTGTTCCTCACAAAGCATTTAAGCAATTTTGCGTATATGTGGACAATATATGAGATACTTTTTGTGAACTCCAATGTCCTGAAACACACCTACAATAAAGGGAGAAGGATTAAAAATAAACTATCTAATTTAAAGATTACCATACAATACCCCTATTTAGGATTGATTTTAACATTTATTTCGTTAATATTAAATTAATTTTCAATATTCAAAATTATTATTAAGTAGGTAATATTTTTATGTTTTAAATTAAATTTAGAATATGTTTTGATGTTTTAGAGTCCCATTAGGATAGTATATAACTTATAATTATCTTTAGAAGTATTTGACTTGTGAACGAGTATATCCCATATCGTGCAAGTATAAAACGAAGATACACGTCTGTTTATTAAGTTAATAAAAGATAAAAAAGCCCACATCTAAACAAAATTTGATTGATACGACCCTTATTACAAAGTTCTCGTGAGTAAGACAAACACAATCCAATGTACCGTTCAAGATACTTTTCGCCTTCGTCTTTACCCAAGGAAGGTCAATTTTGTCTATGGCTTCCCAAATTCAACATGCCTTTGACTTCCTTAGTACTCTCATAATGTTGTGAGTGTCCTTGTTCTCAACTTATACCACGGTTTAGTGCCAATATATTGTTGAAAATAGTATAGGGTGATCAAGCAAAACATATACTTAGATACATATCTCCAATTTAATATGTAGTTCATTTACGCCGTTGATCCTAAATATACTAGGACAGAGAATCAAATTCTCTTTTAACAAAAAAAAATGCTTATGTTATGTTAGAATAAGATTAATTTACAAAGGACGGAAAAAGGGTCCATTAAATAACAATCTTTTGTGCAAGAGTTTCTATTTTGTGTGAGGACCAAGAAAGGACAAGAGTCGTGCCTACATAATCTTAGCGTAGACTACCTACATTCAAATGCAAGAGGCTATTTTCGCCGATGGAACATGTGACCTTCACTCACATGGGAATAACTCACTAAAAAATATGCCTAGGCTCACATTCAAGGATTCCAATATAGAGAAACGATAGAGAAATCATAAAACAAAAGAATTACATTAAAGTATACTTCCTTCAATACATTAAAGGATAATCCTCAGGAAAAAAAACATTATTGGCATAGGTTTAAAGATAAGGTAAGACCATCACTTTATCTCATAAGAGATGTTTCCGTAAAGAGAAATTGCTATAAATCCTTACTCTCTTCTTGATTCATCCTCAGGAAAAAAAGCATTATTGGCATAGGTTTAAAGATAAGGTAAGACCATCACTTCATCTCATAAGAGATGTTTCCGTAAAGAGAAATTGTTATAAATCCTTGCTCTCTTCTTGATTCAAAGGAAAAAGATACCGATTATGGACTCTTCGACCTTTTCCATCTGCATAAAAATAAATTCCAAAGATATAAAGCAATATTACATAACAGAAAGAGATTAAGTCGTATCCCATTGGTGTCCCTACTATTTACACGTGAATTTGACAATAAACATTTATTAGGCATGCGAGTTTGCAATTTGTCATTAGTATTGAGTTCATTAAGTACTAGAATCCACACAAATGCTAAAATCTTGAAATAACATTCAGATTTCAAGAAATACGACGAAAGAGGAAAATAAGATGATGTATGGAAAATGAAGTAAAGCTCTAAATTCAAAAAGTGTTTAAAAAATTTACATGAATAATTTCTCAAACCCTCTGATACCAATAGAGGGAAATCGTGTTTATATAATAGATTAACATGGGATAAAGAAGAAAAGAGCACCAACATGGGTCTATCATTCACATCGATGACTAAAACGTGAACAAACACCATCAACTCTACATACATGTAAAATTCAGGACAAAAGGCCAATTAAATAAAAGATGGGCGATACGAACAAAGAAAAATGCCGCTAAAGGAGAATTATCTCGCAACTCCCGAAGTAATTCTTAGCGTCATCGCTATCCTTCAACGAAAGAACACCTAATGATTCATGATCAATGTCACGAAAATCCTTGAAGTAGTTGCACCTCTTTTGAACCTAGCTTTCTTATAGTTCTTCCAAAATATTGCGAGGATCCCCTTTTGTTGTTTCGTAAGCACACTCATCATGTGATGGTTGCCAATCGTTCAAAAGTGCCCTAGCCCCTTTATAGTAGCCTAGTAGTCATAATGGACAACCTTGACTCTTAATATGCATTTTACCTCTTTTTCATCCTTTTCACCTAGCATTCATAATGAACTACGGCTTCAAATACCTTGTCCATCCTATGCTAATTGATCTTACTACTGTACAACCTTCATTTTTGATCAAAATTAAATTGCCTCTTAGTATTTATTTACCCTACTTTCTCCTTTTCACTTGCTTTATCTACATCTAAGACATACCAACCACATCATCTTCCTTTCTAGACCGGCTAGCTTATATATACATTTTGATAGAGTAGTGACTTGCATCAATAAACAACTACTAAAGGAAAAAAGACCTTAATATATTTTTCTCTAGGACTATACTCAGCATGGATCACACTCCCTCCAAAGTCCCCCCATATCGAATGAAACCGCCGAATGAAAGGGAAAGCTTGTAACACCTAGTATTACAAAATACAATCTTCTAACTGTAAGTAAGCTCTGGAAATGTATTACGATGTGTATTCCATCTCATACATACTACCTTATAACAAAATTACCATTTATCGTTCCTTTGGTTCGCAAGTGGAATGCGAGATCTAATAGTATCCTAGGTAAAGTACTATTTTCCTTACGAACAAAAGCACATGCCATAAAACCGTGCACTCTTTTTAAAAACAGAAAACCATTGTCACTATATTAACAATCGTGATAGAACTCGTAGAAATCTTGGTTAAATACTATTTAAATGGTGATCAAACATTACATCATGAACGCAAAATATATTTAGCCCTAAGATAAAAGACACACAACACGGTTCCTCGCATGAACATTTATTGTTGCATCATTAACTTACAAACATTTAAGAAATATTGTCGAGTACCATCTAATAGCCTAAGATTTATTTGAGTTATAGCTTAGAATGTCATTTGAGCTTTAATAGCCGAGTTTACGACACCGCACATGCAACTAAAAGGTTGTGGTAGATAAGAATAAGGAGGAAGGTGGATTGGCTTTGAAGAACCTGGCAAGTCAGAATATCTCTCTAGTTAGAATATCTCTCTAGTTAGTAAATGACTTTAGAGATTTCTCGAGAACCTTGAGCTATTTGGCATAAATTGATTAAAAGTATATTCGGTATGCATCACAATGGTCGAGATTCTTCTTTCCGTGGGTAAGGTTTCCAAAGAAACATGAGGAAGCTACTATCTATTCAACCCACTCACTCGTTTATAGGTAGTTATCATATACATGAATGGTTGTGTGGGTTTTCATTTTTTTTTATTTTAGGGTTTTCTTCCCTCTTTCTTCCTGATCTGTATTGTAATAAAATATCTTTAGTATTAGGCTCCTCTCACTAATTTTTCGGTGTTTTGAGAAGGGGGGATGTGTCCTCGACGTGTTTTTTTGATTTCTTATCCCAAGTGTGCTTGTCGCAGAGTCATGATTCTCGTGTTTGGGTCTTAGAGGGCTCGGAGAAATATCTGTGTAAATCTTTCTTAATTTCTCGACTCGTAGCCCTGATCTATCACCTTTTCCTCGTGTTCAGGCATTTGTGTGGCTTGCAGGTTGTCCGATGAGTCACATGATCACCTCTGTCTCCACGGTAGCTTAGCTCGGTATCGCTGGGATCGTTTCTAAGCTGCTGTTGGAGAGATGTGGGTTAGCTCATATTCTAGATTTTGTTTCTTCATATTAGGTAAAGAGGAATTGATAAAGGAGAAGCTTCGAGAAATTTGTGGGATTGTGGGGGTGTTTGCAATTTGTTGACGTGTGTGATTAGATAGGAACGCTAGGATTTTTAAAAATTACCACATACCCAAGCACCTTGCGGGAAAAAGTGGTGCAAGCTTCTCTATGGATGTATGCCAGTTTTGTCTCCAAAGTTTTATTGTTGGTGACTTGAAGGGCGTGTATTTCTTTGTTTCATCGTAGACGTTTTTTTTTTTTATAGTTTGTGTTTCTTCGTTCCTTTGTAGATGGATTTCTTGTCCATCCTCTTATATTTTTATCTTCTAATATAATCCTCTTCTTCTATCAAGTAAAGCATATATATGCTCACGAGGGGTGTACTTTTAGAGTTAAACTTGCATCTCCGTCCAGGAGCACCACCTTAACTTGGGGTTCATCAGTAAGAACACGAGTGTCCTTCACAAACACATATTTCAGGGCCACATGGGAGGGATACTTCATAGCTCTTGTAAGTGCATTACACTGTAGGCACTAACGCACATTTTGTGATGCCTTTGTATGTCTTGCCTGTTTAGCGAACATCCATGCACATGTCACATGTGTGGCAAGTGTTGAGCTCCATTTATATTGTTAAATCCTTATCTAATAGGCTAATAGCTTAAGCTTTTATATGGCTGAACTTGACTACACCAACCCGAAACAGTGGTTTCTAATTTCACTCTCTTTGGTGGTTGAGGTCAAAAATAGCGTATTAGACTTTTAACCATCTATCAAAGACCTTTTCTAACGTTACAAACTAGTAACAACAGCTTCCATGGAAGGGTTTAACCATGGATAGCATTCCATCTCCACACATCTGCTGCCTTGTCGGTTCGTTGACTACAAGTGAGTAACAAAGCTTGTCATGGAATTAGAGTTTTTATCGAGTACATGCTGAGGTCATTTGTTCCCCCACTAACGCTCATGCCTCATACCCCAAATGTGGTCGTGTAACGAGTTACACGACCACATTTGCTGCACGCAATGCACTGCCTGGATTCTCAAAAATCAACAGGCAGAATCCAGACCTCATTTACCAATATCAGGATAACGTGCACCCAGTTTTCCCCAACTACCCAGTCTCGTACTTCACATTTCCGCTGCTACATTGGGGTTCTTGCTTATATGTCACACATGAGAAAATTAACCGTATTTAGAGCAAGAAACGCTGGACTTTTGAATTCACTATTGGGGATATGCTTCCTAAATTCCCCCAGGCCTTTTCTTCCCCCAATGCCTTGAAATTGTTGACTGCATCTACATATCCAAATGTATAGCATGACATTATTAGCAAGAGCATTATTTCTGCATGTGTACCCACTCATCTTAATTGCTGTTTGGCTCTGATTCTAATTTATATCTTTCTGCTTTCTGATAAACAGCATGACAAAGATCCTTGATCATTACGAGAATCATACGAGTGCAGAAGAGAAAGTTCGGAGATCCGTATATGAGGTCCGTGGAGCTAGTCTACAATGAAATTTATAACTGAATGCATCAGTACCTTACTCCTCTGTAATTGGAGTCGCTTTTTCTCTACTTTCATTCTGAGATGCTTATGTAATAGAAAGGTGACCACTAGACAAATCTTAACAACAAACATATTAATTCCCTGCTGCTGTCCTATCTTCATATGTCAAGTAGAATTGATCAGACAAAGTGGCAGATTTTGGCCAATGTCCTCTATGACAATGAAAAAGGACTCTTTGAGGACTAGTTCCGAAAACATATACAATTGCTCTGTCTATTTTTTTTCATATGGTAGCAGCTCGTTTTATTGTTAGTGCCATAAAAAGTAACATGCATGCCTTCCTGCTCGTGCACATTCTGACACCATTATATCTCACATACCTGCTTAAATGATTTCTACCAGAAGCTTGGGACAGAGTACACGGATCCACCCACTGACCTTCCCCAAATGGTGCAGTGGTAAGTACAATCCTCAAGTTACAAATGGCAAAAGTAAAATGCCTTGTGTAACAAACTTACCTAGTATTCTTCCCTGCAGGCTCCTTGAAGGGCAGAAAGTTGAGCAGCTAAACATGACGGACCTGACTCGGCTTGAGCACCAGATGAATGCCATGCTGCAACAGATCCAAATCCGAAAGGTTAGCTTTAAGTGTGTCAAGTTTATCAAACCAACCCAGGGCCAAAACCCCATCAACATAATTTTTCATCAGAAATGAAGGCACAGGTTGGATATTTTAAACTAAACTAAACTGATTGATGTTCACCTAGCAGACTAAAGAAAATGATTTACCTGTGAAAAAAAGATGCTTCATTCACTTCTCCTGCAGTTGAAACTTAGAGAATAAAGTTTTAATGACTGAAGGCTTTAAGGCTACTATTTCTTATATAATCACAGCACTGTAGCTCCATTTGTTTCTATAATGAAGTATACTTTCCTTTCATGCAGACGCAACTTATGCTAGAAACGGTAAAAACCTTGCAAGATAAGGTATGCTTAAAGTCTATTCTATTGTTCTTCACATAATTCAATTTAGTCGAAAATGCGCTAGCTCTTATTTGTTGCAACTTTGTTGAGCAAAGTGAGTTGGAGTTCTACGAGCTTGACCACAGAGTTAACTAGTAGTTGACTAGACTAAGTAAATCTGAAAACATGACATATTGAAACAACAACAAAGCCTAAGTCCTAAAATGATTTAGGGTTGGCTAACATGAATATTATGTATGTAATCATGAGAGAAAAGATGTGGAAATAAAAAGGTAAAATGGAAAAGGTGTGGGAATAAAATTTGGAAACGGAAAAGAAGAGACCAAATTAATAATAATAATAATAATAATAGTATAATATACTCCCTCCGTCCCAGACCAATGGGCACAAATTTCCTTTTTGGGCGTCCCATTTAAATGGGCACGTTACAAAAAGTAGTAAAGAATCTTTACTATTCCTCCTACTCATTCTCTCTCCTACTTACTTTTATACTCGCAACACTTACACTTTCTCTCCTACTCACTTTTCATACTCACAACACTTAACACTTTAATAATAATAATAATATACTCCCTCCGTCCCAGATCAATGGGCACAAAAGCTTTCAATTTAAGGAAACTTTTGACTTACATAAATCATGCAGAGGTAAATGAATCGAGATTTGGGATCGAATGATAAGTCTTAAAAAGCGACGCAATGAATTGTTAAAATCTTATAGTGAGAGACGCAAAAGCCTTACAACGAGATGACAGATTTTTAAGCAAATACGACATTTTTTGACACTCGTGATCATCCACATTACGAGTCAAATGCAAATTCCACTTGAAATTATTTCCATCTTAAACAATAAACTAAGAAATAAGCTTTTTTATTGGAAAACTAAAACAAACGAGGCCAAGTCACAAATAGAGGATTCATACCAAGCCAATGTTTCTCCCAATAAATGGTTACGGAAGAGGAAAGTTACATATATATTTCCAAGGACTTGCATGAGAAATGGAGGTTCCAATACCTGCATCCCAAGTATTACCTTAAGTTCATAATTGCTCCCGATAACCTTATGCCAAAGAGCTTTTGGTCCCTAAGGAAAAGGCCAATGACTTATTAAAATCCGTATCAGATCCACTACTTTGAGTTCCATAGTTGTTTTTGTAAACTTTATGCCAAATAAATTTTAGTCCCAAAGGGAAACACCACAACAACTTACAAGATATGGTATTCATAATCAAGTTATCCGGTCCAAGTCCACCTACATCCTTAGGCTCTCTAACCTTCTCCCAAGCCACTATATTATCCTTAAGCCCGTCTCTACCCTAATCCACAGTTACGCAAATCAACCTTTAGCCTTGAGCCATGCTCGATGATTAACAAATGTGTGAAATCCTAAAGCTCTCAATACCTACTAACCTCTTGCCAGTAAGACCCCTCCACTCGCATCTTAAAATCAAACGGCTCGAAACATTCATAACAAAGGTGAAAAGAAACAGGGACATAAGGTCACCCTGTCTAAGTGGGATCCACAGACCGCACTCCCGCTTCTTGCACTACCTCATCTGCAATCAAGTGTTGTGATATTATTGAGATTGACTGAAAGAAAGGGATTTTCTAAGTTTTGTTTTGGGTAATGATATCATTTAACAGAGCAGCACCTGCAGGGAAAGATGAAAATTGATGCTCTGTTAAATGATATCATTACCCAAAACAAAACTTAGAAAATCCCTTTCTTTCAGTCAATCTCAATAATATCACAACACTTGTGAAAACTTCAAAGTAAACCCTACTCTACTTGAGAAAGAGATGACATGACACTATGAAATGCATCTCACACACCTCGAACGGCTTCAATCAATCTGTCATACCCTCCCAATCACTCCAACCCCTCTAAACAAGGTCCATTCAACTAACCCTTCCTATATAACCGTTGATATGAAACTTTTGCTCCTTCACAGTTTGCATCAAGCTAACGTCTTTTTGAAGAACTTTCTCAAACTCACTCCTTAAATAACATCTTTTACCTCTCTAGTCATTCTGAATACCCCCACCCCTTTTCCATTTTATCTATCAACTTGATATCTCTAACAATCTCCTACTTCTATCTCAAATACATGAAATTTCCCTATTCCACTCCCTGAGTTGCTTCCTAAAATACTTCAACTTCATCCCAAAGTGACTTATTCTGGTCAGAGTAGTCGCCTTTTATGCAATGAGTCCTGTAATCTATGGAAGTATTTGGTGACTTTTGCAGCTGACATGGAGTGTCATATTCAGCCTCTTCCTGACTTGAAGCTTGAAAAGTCTGTATAAAAATTACTCCCTCCGTCCCAAAATGATCTTCACATTTGACTATTCAAACTTTTTAAGGATATGAACACTTGCTTCACTAGTCATGTTTTGTTTGTGCACTTTTGAGCCTAAATCGTAGAAATGTGAAGAACTTTTTGGGACAATAAAAAATGGCAAATAGGAAGATCATTTTGGGACGGAGGGAGTATTTCGCTAGTATCCTACCTGTCCATTTGTCTAGATCTCACTAAGTTCACTTTAACAACTAAAACAAAGAATAGGGTGCATTTACATCCACTCCCCCGGGCTGGATGTATCGCTCTATTCCAAAACACATGCTCCCTCCGTCCCAAAGTGATCTTCTTCGACATTTACGAATGAACTTTGAGCAATAATTTTGGATTGATTTAGTTAATACTAAAGAAAATCTAAAATTTGTTATTGATACACCATCAACAATACTATCAAAAACAAGATAATCAAATGAACCCAAAACTATTGCTCAGGTTCGGAGTAACGTCGAAAAAAAGGAAGAAAATCATTTTTGAACGGAGGGAGTATCTATTTGAATCTGTTGCACGTGCTTTGTTCTTGTATTTCCATAATATGCACCTGTGCTTACCTCACATTCTCCATAATAATAAAGGATTACTATGAACTTTAACACCAACCTCAGTGTCTGTAAAAAGATTACAGTACGTCTTACTGTTATCAGCCTCTCTTAGAAGTCTTACTCTTTAATGCACATACATTGCTATGTTACAACTCCAGTGGTAAATATTAATAATAACTTGTTTGCCTATTCTTAACGTGGAAACAGGAAAAGCAGCTCAGATACGAAAATAAACTTCTGGAGAAAGAGGTACGCACCTTCTTGAGAAATATTATGCCCATTCCATTCATTACATCGAGTCAATCTGAATAAAAATGTTATCCAAACTGAAACATGCAGTTAAGAATATATGCATCCATTTGCGAGTCATTCATCATATGAACAACAAATCACCTTAAAAAACACTAAGACCTCTGTCTCGAATAAAAGAAGCAAATTCATACATTCATTTTTAGAGACGGAATGAGTAGTATGTACTACTCCATCTGTCCCAATATTCACTTTTTTTCGTTTTTTTTTTTTTTTTCTCCGCTGTTACAACGGTGGATATTTGGGCAATAATTTTAAGTTGACTCAATTGTACTAATAAAAATCTAAAACTTGTTACTACTTTTGTCCCGTTCTTAGTTGATTTGTTACCTAAAATGGACCATGGGACACACTTGTCATTCTTACAACAAAAACTCCATACCCACTTTATCTCTCCTACTTTCTCTTACTTACTTTTTAATACTCACAACAATTAATTTTTCTTAATCTCCGTGTAAAATCAAACTAAACTAAGAACTTTAGTCTGAGACAGAGGGAGTACTAAAAATCTAAAACTTTAATGAAACATCATCATCAGCAATAACAAGTTTTAGATTTTTATTAGGATAATTAAATTAACTTAAAAAGTGTGAAGGTCATTTTGGGACGGATGGAATCAGAGTATATGGTAGTAACTGAAGAAACTTGGAATTAAAAAAAAAAAAAACAATAATAAAAATTGTGAACCTGTGTATATTGACCGATCCCTGTAACGGCTACGGCTACGGCTTACGGCTGATTGCAGATAAATGAAATTGCTGCGAAAGAAAAGGAGAAGGAAGAAGGCGGCGGCCGTTTAGACGCACCAAACCAACAAACGCTTACTTGGATCTAAGTAATAGTTGCGGTTCTTGACAAGTATCCTGTCTACCCGGTGTACACGTGTCCTTTTCTGTTGAAGCCACCTGGCTCTGTATAATAGTAGTATTGTAATTGTAGTTATTTCTTTCTTTTTCTTTTTCTTTTTCTTTTTCCTCCTAATTTTGCTTCATGTTTGGGTAATGAAATTATATGTGTGTTTTGTATTTTACTGTGTGAGATGTGTAAACACTTGATGTTAAATACTTTTTCTGTGTAAGAGTAATGTGTTTAATACTCTGATTTGATTGAACCTTGATTAGAGATTATTAAAAATAGTTTTTTTTTAAAAAATGATAAATAAAATGCTAACAATTGTTAGAAATGTCTAGAGTTTAATTTAAAAGTTTCAATGTGTTAATAAAAGTTTTAATACTCCCTCCGTCTCATCCGAATTAGGATTTTTGGGTTGGGCACGAGGATTAAGGAAAAAGTGTTGTGTTGTGAGTATGGAAAGTAAAGTAGGAAAGAGAAAGTGGGGTAGAGAATAATAAGTGGAAAATTGTTGTAAGTGTGAATATGAGCCCCATTAAATAAAACACTTCCTTTTTTGGGTTGTCCTAATTCGAATAGGACACCCGATGAAGCGCGATGCTAAACAATCGTCGTAGAATCGCAGCGGAAATCAACCCCTAAGAAAACCACAATGGAATTCTTGAAACAAAACAGAAGAATTTCAAAGAAATCTTCAACAAGCCAATAAGGCTACAAGGTAAAAACCCCGAAATTGCAAAGCAATTAAATTTATTAAAAAAAATCTAATTTTCGGATTGCAACTTTAGGGGCATATTTTATAGTACCCATAAAACTTGAAAAACAATCTAAAACCTTCTAGCCTAACCTATATAGTAACCTAATAGGACTTAAAAACTAGTAAATTGACTCAAAATCTATCCTAGAATCCTCTAAAATTAACCTACTAAAATTAATGACGAAAATAATAATAAAAATACTAATTAAACCCTAACTAATAATAAAATACCCTAACTAATAATAAAATACCAATATAATTATAATATTTTTTATAATCATATTTTCGTCCTGCTTCACACCCTAAATAGAAATTTGTCTTAATTCGAGTGAGACGGAGGGAGGGAGTATGTGTTAATAAGGGTCATGCGAAGATTAAGAAGAAATGTCATTTTTGTTGTTAACTTTCGTATCTTCATGAACAAAATCAGTTTATAAACTTGTTTTTTTTTTTCAATCGCTTACAAAGATTGGTTTATTGCAAGTTTTTTCGAATTTTTTTTTTTTGGATATACTATTGATACCATTAAAAACAATTTCTCTGTAAAATATTACTCAAAGTTTATTTTAATTGATAATAACAAATTATTTTTGTAAAACAGAAGTATATATTGTACATCTTTAGATAATTTAGATAAACAAGCTTAATTGTCCTTTGAGTAAACATTTTCAGATGCACAACTCTTTATAAATAATCATTTTTATTAAAATTGTAATTTTCATAATAAAATATTTATTCTATACTTTTCTTTATGAACAAAACCTTACGGGGGCGTTTGGTTCGGCAGAAAAAAAATGAAGGAATGAAATGGTCAATGGAAAAGGAATTGGAAAGGAATGGAAAGGAATATAAAGTGGTCAAATCTCATGTTTGGTTGCCATGGAATGAAATGGAATTCCTTCAACAATCATGTTTGGTTTGAAAATACAAATTATAGGAATGGAATGGAAACATATAAAATGTCTAATTTACCCTTCTTTCAAAAAATTAATGAGTAAAAAAAAAACTGTAATGATTAATTTTTTTTTGGGGGGTGGGGTAGGGGAGTTAAAAAACTGCAATGATTAAAATTTTTTTTTTTTGGGGGGGTGGGTAGGGTGGGGGGTGGGGGTAGGGAGTTAAAAAAATGTAATGATTAATGAGTAAAAAAAAACTGTAATGATTTTAAAAAAAAATGGGGGGGGGGTGGGGTAGGGGAGTTAAAAAACTGTAATGATTAATGAGTAAAAAAAAACGGTAATGATTAAAAAAAAATTGGGGGGTGGGTGGGGGTGGGTGGGTAGGGGGTGGGGTAGGTGAGTTAAAAAACTGTAATGATTAATGAGTAAAAAAAATGTAATGATTAAAAAAAAATTGGGGTGGGGGGTGGGTGGGTAGGGCTGGGTATGGGAGTTAAAAAACTGTAATGATTAATGAGTAAAAAAAAACTGTAATGATTAAAAAAATATTGGGGGTGGGGGTGGGGTAGAGGAGTTATAAAAACTGTTAAAAAAACTGTTAATTTTTTTTTTTGCAGGGGGAGAGGTTTTTTTTTGTGTTTGAGGGGGGTATTTTGGTCTTAAAAAATTTGTTCAAAACTTTTCCAATGGAATGAAATCTTTTCCTTCCAAATTTGGAAATAGATTTTCATTCCTTTGGGAATGGGAAAATTTTGGTAAAAATAAACCAAACATGGGAATAGAAAAAATCAAAGAAAATTCTTCATTCCATTCCCCCATTTTCCTTCACTTTCCATTCAACCAAACACTACCTACTTGTTTTTCTTACCTAGAAAACTCTTTTATTCAACTATGCTTGTACGGAGTATATAATAAGTACAAATCAACTACATCCTTCTGGGCACACTTCCCAATTAAAATATGTCTAATTCAATACTCCCTCTCTCTTTTTAGTCAGTTCACTTTTGGTCAACGAGAGTAAACTTTGACCAAACATTTAATGTCAATCTAACAATCCTAATGAAATTTTAAAAACTATTATTGTTAAATTAAATGATTATTTATCAATTACAATTGTTTAATGCATTACTTTAGAATTTTTTTTTTTTGAGTAATATTTTGAAAGTTTTAGAGTAAGAGTCTTACTTTCCATTTTGGTACGTCCCAGAGTAAGAGTCTTATTTCTAAAATGGCAAAAAATCTTTATTATTCAACCCACTAATTCTCTCTCCTATTTTACTTTTATACTCACAACACCAATCAATTCACTATTCTCTCCCACTCATTTTCTCTCCTACTTTACTTTTACACTCACATCATTTACATCACTTCCAATATTTATTAATAAGCGTGCAAATAAGGGGTATGACTCTTACTCCGGAACGGAGAGAGTATGTTGAAAGCTAAAATTGATTCAAAATATTTTTTATTTCTAAGGTTAAAGCCTTTTGATTTCAATTTTATTGCTATATTAAACCTTGTTCACTTGCATTAATAGTAATTTTTTATTATAGTAGCATATGAAAGAAAAACAATTAATAAGTAATTACTCCCTCCGTCTCATTCGAATTAGGACAAATTTTTATTTTTTGGTGTCTCATTCAAATTAGGACAACCCAAACATGGAAGTGTTTTATTTAATGGGACCCACACTCACAACAATTTTACCCTCATTATTCTCTACACCACTTTGTCTCTCATACTTCACTTTTCATACTTACAACGCCTACTCCACTAACAATTTTTTTCTTAATTTCCGCACTCTACTCAAAAATCTTAATTCGAATATGATGGAGGGAGTATATGTTAGACTAGGGGTGGCAAAATGGGTATCCCAGATAGAAATGGGTAAAACCCATGTTTAACCATTAACTTAATGGGTAGATTTGGGTATTATCCATTATACCCATTAACGTTAATGGGCATAAATGGATAATACCCACATTTATCCATTAGCTAACGGATATTACTCGGGTATACCCAATACCAGTATTACACACATACGTCACATTCTAATACCATCGTTGTTGCCGCCACCGCCCCTTATTTCCCCACACCTCCACATTTATCAATTTTTTTTTATATGAGTGAAAAGAAGTTTTTTTTTTGGGTGGGGTAGGGTGGGGGTGGGGTAGTTGGGGGTGGTGGAGATGTTCATTTTTTTAATATGAGTGAAAATATTTTTTTTTTTTTTTTTTTGGGTGGGGTGGGTGCTGGGGTAGTTGGGGGTGGTGGAGATGTTCATTTTTTAAAAAAAAAAATATAAGTGAAAAGAAGTTTTTTTTTTTTTTTGTTTGGGGTGGGGTTTGGGGTGGGTGATGGGGTAGTTGGGGTGGTGGAGATGTTCATTTTTTTTTAATATGAGTGAGAATAAGTTTTTTTTTTTTTTTTTTTTTTTTGGTGGGGTTGGGGTGGGTGCTGGGGTAGTTGGGGGTGGTGGAGATGTTCATTTTTTTTTTAAATATGAGTGAAAAGAAGTTTTTTTTTTTTTGGTGGGGTAGGGTGGGTGCTGGGGTGTTGGGGGTGGTGGAGATGTTCATTTTTTTTTTAAATATGAGTGAAAAGAAGTTTTTTTTTTTTGGTGGGGTGGGTATTATCCATTATACCCATTAACGTTAATGGGCATAAATGGATAATACCCACATTTATCCATTAGCTAACGGATATTACCCGGGTATACCCAATACCAGTATTACACACATACGTCACATTCTAATACCACCGTTGTTGCCGCCACCCCACCGCCCCTTATTTCCCCACCCTCCACATTTATCAAATTTTTTTATATGAGTGAAAAGAAGTTTTTTTTTTTGGTGGGGTAGGGTGGGGGTGGGGTGGGTGCTGGGGTAGTTGGGGGTGGTGGAGATGTTCATTTTTTTTTAATATGAGTGAAAAGATTTTTTTTTTTTTTTTTTTGGGTGGGTTGGGTGCTGGGGTAGTTGGGGGTGGTGGAGATGTTCATTTTTTTTTTAAAAAAAAAAATATGAGTGAAAAGAAGTTTTTTTTTTGGGTGGGGTTTGGGGTGGGTGATGGGGTAGTTGGGGTGGTGGAGATGTTCATTTTTTTTTTTTTTAATATGAGTGAGAATAAGTTTTTTGTTTTTTTTTTGGTGGGGGTGGGGTGGGTGCTGGGGTAGTTGGGGGTGGTGGAGATGTTCACATATTTTTTTAAATATGAGGAAAAGAAGTTTGTTTTTTTTTTTTTTTGGTGGGGTAGGGTGGGTGCTGGGTTGTTGGGGGGGGGGGTGGTGGAGATGTTCATTTTTTTTTTAAATATGAGTGAAAAGAAGTTTTTTTTTTTTGTGGGGTGGGTGGGTGCTGTAGTTGGGGGTGGTGGAGATGTTCATTTTTTTAAATATGAGTGAAAAGAAGTTTTTTTTTTTTTTTTGGTGCGTGGGTGGGTGGGGTAGGGTGGGGGTGGGTGGGGTAGTTGGGGGTGGTGGACAGGATGGATGAAGAGGGTGATGTTAGAGGTGTAGTATTGGTTGGTGCAAAACTTTTGGATAAACACATTGGTTATCCGGGTAAAAACCCATTTAATCCATTAATATTGTGGGTATATATGAGTGTTTACCCTTTATACCCATTACTACTATTGGGTTTAATGGATAACATCCAATAAGTTTTTTTATAATGGGTTAATGGATGCACTAATTGATTGGATAAAAAATTGCCACCCATATGTTAGACTTACCCGTGATTGTATAATTGATTAAAAAAGAGTAGAGTTTCTAATTCACACATACCATATACAAACCATGTTTGTAAAAAGGGTAAATATAAAGTTACAAAAAAATCTCATAAAACTTGGCTCACAAAAAATGATGTGTCGAAGATTTTATTGATGCCCCATCATTTTATAGACTTATTTTGTGCCCCTAGCATTACCTTTTTAAAAATATACAAACTTTCTCTTCAAGATAAATATTTAAATTATTTGAGGTGTAACTGGAAGAATAATTTTGGAGGGGATGGAGGAGTAATTTAGTACTAGTTGAAAATTAAGGGCAATGCTAGGGGCACAAAAGAAGTTCACAAAATAATGTATGCAAAGTGAGGTGACGATATTTTATTGGTTGCATCGATTGTCGATCCGACTCATTCTAATAAAAAACACCAATAAAATTTTGACACATCATTTTGTAAGCTACATTTTTATATTTATCCGAAAATTAATTCGATAAAGTACGTGAATGGCCCCACAAGTTATAACACAATTAAATTATTCTACATTTAAGTTCTTATTCTTATCCGATTTTGCCTCTTATCCACATTTATAGAAACTTTCTCCTTCAGCTGCTACTATGGTTATAATGAAGATGAAGAAGCTGAAACATCAAGACGATGAACAAGAAGATGAAACTAGGGTTTTCTACGACCTCTCATCAATGATCATCAACATTCTCGGTTCTCCTCCTTTTCCCATCCCATTCCCCAACTTTATAAGTAATTTCGGTTCTTCGTCGTCGTCGTCATCGGCGGCGTTAGGTCGTCCGGCCCCGCAGGTATCTCCGACGGCTTTTGCGTCTCTGTTCCTTGGGATTTCGCTTGCTTTGATGATGTTTGGATCGGCTATTTTTGTGATTGGTTTCATATTGACGCCTTGGGTCATTTCCTTGGTATTGCTGTTCTACTTCGCCGCCATCGTCTCTAATTTGTCCGATCTTGCTCGCGCGGTTATCTGTCCTCCGCCCTCTAATGACGTCGCCGGTAAGGAATTTTCCGTTTATTGTTGGATGTTTCCGGTTACCATTTCTATTTTCTGCGTGGATATAACAAAATGCTTAGTGTTACAGAAATTATAATCATTGTTGAAACGTGGAATGCTAATAGCGATTACTATTAATTGTCTGTTATAATGATGTATAGTTGCGAAATCAGTATCTTCAAAAGAAGAGGATCAATATTGTGCAAGAATAGAATTAAGTTGTGGTGCTTGAGTTTGGTACTAATGGTGGATATAATATGAGGAAACTTTCTCTTAAACCAAAACAGACGGAGCTCAAAATCGATAAACCTTACGTATGTTTTGAGGGGAAAAAAATAATCAAAATTTTCAGAATTTAAAGTTCTTAGGCTTCAATTTCTTAAATCAAAGGAGGTCAAGTAACCCCCTATTGGCATTTAGTGGCTTGGCCATTGATGATGGTTAGGTGGTTCTATTGTGGTATTAGTTACAAAAAATCGCCAAGATATGGTTATTGGTACGGCTCTTGAAAGTAAAGTCATCTTAGTTATTCGTGGCAGAATAGGATTGTGGACTGTTTGATGGAAATGGAGGTAGCATTTACTAATGTAGTCATAGTGCTTGAATATAATTTTCTAATGAGGTACAAACAGTTCAATGGTAATTAGGTTTTAGCTTCCCTTATACTTAACCTAAACAAAACTTTAACTAATATGCTTAAATCCCTGTGTTCTTTTCTGTTTACTGTCAAGTCGTGGTGGTACTGTAACGAAAAACGACTTGGGTCCACTTGGCTTCCCACAGGGCCACCCAAAAGTCCATTGATGTTATTGAAGTTCAATAGTAGCTTTGCGGGCTTATAAATAGCACATTAAACTCCCACACCTAGCCGATGTGGGATGGGGTATTAGAGGCACTCACTGATTACTTGATTTGTTTCTTGGTCGTGATTCATGCCAATCGGTACAACAAAAAGCATGTTGATAGAATGTGCAACTAATGTGTTTAAAGGGTTGTTATGCTATTGGTGTTCACATTATTGTTTGCTTTTGTTTGTTAAATTGGACATTGCAAGAACAACTAATTAGAACAGATGTGAAGCTGAACACTTTTGCTTTCTTTTATTTCATTCCTTGAGACATAGATGACTCTGTTTGTTTCCCTATAGACGCACTCTATTGATTGATCCCATAGGTGATAAAAATTGAATCACATGTTGGACTTGCTCTTCGCCACTTAAAGTGCTTATGTTAAAGGTTCCATTAATTTCTTCAGACCTTTCATATAACTTCCAATTCAATAGGATGACTTGCCTGCTTCCGTAAATCTCAAAAGAGAATAGAAAAGAGATTTGATTGAAATCTATTTAGTTAAATGTATAAGAATGATTTGGAGGACAATGGCTTCCTTATAGTCTGGTTGAGATACTTTGCATTTACCTTTTGGTGCATCTCAAATGTCACATATTATTGTCTAGAACTGTCTTGTGTGACAAATATCTGAAAGTAAAAATGCCATCAAGGAAAAAAATATGATAAGAACCTCTTTACTTGTAGGTGTGATTGATAAAGCTACTGTAGAGTCAAGTTGAGATAGTTTGCATTTACCTTTTGGTGTATGCCAATTTCCTAATAACTATTCGGTGTTTCTATAAAACGGAATGCTATGTTAAAGGAACCCACATGATCAAATTATAAATTCCTTGGCGATCTGTTTTACTTTTGCCATATTATATCTTATCATAAATATTTTTTCTGAGATATTTCCATATATCCAATACCTATCCATGTAACACCCCTGTTGAGTTTGTATATATGAGTCAATATACCAAATATGCACAGGGACGGAGCCCTTTAGGGGCAAGGGGGGTCACCCCTCCCCCCTGAACTTTTAAGAAATACAATTTTGACCCCTTCCATTTTACAAAAAGTACACATGTGTGCAATATCGACCCCCCTGAACTTTGATAAAACTGACAATCATATCCAAAAGTTTGGAAAAATTAAAGATAATGTAATGAAGCATGAGAAAATTTGAAAGAATTAAAGGTGAAGGGTTATATTGTAAATACTAATACTCTTTCTGTCTCAAAATGAATATCAAAATAATATATATTAAAATTTGTTCTTAATCAAGAGTAAATTTGAATTTTGTTTTTGGCATTCATTATGGACGGAAGTAGTATAAAATTTGGCAATATCTAAACCGTTAAACAACCAGTCAAAATGTGCATAGTACCATTTACTTCCACCGTTTCATTAAATCATCAGTATTTTTTTTTAGGTTTTATCAAAAAATTCATCGTGCTTATAAATATAATAATAAATATATTGTTATCTTAGCAAAGAACCAACAAGTAAACCATGTCTAATATTAAGTTTTCAAATGAAATGTTTTATGTAAGACACAAGGTTGATGCTTTAGTTTATATTTTGACCCCCCTCACTTCAATTCCTGGCTACGTCCCTGAATATGCATACTAATCTAATCACGCTGTTGTGCATGAACTTCACTTACCTTTTGATTGAACACATTAGATGAGACATGGTAGATGTTAGTTTTGTCAACTCATGTAAACATTCATGTAATATTGATACCTAAACAGTGTTATGATCCTTGTGAGACATTATTTTCAGCTCAATAGGGTCGCGCTCCTGTGAAAACCATTTTAAATGAGAACCGTGAGAACCAATCATAAATACAAAATCAAGGGTCCAGATTATAGATACATTGGATACACTTGGATACAATACATAAATTTCAAAAATACAATTGGATACATTAGTTTTTAACCTATTGTATCCAAGTGCAATATCAAAATTTATGTATTGTATCCAAGTGCATCCAATGTATCTATAATCTGGACCCTTGATTTTGATTCTAATCTAATGGTTACGCTTGGTTCTCACGCAATTGTGGTTCTTATTTGAGCACCTATTCTTACTCCACTCTATGAAGGAGAAGTAATCTACGACCAGTCAGTCAACAGCCGGCCGCTCCACGAAAAGAATGAAAGACTTGCATGTGTCATACTAATCTAATCACGCTGTTGTGCATGAACTTCACTTACCTTTTGATTGAACACATTAGATGAGACATGGTAGATGTTAGTTTTGTCAACTCATGTAAACATTCATGTAATATTAATACCTAAACAATGTTATGATCCTTGTGAGACATATTATTTTCAGCTCAATATATTACGATCGTTTGGAGTTAGCAATGGTATAGATTTGAGTGTTGGGTTGTATAACTTTCTAGATTTGATTCACGCATATGTATCTTGCTTGCTTTTGAGTTAAAAAATGCAATCACATAACTATATCCTTGGTTATTCATTATGCAGCGTGGAAACATTCGTGACACGGAGGATCGTAGCTTAGCGAGCTTAGAGAGAGAATCTGTTGTGAGATTAATTTGAACACGGATCTAGGAAAATGTATAATTTGGTGTCATGGGATGCCAAACTAGTATTAGTAGTTTGAAGGTATAATACTATATTTCTATTCAGACTGATCAGTTTTGCTATAATAGCATGTTTGTGTGTACTTTGCCTTCATATTACTTGTTGAGATCACTCCTCCTGTTCCTTTTATGTGAGTTGTACTTCTTACCTGTGGAATGAACAGGCGGAAAAACTATATTTTCACAGTAATGAAATGAATTGCTATCTGAGAATCTGTTACACCGTTACATCAAAAAACAAAGAGTAAGGAGAAGAATCTATTGCTTAGAAAGAATCAGAACATTGAAGAAACGAAGAACCAGCAGTGTTTGGACTAAACAGGTAAGTTTCGTGTCCAGTCTTAATTTTTTATAACTCAATATATATGTATATATGCATATATATATATATATGTGTGTGTGTGTGTGTGTGTAACTTCGAGAAAAGGAAACAAGCGCTCAGCCCGTGCTAATGTGAACGCCAATAGCTATGAGGAAGATGGTGATGAGGCCGAAGAAGAGGATAGTGTGTACAAATATAGAGACACCACTTGTCTGGAAGTTGTTAAACTCAATCGCCCTGCTCTTCCCCGGTAGTTGAAACAATAGACCGGGTGTCAATAGCACAAAGAGGACCACCCCGATGACCACCGGGCCCCAATCTGCCATTTTTTTCTACCTACTCTTTTTTTGTTCAACTTTTTTTTTTGTTGGATTAGGAGGATTTGAGTAGAGAAAGAGAAGTGGGTAGATAAATGGTGAAGGATAATATGAGGAGGTTTTGCCAAATGACAACAACAGAGGTGACAATGGAGAGGTCCAAAATCCGGCTTATCACCCTTGAATTGATCGTTATTTTTGACCTTTGTGCACAATTTGGACGGCAATGTGGACTGGATAGGGGTCACTTTCATGATTTGGACTTTTTTTTTTTTTTTTTTTTTTTTTTTAAGTTGTTGTAACATATCATTAGTTACCCCAGTCCAATATTAGCTGTAGGACGAAAATGGCTTTCATTCTTGAAAAAGGTAGTGTAGAAATTTGTTCAGGTTGGTCTGAGGCCCACAAGCCTGTCTTGGCCCGTGAATTAAAAATTCTAGCCCGGTCCGTGAGCCAACATGCAATGGGTACGAGTTCAGCGTTGGACATTTAAAAAAATGTTCGGGAGTGGAACTGTTACTCCAAGAGTTATAATGTAGCAAACCACCTAACAGCGTGAAATGTGGCCACATTTTTTAACTTTTGAGATGTGCGGTCTAGTTAATTGGATATTGTGAGAGATCCTCTGAACAATCTATTCATCTCGATCATCCATTTTATAAAATTGGTCCGCTCAAGCAATCATTCCACTTTCCTACAAATATGTCCATTCCTATTATGAGAAAGTTGGATATTGTCATTTTTTTTTTTTAAAAAAAGTAGACATTTAGGTTGATGTCTACAACATGTATAAAGCATTCGAGACCAATCCCATCCACCTTTACGCGTAGAGGCACCTCCTTTTCCATCTAACTCTCTTCTTAAGACACCCTAAGAACCAAATCACTACATTGGAATCACAAATTTATTAATCTCTCAAAGCAAAAAAAAAAAAAAAAAAAAAAGTAGCACTCAAAGGATCAATTATTGGAACCTAAATGAAGAAACAAAAACCAAAAGTTTGTGTCTTACATTCACAATAAAGCTACATTTAAAGTCTTCCCCTCCACTACTCAAATCATACCTTTCCCCCCTTTTAATCCAATTCCACTTCCTTCCCTCTAAGTTTAGCATCCTTATCAAACTCCCCTTCTCCTTGACTCCTTCTTCACTAAGTTAAATCACCCCTTACAAATATATATATTTATATGCCAAAACACCTTCAATTCTCTCTCTCATTTCAATCTTAAAACATACCTTCTCCTATAGAAAATTTACGTGTTAAATCAAGCTCGAGAAAAGATAGAGAGATGGGAGCGGATTGGGGACCGGTTGTAGTAGCTGTGGTGATGTTCATATTGTTGTCGCCAGGGCTGTTATTTCAACTACCGGCAAGGGCGAGGGTGGTTGAGTTTGGAAACATGTACACGAGTGGGATATCGATCCTCGTTCATGCTATTATTTATGTGTGTATTTATACCATATTGATTGTTGCTATTGGTATTCATATCCATGCTAATTAGTCACAAACAATGTTGTAAATGGTCTTTCTTTCCATCATTTTTCTCTTTATAATATTTTTTTTCTTATTGGTTGTAATTGGTTTTCATACTATGAGTTTGATCATTTGGAGTTGCTTCATTTAATTTGGTTGATCACGTTCCTTTTTTTATATATATAATTTTATAGAGGTTTTGAGCAACACAGCACTGGAACTGTTGCATTGCTCAATTAGTCGTGAGTAGCTGGTACACTTTGCAGTTAGAATATTTTCATTTATTTTAAAACGGAGTTTACTCAAAACAACATGATTTTTTTTGGTAGTTTTTGATCTCGGTCTAATTTTTTTATGAAACGGAACCTACTCTCAGTCTTTTGATTAACTCCTTAATTAACTACTACCTCTGTCCCTAAATGAGTGTCCAAATTTTATTTTAATGGACATTGAAAATCTCAACTTTGTGTACAATTTGGTAGCAAAGATTCATATATAATCTTGTAATCTCCTTTCCAAACATTTAGTTTTGCACGTATAAAGAAGCCGGTGAAATTTTTTTCGAAAAAAAACATTTAGGGACAAAGTTATGTTCAAAAAAGACACTCATTTTGGGACAAATATTTCTTGAAAATGGACACTCATTTAGGGACAGAGGGAGTACTAAATATTTGAGCACATCTAAGTTTATTACGAGTCACTAATCATTTTACATGATCTCACATTATAACATGAGACCGTCTAATGCATGAGACGGGTCTCGATGAATGAAGAAATGAGCTTGCTTTGCCCCGTTTATATGGGGCAAACCATTTACTTTGTCAATGAAACTCGTCTCATACGTAAACCATCCCACACAAGTTTTTTCTTATAACAATAGTTCTGATTATTGAAAAAGGTCTATCACGCAAATTCCCGTCACTTATAGTTTCATTTTTCTTTAGGTAACTTTCATTGAAATCTAATACTCGTTCTTCCTTAACTGAATGTTCGAATTTCATTTTAACGGACACTCTGAAAATAGATACATTTATACTAAATTTTTAGTGGCAAATATTCATATATATTTTTGTAATTTTCTTTTCAAACATTTAGTTTTGCAAAAAAAAAAAAACTAGTAATAAAAATTTAGTAAAAAAAATATTTAGCGACAGAGTTCTTTTTTAGGCAAGACATTTTTTAAATGGGCATTCATAAGGGTAGATAATTTTGTGTTGATGTGTTCATGTAATGAACAATGACATCGCTATGACTTGAATTAAAGACATCCTAGTTGGAAACCAAGAGGGAGAGGGGAAGAATTTTCTCTGTCTATTCCAATGCCATAAATTGGCTTTATATACAACTTAAAGATCTATCTCTATCTCATCACGAATATTCACAATCCCTACAATTACGCTAACTACTTTATATACATGAATAATGAATAGTGAGGTGCACAATCACAATATTTATTCATTCATTTTCATTTGTCTTTGTTAAGCCTGGCAATTGGGCGGGTTAGGTTCTAGCGGGTTGGCGGGATAAGGCGGGTCTAATCGCCACAACCCGTTTAAATTTACGGGCCGAACGGGTCGAGTAACGGGCTGTGGCGGGTCGACCCGTTTATTTATTTATTTATTTATTTATTTAATTTACCTTAGGATGTCGACCCAAACTAGTTATTCTCACGGGTTGAAACGGGTCAAAACGGACAGGTTGAGTCGGGTCAACCCGTTAAGCTTCGCGAATTGAAATGTGTGACCCACTAACTTAAATGGATCGGGTCGGATAATTAGCGGGTTGGCCCGGGCGGGTTAGCGGTAACAAGCCACAATTGCCTGGCCTAGTTTTTGTAACTAAAATTTATAAACTTTTTTTTTACTTTTTTTAACTTTAAATTTACTATTTAACCATAGTCAAAAATGTTTTCTTGTCTCCATTCCTGACTGAAAAGGAGAAAGTATGCATCCAATTTGAAGAACTCTGAACTCAATCAATCAGAATGAAGATGAGTGCATTTGAAGTGCCCAATAAATAAATGATCTCAATCACAGCAAGATTCATCAATTAAGAAGAAATAATCGAGATTCATTAATCAACAATTTTTTTTTGGTCAGATTACAAAGCAGATCTGGAATCAGAAACACAAAATTAATTAGCCGATGTAGATGTGGATTTGGACGGCGAGGATGAGAATAGTGTAGAGAGCGAAGAAGATGAGAGTGTGAACGGCGACGGACTTGCCGTTGGTCTTCATGCTCCCGAACTCCACCTGCCGGCCGTTTCCCGGTAACTGAAAGAGAAGCCCCGGCTGTAGAAGGACGAACAGCACAACTCCGATTATGATTGGGGCCCAGTCCGCCATTGTTGAGCTAATTTTAGTGAGAGAGAGGAAGGAAGGAAAGGGAAATGAGGAGTGACCGCCTTAACTAAGATAAAGTCATTTAACACTTGGAGAGATTCTGGAAAGAAATTGCCAGCACAAACATATTAGCTCGGTGGGCCCAATCATATGATTACACTTCCTCCCCTCCCTCCGTTCCAAAACAATTTTCTTATCAAATATTACTCCGCTTCCTCTGTCCTAAGTATATGTCTACTTCCAAAAAATGGCAAAAAATATTTATTATTCCTCACTCATTCTTTCTCATACTTTATTTTTATACTCGTAACACCAATCAACTCAATATTCCCTACCCCACTTTTTCTCTCTTACCTCACTTTTTATACTCACAACACTTAAATCACTTCCACTATTTTTTTAATTTCCATGCAAATGAGATGATGGACATATAGTCTAGGACCGAGAGAGTAGAATATTATGAACGGATTTTTTAGAATATTATGAACGGAAATTAAGGGAAAATGTTAAAAAGTAAGTGGTGTGAGTAGGAAGGAGAGAGAAAATAGGGTAGAGAATAATAAGTGAATTGTTGTTGTGAGTGGTAAGGTGAGAGAGAAAGTGGAGGAAATATTTTCCTTTTTGAGTAAGTGAAATTTCTAATGAGATGCCTAAAATAGCAAAATGAATAGTTTATTTTGGGACGGATGAAGCAAGTGGAGAGGAGGAAACTGCTGATGCATGCCTGCTTGGCTCTAATCTACATTGTTTTTAGTTGATTGATTGAGATTAAAATTTCTACTAATAAACCAATTTAATGGCAATCGATTTAAATAATTATTATATTTTGAGGAAAATAGAACTTTTACATGCAATACATCAACTGAAGAGGCGTTAATTTTAAACAAACATTACTCTGTAGAATATCATTTTGCTTAAGCAGTAATATTTATTTTAACTTTTAAGCCTTTTTAAGAAATAGAAAAGAGTGTGATTTGGAATAATTACACTGCCTGTCTATCACTAAATGCGTTGAAATGTCTATTTAAATAATGAAGTTAAGGACCACGTAATTTGTTTGCTTTATAAATGTCATAATGGCGACAGAGCCTTACAACCCATCTTCCATTTCCACGGACCCGGAACCGCTTCACCCCTTCACCCAATGGTTCATATCAAAACCACATAGGCAACCTCATCATCTGTGCGGCGAGAATGATTTTAATTTTTTGTGGGTCCTACCGGACAATATATATTTAATGGATAAATATGTGAGACACATGGTTTCACACTGACCGCTAAAGTGTGGTAATTTTGAACAGAAGTTTCACTTCCTACTCCCACCACCGCCGCTAATGAGCTTGTCCATTTGTCCCCTTAATGAAAATATATTTCATTTCATATCCAAACATAATAGATTAAAGAAACCCAATAACATAAAACAATTAAGTACTCTCTCCGTCCCAAAATGATTTTCTCATTTGTCATTTTTTATTGTCCCAAAAAGTTGTTCCCATTTTAACAATTTAGGCTTAAATGTGCATACACACAACATGGCTAGTGAAGCAAGTGTTCACACCCTTAAAAAGTTTGAATAGTCAAACGTGAAGATCATTTTGGGTCGGAGGGAGTAAAAGATAGGAATGAATTCTTTTTTTCTTTCTTTTCTCTCCATATCCTAACTTTATGGGATTCTCATTCTTATTCCCTCTCTTTTAAATCAAAAGAAGTTCCAGTCAAATTAAACAGCATCAATCCAAAGTCCCTTTTCCCATTCTAAATTGCTCTCACTTCATTCCCATTCTTCTCATTCTAATATACAGAACAAGCTCTGATCATAACTCAAAACCAAGTTGATTCAAAAACATATATACATAATGCACGACTGGGCTGCTCCGCTCATTGCCTCCGCTCTTTTCGCGTTTCTATCTCCAGGACTTCTCCTACAAATGCCCGGAAAAGAAAAACCGATCGATTTCATGAAGATGAAGACCAGCATAGCCTCCATGTTCTTGCACACTGTTCTTTATGCTCTCTTTCTTATTCTTTTCCTTGTTGTACTCGACATCCATTGCTATGCTTAATTATTAACATCTCTAGACAAATCTCATCCAGATGTATTACGATCTTGGGAGTATTAATTGATGTTTATGTTACTAAATTGGAGAATTACATACTTGTTTGAGTTTAGTAGCAAAAGTTAGGTGTTCTCTTGCATATCTATGGTTAACTCGGTTACCAAAGTGCTCTAGCTCAAGCGGTACCCGGTATAAGCTTCCCATGCGGAGGTCTCGAGTTCGAATCCCATTAGGGGGATTTGTATTAGCCTATTTATAGGCCTAGTTGTAGCCTAAGGGCAATTTATCTATCATTAATGAAATAAAAAAAAAACCTAATTTTTTTTTAAAAAAAATCTATGGTTAACTCGGTTTATTAAAGTTTCCCAACTTGACTTGAGAGATGATTGGCTAATTTCATGTGAGATTTTCAAAGACTTATGTGATTATCAAATCTGGTTTCATATGAAATTGTCTATCACTTATGTGATTATCAAAGCTAGTTTCATGTTTAGTGATTAGATCCTCAACATGTTTCATGATCAGGGCTAGTTTCATGTCTAGCTAGTAATACCGAATCGAGTTGTTTGATGATCAAAGCTAGTTTCATGTCTAGCTAGTAATACCGAATCGAGTTGTTTGATGATCAGGGCTAGTTTCATGTCTAGCTAGTACTACCGAATCGAGTTGTTTGATGATCAGGGCTAGTTTTATGTGTAATTGTCGACGGATTTTTTGGGACTGTAGTGGCAGATTTGATGTACATCGCAACGTTCAGTTTAAATAAGGGTCACATCTGTCTTTTTAAATATGAGTGGTAGAGAATAAACAGACAGAAGAATTGGGTCCATTTATTCTATGTCGTTCATATTCAAAAGAGACAGATGTGAAATTTATCATAGCAACATATCTTTCATTACAGCAGTTTCATTTCCAATTGGTCTCTTGTTTGATGCTTAAAAGTTAAAAGCTTATGCTTCATGTCATGCAGTTGCTCAAGCGTCACGAGTTTAAAACTTTAAATTATGGTTACTGATGATAAAAGTTAGAAGGATAACAACAAATCTGCTCCATCCGTTTCATATTTATCGCTACTTATTTTCATTTTGGGCGTCACATACTTATTGCTACTTACCCAAAATGTTTATTTTTCTCTCTCCTATCTAGGGACGGCAATTTGACCGAACCCGAAGGCGATCCGCCCCGAAAAAATAGGGTTCGGGTTGCAATTTTCGTGACCCGGACGGGTTATGGTCGGGTTCGGGTTTTGATATTAACCCGCCGTGATCCGACCCGACCCGCACCCTCATGTACAAAGTCAAGATATTATGTTAGTTAATCATATTATATGTTGTTCAATTTATTTTTATAGTTGTTTTTTAGTGACATTTGATGATTTTAAACTAATTTCTATAACTAATTAAAATTTAGACTTAGACATAGCTTGTGCCCAAGCAAATATGAGCTGAAATTTTTATAATTTGATATGCTTCGGGTCGGGGCCGGGTTCCCTTATCTTCGGGTCGGTTCGGGTTCAGGTCACTACTTTTGGCATTATGGTCGGGGTCGGTTTTGACGAAACCCGCCCCGAACCCGCCCCGTTGCCATAGGAGTCCTATCCACTCAGGACAACTCCTCACTAACTTATATTCTCTCTCCTACCGACTGACAATACTTACTTAAAAAAAAAAAAAACATATTTTCTTAAGCATCGTGTATTCCCGTTTGGTAGCAATAAGTATGGACGGAGTGAATATTCAATAGCACTTTTCCTTGTAATAATTCATATGCCAACTTGCAAAGGTAAAGTTTAAAAATCCAAAAGGAAAATTCAAAGATTAAAAAAAAAATTGCAATCCAAAATACAGGCAAGAAATTCAACCTACCACATTGATCAAGTGAATTAACTGATCAAATAAAACTGGAAAATTACAAATTCCGATTCATATTTCAAGCCAACATGCACTAAAAACAATTACATACCGTTTTCACACAACACATTGATCCAGTAAAAAAAAATAAAAAAATCAATAGAAATTTTGGACTAACCGACATAGACATGAACGCCGATAGCCAACAAGAAGATACAGATGAGAGCAAAGTAAATGAGCGAATGAACAAGTATTGAAACGCCGCTGGTATGGAAGCTACTGAACTCGACGAATCGGCTGTGGCCGGGAATCTGAATCAGGAGTCCCGGCGTTAAGAGTATGAAGAGAACCACCGCCACAAACACCGGCCCCCAATCCGACATTTTTCACTTAGCTCCGGCAACTGTTTTTTTTTTTTTTTGTTCTTTTGTTACTGAATTGAAGTATGAATGTGGAAATGGTGAGTGATTGTGTAAATTGAGTGGAGATTTTGTATTGTGGAAAGATGATGGGTGAAGGAAGAGACAAAAGAAATGTGAGGTAAGGGTGACTAGGAAGAAACCGAAAAGGCGAAAGAAGCGTTACTTAGAGGGGGGAGTTGAGTTATTCCGATTCAAAATCCCACTATCGGACAATCTCTCTTCTTTTTCATCAACACTCTTTTTTTTTAATTTCTTGTTTTCTTTTTAAATTAGAGGTGGTTTTTTGTGATAACACTTAGATTCGTCTCATAGTAGAGACGGGTCGATCCATAACCCATTTACAAAATTTTCCTTAAACATAGGATCTCAACCCATGCTTCACTCAAAATCTGTCACGTGGTAGTGACCCATGACAAAAAAAAAATAGCTTTTTTTTTTAGTTTTTATATTTTTTTTGCTTTTTTTTTCGTTTACCGAAAGTAATACTTAATATAACTAAATGTAACAACTATTTTACTTATAAGTAACATTGTTTATAAGTAAACGTAACACATGTTTTGCAAAAATAAAATAAAATAAAAATTCCCATCTTTCAACTGTAATACTAACTATAAATACGTGTAACACTAATAATAACTAAATGTAATTATCTTTATATTGAAATGTAATAGTGTTTTTGCAGAATAATGTTTTTTTTAGTATTTTGATTTTATTTTTTAAAAGAAAATAACATTTGAAAAATAACAACTTATATACATGAATGTAATTGTTTATACAAGTAAATGTAACACTTTAGTAGACGAAATTGTATCAGATTTCTAGATGTAATATAATACTTTTACATGTATCATGATAAATTAAATCCATTGTAACTTATTATTTGAAAACAAATAGATATACTATTATAAAATTAAACGTAACTGTTTTGCAATGATATTATATAAGTAAAATGTATTATGTAACATTCATTTATAAAAATTGTTACTTTTTTATTTTTAAAACAAGTGTTTTTAGTTCTAAAGTGTACAAGGTTGAATTATTACTTTTCTATACGTGTTACAATTATGTATAAACACTGTTACATATAAATAACACATTTGTTACATTACTTGGAGTAAATATTACTTTTAAACGCACCGCTCTAACAGACAAGCTAGATTTGGGTACTAGCCACCCCCCAACCCCACCCCGACCCCCACAGTAAATTGCAATTAGCAACCAGCTTGATCACACTTATTAATTCACCTGTGTAGCAAAAACTGAAGGTACTGGCCAATAGAATCAAAGCCATGATATGGAAAACAGGTATATGGGCAGGAGAGCATAGATTTAAGCAACATCTTTTTCATAGCAAATTTCTTCAAAGGAATTCCAGCACAAACAAGATGAAATCTTTGCCCTGAGTTCAATCACAACAATCCCTCAATTTTCATGCATTCACAACCACCAAACAGACCAATTCTGTAATATAACCAATAGACGACACAAAAGATGAAAAGAAAAATATTCAACTAGGAGAAATTGTTCCATCGTCAATCAACTCCTAAAATAAAAAGTAACTGCATATAATCTGGCAACCTGATTTCATTACTCGGTGATGAATGATTCCTTGCCTTCTTCATGCATAATTCAGACGGAAAATGTCATTGAACACATAGAAGCTTCCTTGTGGTGTTGGCATCAAATGAAACATCTGCACATAATTAGCACGTAAAGAAGCCCAGGGTAAGAATCCCGATTATAACTTCAAAACAAGTTGTGGTCAATGATGGACAATATAGTCCATATCAAATATGGCTCCTCAGACTGCAACCATATCTTTCAACAAAAATGAAGAAAAAAAAAATAGACTGCCAACCATATATTTTTGATACTGAATGAAAGAAAGACATATTGTCGAACATGTTAAAGATAAAGCCAGATACAAACATAACTCCCTCCGTCCTGGAATAAATGTCACAGTTGGTAGGTCAACAATTTTAAGCTTTTTGTTATGTTTCCTTATGTGCCCGTCATTTCATATGAGTAGTTTAGTATACTCTAATGAAGACACAAATGGAGTATTGTGTCTAGGAGTAAACATGCTTTTATATAATTGACTTCTATTCATACAATTTCCTCTGAGAAAGGGCTTAGGAATATTACCAAAATGAAACCTTTTTTGTACGTCCTAGAGTAAGAGTCTCATTCTTAAAATGACAAATGATGAATAGTGTTTTGGACAACTTTGTCCTTATAATGCTTGTATAATTACAAAAAGCTAACTTACTTTTTACCAACATGCATTATGAATCGTGCTTTGGACAATTCTATCCTCAACACACTTGCAATGTCTACGCACTTTTTATTGTTTCCTTAATAAGCGTGAAAAACTAAGGGAGGACTTACTCTGGGACGAAGGGAGTAACATATATTTTCTTCGCTCCGCTAATAAATTGAAAAGTAGTGAGATGTCTAGATCAGCACTTAATAGGTAACATGATAAGTTTCACATGTTCATGAAGGTACGGGCAGAGAAAGATTTACAACCTTAGAGCTAATACAAAGACAGCACTTAACAGTTAACACTCCTCAAATGCCAAAAAAGCACACTATATATCCAGTTTCAGCCTTATGGGTTGACTAAACCTGAAAGTTATGGTCAATCTTACAACACGAAAGAGAACTAGCCATGGGGCAGCCACAAAAAGTATTCCACTAACAATACCGCAGAGGGCTTAAACTCTTAGGCTGTATCGCAAATTGAAAATCCCTTATACAACAATTTAGTACATGGTACACTTAAATAAACATAACTCATATCACGTGAGTTTATTACTATCTCCATTCTTTAATCGGTGTTCTATTTTCTTGAAGGAAATATGTGTGCCTTAATCAGGGCCGGTGATTGAGGTGTGCAAGACCTATTGCCCAGGGCCCCCAAATTTAAAGGGCCTCCATTTTTGACACCATGGTATTACTATTTTCATCTTTCTTTTATTTTGTATATTAGTATAAAAGAATTTTGATAGATAATTTTAATTTTATTTAATTATTTTAGCTAAAAAAAAAATATGTTATTGATACATCATTATAAATACCATAAATATCAAATGTTATATTTTTATTAGGACAATAAAACTAAACTGAATTATTTTTATAGTTCCTTCGTACTTGCATAAAAATATAGAAACATCATTTTGAGACGAAGGGAGTATGTGTACAGAGCTTTGCTTTCGTATATATATATGAAGTGTTGCTTTAGTCACTTCATGAATCAGAGATAGAAGCACAAGAATGTTGGCAAACTCGAATTTATTTTGATTTTGTAGATTAAAGTGGGACGGAGTGAGTATATATATATATTGTATAACTCTTTTTTAATATTAAGAGTCCAATATTCACATATAAGATAGCACAGGGCCCCTAAAATTATTGAGACGGGTCTGGCCTTAATGAGTATCCATGTTATAGTAAAGTTACTAAAGCCACCTTATAAACTATCATATCCTCAATCGCACTTGCAATGACAGTGTACTCATTTAGGGTATCTATGTATAAAATCAACTTACCTTAATTTACTCAGAAAACTGAAAATGGGCACTCATTTGGAGGAAGTTTTATAATAAGACTGCATACTTTTTTCAGCAAGTGATTGCACATATAGCTATATATAATATACTCCCTCTGTCCCGGAAAGATAGTCTTATTTTGACTTTCTATGGTCAACAAAAATAAACTTTGACCAAACATTAGTGTCAATTTAATGATCACAATAAAATTCTAGTAACTGTTATTGATAAATCACTTAATGATTTATCAATTACGAATTTTGGAATTTCACTAGAATGACTAGATCGTTACCAATGGTTGGTCAAAGTTTATTTTTGTTTGACCATAAAAAATCAAAATAGGACTATCTTTCTGGGACAAAGGGAGTACTATATACAGCAATACACACACACACACACACACGAATACAAGATTATACATCATGAAGTGAACCACGAGAACTACTCAGTCAGTTACTTCCAATAAATTAGCTCATTCCACTACTCATGATTAAATTTCTTGCACGATACTCCTTCTCCCAAAATAAATATCGCATTAAACTTGTCAACGTTTTTAAGAAGTGTGCTTTATTTGTTTGTATAGAGATTGTACCATGGCTAAAATGAACTAAGATTGTTTCCTTGTAAGAAATGCGTCATATTTTAAGGATGGACTACAAAGGAAAGTGTGACATTTATTATGGGATGGAGGGAGTAATTAATTTACTCTTGAGGGAGAACGTGAAATTCAATACACTTATAACAGGCAAACTGTGTAAAATACTACCTATTGTTTGACAAAAAAATCATGAAAACTTTCTATGAGGCCATCACTCATGGGAAAGTTTTCATGAGTGTGTTAGCACAGTTACTACACTTCCTTTCCAAATAACTCATTTTGGAGATATTGGTGGGAGGAGGCATAAGAAGATTTTAGGGAAGTATGGTGTTTTCAACACTCTATTACCAACTTGCAGCAGAACTAGAGAACTTATTTGCGATGGTTCAAATCTTATTCCTCTTCAATGTCAATTTTTCAGATGGATTTCTCATCCTTCTTTCCATTCTTTACTTCCTAGTATAATTTAACAACCTCCCCCCCTCCCCTTTTTTTTCATCCCCAAAAAAATAGACACTCTCTCCATTTTCTGGTTTATAAAAAACAGTAGTCCTATTCGGAAAAAAACATTGATTCAAGAAGCTACAAAGCAAATAAACCCCATTCTTATGAAAATTGAATTGTCAAATAGGACTATCTTTTGGGGACAGGGGCAGTAAAAGTAAAGCAGTGGACACAAGTTCATTGTCAATTTACCTATACAAATACATACTTATGTACAAAGTTTCATCATGAAGATACAAAAGCACAGTGTTTCCTTAATAATATGACGAGACATAAGCTTATGACGGAATTTATCACCACGTATAGACTGCCTAAGCTACAAGGCTTTAACTTAATAGTACATAACTGTTGCGGTTATCTAAGATTAGGTAGTTTTTTTCTAGCAGTTATTTCTTGTCCGTAACCAGTCGCTGAAACAAAAGGCAGGAACACACGCGGAATTGCAAGCTTGTTATGATAAAAAGATAGCAAGGCATAAACTTCAATGGAGTTATTTTAGTAAAAGCAGAATATCACTACATGTAATTTGATAAATCAAGTACAAATGTAAGTCTTAGCACAAACAAAGATCTATTAAGGCAATGGGAACTCTTCGACATACTAAGACAATCATCTAGTTTACTTAACTGGCTTAGAATCTCAACTCAAGAGCATGGTAATAATCATGTTCCAGGTAGAAAGGCCATTTTGGACCTATTGGTCAAAGGTTATCAACATCACAAATTTTCACTATCTTAGGAAATACTGGTTCAAGAAACTGAAATATGCTTTCAAGTGTATCTGTAATGTAACTGACATTTACAAAAACAAGACACGAATGGTGTATCTGTAACTGACACTTACAGAAACAAGACACCAATACTGACCGTGATACCGATGCCTTAGTATCATCATTCAATTAAGTCCCCTTATCCAAGGGGTTCATATCCGACTTAATACCAAATGTCCATTCCCCTTCGTCCCCTCAATCATCCACTGATTAGCATCTACTCCCTCCGTCCCAAAATGATCTTCTCATTTGCCATTTCTCATTGTCCCATAAAGTTCTTCACATTTCTACATTTTAGGCTTAAACAAAGCATGGCTAGTGAAGCAAGTGTTCATATCCTTAAAAAGTTTGAATAGTCAAACGCGAAGATCATTTTGGGACGGAGGGAGTATTTTTTAGCAGCACTAATTAGCATTTAATAGAAAACTCAAAAGCACCATAATCTATCTAGCGTGATGTCGATAAAAGATACTACCTCTGTCCCTAAATGAGTGTCCAAATATCATTTAAGGGACATGACTTTTTGTACAATTTGGTGGCAAAATTCAATCTTATAATCTCTTTACAAACATTTAGTTTTTGCAAGTATAAAGAGATCAGTGAATTTTTTTTGAAAAAAAAACATTTAGGGACAAATTTATGATCAAAATGGACACTCATTTTGGGACAAAAATTTCTTGAAAATGGACACTCCTTTAGGGACAGAGGGAGTATATATTAAAACCCGCCATATAGAAAATCATGAAAAAGCATAAAAACAAACATGCAATGACGCACATAAAGAGATGGAATAAATATCCGACAGAGAAATCATAACTGAGAATAATTCCAATCAGATATTTGTTTCCCAATAATCATAAACATAAACCCACTAACTCCATACATCATCTCAATAAGGACCATAATTCAATTGAGTACACATAGCAAGTCCCGCAAATAGAGCACAGAAATAACAAAAATCGTATACTCCATATAAGAACACTATGTGCACTTAAGTAGTTCTACGAATTGCCTGACTGAAACCATTACCAATAATCAGCCAAATCAGTGAAACGTTAACAATTATCAGAAAAATCAATAGCAGCATGACATAGGTACCATCAAATCGATCAATACACACCACGTACAAATTAAACATACCCAATAGGAAATTGGTGTCATCACATCGATTCAAAGCACAACATAACAAACAACATCCCAAATTTTAATCAAACAAAAATCCAGATTAAGTGTTCGAAGAAATACCTGACTGAACTTGAGTTGATGCTGTTCGCCCTCAAGTTGGAGATTGCCGCTAACAAAGACAAGCATACCATTAGCAGGTCCAGAAGGCTGGCAATCGACAGTAGAGATGTGATGCTTGCACTGCTGGAAAGGGAGGCTGGTAAGCTTCCCGACGATGTTCTGAGCGCCCTGGATCTTTTGACCCTCGAAAGTCAACATCGATCCGTCTTGGTACAACCCAGCAAGGGCCGCCCGATTAGTATCGAAGGTCGAGTAGTAGTGTTCGACGAATGCTTTGGCCAGAGCGTCGGGATCCATGGCGCCGTCGGTCACTTCTCGGTCTTGGCTTCTGTGTGTGTGTCAGTGCGTGATTGTGTGTCGCTGCAATTTTACGCTAACAATGGGCCGGAGTTTGGGAGCCCTTTCCTATAAACAAGTGTGCCCTAACGGGGTTTTAAAAGATGGCTAATTGTAAACGCTTCCGTTTTCTTTTGTTCTTTTCGCTGTTAGAGTCCAACTTTTGCAAATTTAGACTCGACATTTGTAGCTAGGACTGTTCTTGGAAATGATCACTTAAGTGATAACACACGAACAGAATTAAGTAATGCAGTAAAACGCATAAATAAAACAAGAAATTAATATTTCAGCAAGACTATGCATGCTGGAAAACTTTCATTAAAAAAAAACTTGCATAATATGTACAAGTTAACAAACGAATACAATGAAAGAAATAAAAATTATGAAAATACTAAAAGTGTTCTAGACTTCTAGAACAAATCAAACACAAAACAACTTTGATGATTTGAAAGACTTAGATCGCCAAAGCTTTAAGTCCAAAAACGAATAACAATACACGTTCTTAATACAAGAACAATTGCAAAGAACATAAAAGACTTATGGAATTTGATCTCGGAATACATCAAGGACAAAAAGGACTCTTATAGAAGTCAATTTCTATGTGTGAATGTTCCGCAAAATCCGTGTTGAATGGCTGGCTCCTTCTTGTCATTGTATAGCCACTCCATCCCTATAGTCCTACACAAGTAAGAGATCCACTTTGTACAAGAAATGATTAGTATTTGTTAGTATGAGATAAATATTAAAAATACTTATCCAAAATTAAAACTACCAAAGATAAATAAAAACCTAATATACTCCCTCTGTTCCAGAAAGATAGTCTCATTTTAACTTTTTATGGTCAATGAAAATGAACTTTGACTAACCGTTGGTGACGATCTAATCTTTCTAGTGAAATTCAAGAATTTGAAATTGATCAATAACCATTTTTACAATTTTATTATGATCATTAAATTGACACCAATGTTTGGTCAAAATTTATTTTTATTGAACATAAAAAGTCAAAATGGAACTGTCTTTCGGGAACAGAGGGAGTACATCCTAAAATAAATAATTCCTATGATAAATACTACTATATCTTAAAATAATTATATACTAAATATATATAATATACAAACTAAATTAAAATAAAATACAAAACAAAATTACAAAATCAAAAAGATATAAAAAGTACTTTATAAAATGTACTTTTAATTGTTACAACACCTAGAAGCTTGGTTGGATTTTACTTGTAAATTCAGATGTTTTTAATGCGTCTTGTTTCATAGCCCAATATTATTCAAGAGGGGATATTATGAATGCTTATGTAGGGAAATTTTTAAGTTTTTACTTGAACATTTGTGTGTCTCAAATTATTAAAAAAAAAAAAAAAAAGTTCATCAGAATAAAGGCAATAGAGTGGTAGAGTGAAGAAAGTGAACACTAAGGATATACTTACATGTGAACAGATCGTTTGTGTAAGCTTGTAGAAGTGTGTGCCAGGGGAATCATCTCGCAAGCTAAAGAGACGTGATAAAGTCTGAGGTTCTATCTCAAAAGCAATTGGTAATAGGATGAGTGACCCTTGATCTTTAAGTCAGGCGTTGGCTAATTAATTCTCAATATGAGATAATTGCTCCAACACGCCCCCTCACGCGTAGCTGAACTTTGGGCTTACGCGTGAACATATAATTAGGTGACGGTGAGGTTCTATCATCGTGGGCCGAACTTAGTGTGTGTCTGAGGCTTTACGATGGATGAGATACATACAGGTACAAAAAGCAATTATTGAAGTAGACTCACATCACATGTGATTCGCAATGCATTGGCCAAATCGATGATCGGCAACCGTGAACTTTAAACCGTGCTTTTTCTAGGGGTGAGATAAAAAAAAAAAATAGAAAAAACCAATAAAATCGTAAAAAACGGACCTAAAAACCGGTCCAATAAGCTATTGGTTAGGATCGGTTTCTAAAAATTAGAAAACCGAAATTAATGGTTCGGTTTAGGTTTTCAGCTTGTTAGAACCGATAAGAAACCGAACCGATAACCTAAAACTATGACGTTTTATTCCTAGCTTATTATTTGAATTAATAGTTGTAAACTTTAATTTGTAGTTTTTGGCCCAAGTAGTATGGCCCATTGGCCCAATTTATCTTCAACCAGAAAATAATGTTATGTTTTATTTGTCCTTATTATTTATTATGTGTAAATTGGGTCTCATTTGAATGTAGCTCATTAAGGTGTCCCAACAAGCCCACAATCTATTCTATTGGTTTGACACCGAACCAAACCGATATCACACCGAATTTTCGGAACTCCGTCCCGACCGTAAGGAAGAGAGTTGGAGAACTTGGCCAAGCTTACAGCAACTAGGATCAGGAGAGATTGTTGGCCCAACGGTAATGTAATTTTTCAACCAACACCATTATTATTTCAGAGCTGGGCAGAAAGGTAAAAAGTAGAGACGTCGACAGCAGGGTTCGATCCTGCGCGGGCGAAGCCCAACAGATTTCAAGTCTGTCTCCTTAACCACTCGGACATAACGACTTTCACATACACGATTTCTAATTTTAATAATATCAACACTAAATCAACTTCCCGAATAACATTTGAAAAATAATTTTAGCTTCATTTAATCATCCTATTTAAAATTTTAAACTTGTTATTTTTTTTTTTTCGAAATCAATTTTAAACTTGTTATTGTTGATGGTGTAGTGTATAAAATTAAAATAATTTATAATTATTACTCAAATTTTAGTTGTAGTAACATAAAAAGGAAAAAAAAAAGTGAGATCATTTTCAAAATTCATCTTCTTATATTAATGTCATAAGACAAGGACTTTAAATGGATCAGAATACCCATACCCATCACTAAAATCAAATTAATTCATAATCTTGAATGGAGAAAAAACAAACATAAAGTTGTCACGGCAACTCCCCAGACTAAAGATTTCCATTATCAAGTGATAAAGACTTCAAATGTTGTTAAGTAGCCATACCGATCAAATCAAACAATTTAAATATAACCGATTCTCTTTCTTATTTAATTTTAACTACTCTTTATTCCATGATCAATGCCACAAGTAATAACCTATTCCAAAATATAATATGGCATTATAGAAGTATGTTATTAGTGTAATAAATAATACTCCCTCCGTCCCACACCAATGGGCGTTTTTGATCAAACACACTTAAACTTTGTCTAACATTTTATTCTAAATAATTTATCTCTATAAAAATTTAAAAATAGTTATTGATAATGTTTCTATTACTAATTTAGTAATTTTTTTAAATTTTTTATGGAGATTAATAATTTAGCATAAACTGTAAGTCAAAGTTCAAGTTGGTTTTGTCGCGCCCCGACCCGTGGTCCTACTTGGCCCCACGCCCGGGACACGCGTGGAAGACGTCGTAAAGCAACTCTAAGAAAAATTTTCGAAATATATTTTCATAAAAAGGTTCACACAACCAACACATTACCAAAACATGACTTTAAGTCACAAAACAAACTTTCTCAAATGAGTACTTAGCCACTTGGCTATAACAAACTTTACTTATAAAATTTACAAACACGAACACCTACTAAAAGAGATGATACAAATAACTGAGTCACGGTTACACTACCCTAAAGGTATTACATTTACATAATGTATCCTTTATACACATCACTTCCCAAAGGTCTTACCAAATATCTCTTTACCAACGTCCTCCCTGTGCTGTGACTTATTCCCTGGACTCCTTCTTATCTAAAACGGTAAACAAATAAGGGGTGAGAATAAATCTCAGTAAGTTACTAAAATGCAACTACATTACATGCTAATATGATGATCATAAAGAAACAATATTAACAAATAAGCGTATAACACATAGCACATAACATGAGAGGCTCCCTATCGCCAACCGTCTCATACCGGTTGGAAATAACGACCAACTCATCATGCAACACATAAAACGGAAATAAACACTCATACGTGGATACTGAGCCAAGGTTCTCAAACCAAACAATAGCCATCTGAGAGGCATCAACTGAGCAGCATCGAAGAGCTGAGACGGGTTCAGGAACCAAACAACAATAACAACAACAACAACAACGGGGAAAATGACACAAAGTCATAACCCAAAGTGCCCAACCTTTGGCCTAAGGAAGGGGGTTAAAAATGGAAAACCAATGACAGGAGCCTTATAATGTACTTGGCTCGAGAGACCATTATAATCCCTATCACTGCCCAACACACACAAAAGTACCAGCTGGACTTTACACCCAAGCACCATATAGAAATACGTGCTTAAACAACAATCAGGGACAATGATTCCAATGTAGGGAACCATGCCAAACACATCAAGAAGATGAACCATTCAACACATTACAAAATGTTCAACAATGCTCACTTAATCAATTACTCACATTTCACAACACTTGTGTTCACAAAGGAACCAATTCTACCACTTTAGTGATCCACAACAATCATCTAACTACTTTAGGACACTACCCAAAAACTTGACCAAGGTTGACCTCTAAATCCCTTGGTTTGAAAACTCTAAACTTTTCAGATGACTGGGCGGTCGCCCAAACAGGGCTGTGCGGCCGCCCAAAATACTCTGTCCCAAGAGTAAAACCTTTCAGATAGATGTGCGGCCGCACACCCTTTTTGGGCGGCCGCCCACATCACCTGGCAGACCAAAACTTAACCAAAGTTCACTCCTTTCGTTTCACAACCCAAAATTACTTGTACATGTAACACCTAACATTTGCAATTAATACAAAGACTACAAATTCAGTCTTTAAACAATTCTAACACCCAACAAGAACCATTTCCATACTACTTCTTCTGTCCCAAATTTACAAGTATAAATAAAACATACCCAAAACATTATTTCACAACCTACTAGGCATATATAACATGTTTATATCCATTTTATTAGGTACAACAACATTACTATACTTTCACAATACTACAACACCCATTTGTATTAACATTTCCCACATGCAACAAATTATTACTACTCCCTCCGTTTCACAAGTATTATTATAATTTTTAATATACCAATATACCCACTTTAGGATACTTTCACTTCTTTCCCCGTCCCATAAGTAATAGTATAATTTTATAATACATTTATTTAACATTTAACTAAAGATATTATTTTACCGTCCCACGAGTAGGAGTATAACATATAAAGCATATATAATGTTGCATCCTCTCATACTCCCCCAAAACCAAAACTACTATATCCATTTCCCACAAATAACAAGTCTATAACAAGTTTTACTACTCCCTCTGTCCCAAAATTACAAGTATATAAAAAGTATACTAAAACATCTTTTTTTCAACATATTAAGCATATAAAGCATGTTTATGACCATTTTAACATTTAAAGGGGGATTAGTAACTTACCTATTTTTCCGGAAAAAGTGTCAAAAAAAATAATATTGATCGGTAGAAAGAATCTATTCAACACCCTGAACATTTATATATAATTAGATTCTAAAATGAAGTAGTAAATTAAAATAAATAAAATGATTATTAAAACCAAAACCTTACCTAAGCTTTCTTCAATCAACAATGGAGTTCAAGGAAAAATTTGGGAAAGTAAATGGTGAAGGGAGGGGTATGCGCAGAGAAGGGGGGTGAGGGAGGGAAGTCATCAAAAAAATTTTCCCATTTTCTCAATTAAATCACCCAAGTTCTAGTTTTATCAATTAAACCCCTCAACTCCCACTTTCACTAAAGCCCCCATATAATTCCACTAACTCCAAAATAACCTTACTACTAACTCTTTAACTAACTCAAATAATCCAATAAGATGTATAATTCATATAATATGATGCAACACATAAAATGCGCATATAATTTTAAATTTAAAATTCTCAATATATATAAAATAAGTATAAAATAAATAAAACGGATTTTGGGGTCGTTACAGGTTTTACCAAAAGTGTCTATTGGTATGAGACGGAGAAAGTACTCCCTCCCAATGTGCACAAACTTACTTTTTGGGCGTCACATTTAAGTGGGCACATTACTAAAAATAATAAAGAATCTTTGTTATTTTTCACACTCATTCTCTCTCTTACTTACTTATATACTCACAACACTTACACTTTCTCTCTCCTACTCACTTTTCATACTCACGACACTAACACTTTCCTTAATTCCCGTGATAAAATTCTTTTGCGCCTATTGGTCTGAGACGGAATGCGTATATAAATAAGTAAGAATGATTTAAACAACTTGATAAATTAACTGTAATATTCATTCCCTCTAAAACAAATGTCCCATATAACTTGTCAATAATTTTGAAAATGTGTTTTTTGTTTGCTTTTGTATTGCTTGCATTATAGTTTTTTATACGACACTTATATTCGTTATGACAAAAAAAATTGCGAGACGGTCTCACACGTGAAACGGGTCACGTTGAGAAAGTAAATGGTTTGGCCCTTATAGGTGGGGTGGGGCAAGCTCATTTTCTCTCTCGTCGAGATCCGTCTCATGTATGAGACCGTCTCACACAAGACTTTCTCATTAGTTAAAATGAACTAAAATTATGTTCTTATTTCAAAATACTATATTTATTTTTAAAAAAATAAAAAAAAATGTGACATTCAATAATCAATAGTGATGTACAGTTTTTTTTTTTTTTTTTTTTTTTGAAGGAATAGTGATGTACAGTTAGTGCTAGAAGCAGCAGTCATGTTAACGCCAACCTGGAGCGGATAAGAAGAGAAGAATAAATAATACTCCACCGTCCCATTATAAACTTCGAAAAATTTCATTTTGGTTTTCTCATTTTAAACTTCAAAATCAAAAAGGAAAGATTTTTATACTTTTTTATTTGTGGGTCTCATATGTCATACTCACAACAATACCCCACTAACTATTCTCTACCTCACATTTTCTCTCGTACCAAACCATCTCACTCACAACACATCACTTTTTTCTTAATTTTGAACCCAAATTTTTTTTTGAAGTTTAAAATTGGACGGAGGTAGTATGCAGAAAATCAAAACCGACTCAGCAAATTTATCCTCCTCCTCAGTGGATAAGAAAGTGGTGCATGTTGCTAAACAAGGGGGCATTAATTTCACAACTTGCTTATGTTGTTATGGCTTTTTTTTTTTTTCCTTTTTTTTTTTTAAAGGTCTAATGGCTGTTCATACCAGGAATGGCCGTTTGCTCTTTCGTTATCCAACTATTTTCAGTATGGACCAATTATTTCACGCACGTTTTGTTATTATTTCAAATTGAATACTCCTTCCGTCTCATTTTATTAGTTAGATGTGTCTGACACAAGTGGACTTTAACTAAACATTATTAATGTTAATATAATTATTTTTATAAAATTTATTATTAATAATCACTTAATAATTTGTCATCAATAACAAGTTTTGAAATTTTATTAGGATATATGATAAGATTGACATTAATGTTTGATCAAAATTCACTTGTGTTGACCAATTTGATCAAAATAAATGGCACCGGGGGAGTAAGAGTTTCTTCAGCTAGCTCGACCTACTCTCTTCTATATGGATTAGATTGGCATTGTTCTCACTCACTATCACTATGTGCTAGGGGTGGATTATCATGTGCAATGTCATATTTTGTAGTTTAAAGAGAATTTGAGATCGGTGGTACTGACTCATCATCAGCAACTCAATTTTGACCACTCTCACACTTCGATTCATATTTTAACTGTTTATAGTTTAAACAAAATTTGAGGTCGTTGCAGTGAAACTCATCAGCAACTCAATTATGCTCAATCTCATGATTTGATTCATATTTTAACTGTTTGTATCTTCTAGTTACATGATTGTTTTGTGAGTTGTTTTAAAACGCACGAATCACCATACAGTCCACAGATCACCAGGAGCACATTAATTGCATAATTTGATGTATGACCACTCTAGGCCCCAAATCATTAGAAAGGGTAAAAAGCAATAAAAAGAAAAATGTTGCAAATTTGAGAGGGAAAAAGCACAAAGCCTATATGAATATCCTTAAAAGTCCTTATAACAAATGTTAGTACTTTAGTAAGTTTTAATGAAAATTCATGTCTTTTTGTCCCAGTGGATAGAATCTACACTGCTGTTGACACTACGTGGTCCCTGAGGCTTAGAAAAATAGGTACAAGCCAAAATTCTTTTTTAGTAGAGAGAACAAATAAGAAACAAAAAGTTACAGTTCACCCCCTTTTAGTTAGGAATCCTACAATGATTTGTACAAAATGTATTCTTTTTTTTTAATTAACACCCCCAACCTATTCTTTTGATTCAATAATGGAAACCAGGTTAACGGAAACATGAAACTGACAGCCTCTCTCTTCTCTGTCCTTCTTTCTGCTTTGTTTGATGGTCAAATGAACCACTTTGCAACTCACAATTAGTTCGATTTTCTTTGATCCTCATCTCGTTCAGTTTTGATGGCAGCTAGTTCCTTTATTACGTCGTTGTTCAAGAGTCATTCTAGCATCTGCTTTCAATGCTTGCTAGTAAACAAACAGTGGTTAATTTGAGCTCAAACGTTTGTTATTGGAGGTGTCAATTGTTGATACTAGTCGCGGAGTACCACAAATTGAAAATAATGATCATATAGCAAAGTAAGATCAATTTCTCGGTAGAGAATAAAATGTTAATAGAGTGCTTTTATTTATTTTAATTGATATATTTTGATGCTTCAACATTATCATTAATTCACTCTTTGAAAGCTCTCATCGAAGAGAAAATCATTAGATTAGGCATACAAAGTTATAAACGAAGTCTCTCATTGGCCTTCAATAAGAGATTGTTAGCTGACATTTTTTTTTCTATTGATTTGTAGTACTCCCTCTATCTCGATTTAAGGTTTTTACTTTCCTTTTTAGTCTGTCCCAATTTAAGGTTCTTACTTTACTTTATTACCTAAAATGGAAAGTGGGACCCACTTGTCATTCTCACAACAAAAACTCCCTACCCACTTTCTCTCTCTTACTATACTTTCCACACTCACAACATTTACTTTTTTTTAATCTCCATGTAAAGTAAAACTAAGAAACTTATAGTGGGACGGAGGGAGCAGTAACCAAAAATTTCATAAAAATGAAAGATGATGAGATTAGTAAGAGAGAAAATCTTGAATAGTATCAAAAACTAAGTTTTTATGAAAAAATGCGTTTTTTTAGTGCAAAAGAAACCATTTAAAAAAAAAAAAAGAGTGTCGATGCATCTTAAATGTCAGTTTTAATATTATAAAGTGTTAGTCATTCATACTAACATCTTGACTTTTTTTTAATAATTGTCAGTATTAATGTTACAAAGTGTCATACATTAATACTGACATTTACAAACACTGAAACAGACATATACTTTCAGTAATTGTCAGTATATAAGTAGTAACAAGTGTCATTGTGTTCATTAAAGGGTGTCAATGTGTAAGTGTGCGTAGTCCCACACTTGCTGAGTGGAAAAAAGAATAATAATGTGTTTAACATTTTCGCTTTTCTTGGTGGAAAATGATTCCTATTTTGTATATGATTTTTACATTTATTACTTAGCTGTAAATATTTATTACATGTAGATAGATTTCAGTTCCATATTCTTTAGGAATTTGATTATGAAATACTAACCCTAATGAATATCTTCTTTTCTTTAGTGTTTATCTTTTTCTTGTATGACAATCATTGTCATATCTTGAAGGACTCCTACACGTCTATGAAAGGAGGAGGAGAGCTTTAGATTATTTACGCACTCATAATATTAAGAGAGACATACTATATATTGGCTAGATACATTAGCTCCAATTTTAATTCTCACAAATATAAATATTATAAATCTCAAAAAGACCCATTTCTCAATTTCTCTTTTATGTCATTAATAAGTCCAAGCATAATGAATATAACATTAATAGTTTAATAGACCAATTAATTAATACATTTACATTGGGTTCTACTATTTACACATATTTTTTTAATTAAGAAAAATTGTGTAAAAACCTAAAAGTTTAAATAACCAATTAATTATGGGAAGGTAGTTACATACACATCATTTGTTTTTATTGATTTTCCTCTGGCTTTTATTTTTTAAATATTACTGGATCAACCAATTTTTAGCATAGGAAAGTCTAGTCAAAACATTACAATTCCTAATTGTACAAACGAGTCTGCAAAAATATATTTTTTGATATATATCTAATCAGTTTTGTTAAAAAAATATCTGATCTTTTTTTACCCGGTTTTACTAAAGTTTTACTAATCTACTACAGTATTGATGTAGGAGCCTTTTTTTCTTCTAAATGGTGTCGTTAATGTTTTTTAAGCATATCGTTATTGTGGTAACTTTAACTATTTGAAAATTCTTAATTGATAGACAATCTCTAATTAATGAATCCAATCTTGCCTCTTCTGATTCCTCCTACCCCAACATTCTTTCCTTTAACATAATTATAGTTTTGTTTATTGAAAGAACATAATTAATAGTAATACTAAACTATTTTGAATTAATAATTAGATGAAATCTGAATACTGCAACATTTTTTTTTTCAATTAACAATAAATCGGAGGAAAGAGTAAATGGTATAATTTGAGAAAGTTTGGTTGATTTTCTGTATATATATAAAAGCTGAAATTTTAGTGACCATCTTTTTTAAGAGTAATACTATAAGTTTAAGTTTCAATGAGTGCTATTTAGGTGATTTTTTTTTAAAAAAAGAAGTCTTGTGTGAGAGGGTCTCACACATGAGACGGTTCTTGATATTAAGAGAGGAAACGGGCTTCCACCGCCCGCTTATAGGGGAGCAAACCATTTACTCTCTCAACGAGACCCGTCTCACACAAGTTTTTATCATTAAAAAAATGGTAAATAAAAATCATAGGAAAGTAGTTTCAAAAACTAAGATAATTAATTTATAGTGAAATTTAAGTTGATTTTTTTTTGGGTAATAAATTATTTATTTATAGCTAAAACAATTAACAAATGGTTTCTTTTATTATTATTATTTTTTTAAAAAGGCTATAAGATAAAAAAAAAATCTCAAGAAAAAACAATTTTTTTAATAGTTATGCAATTAAAATGAGACAGTTATAGTGATGATATAAATTTATTTTCTTTTATTTATCAAAAAAAATTGGTCATGCGTTTAACGCACGGCCGTTAGACTAGTTGTTTATAAAGTAATTTTTTTTACCCATGTCTATCTCTGCCACTAAACTATACAAAAAGTAAATATTTTTAAAATATTGTTTAGATAAAATTTCGATATTTATTTTGTTAAGAATGGGGCGACTATAATTTATGGGCCTTGCTAAGATAAGTGATGCCATGTCAGATTATTATGCATGTCTTATCTTCATGATAATGTACTCCCTCCGTTTCATGTGAATTGAGACTTACAATATTTCCTTTTTCATCCGTTCTACATTAATTGAGACTGCCCAAAATGGCAAAGAATCTTTACTATTTCTCCCACGCATTCTCTCTCATACTTTACTTTTACACTCACATACACCAATCAACTTACTATTCCTCTCACTCATTCTCTGTCCTATTTAATTTTTCACACTCACAAACACCTCCTCCCCTTATTTCTCTCTCTTACTTTTCCTTGGTTTGTGTTCCAAAAAATTTGGTCTCAGTTCACATGAAACGGAGAGAGTATATAACACTACTTCTTTTATCTCATAAAAACGGTCACATTTTATTTTTGATTATCAGTTTAATTAAATTGACAAAAGAATATAAAAAAAATTCTATCATCACAATATTTTAAAATATTGATATTGATGTACTAACAAAAAAATACTTTCAATAACATTTTATAAAAAAATATTATGACAATTAATTATCTTAAATTTTTGGTTAACATACATACGAATTAACCATTAAATTTAAAGTGATTCTATCTTTATCTGAGGAATATTGTTGGTTACAAATGGTCGGTGACTTAAATAGTCAAAACCTTAACTAGTCTTTTATTTTGCACCATCTTATTAGCATGGCATTGAAAATTATATAAAGATGAGTTTGAGCTAATTTTCTTATGTCAGTTTGACCATTTATTTATATTTTCCATTTCTAAAGGTTGAAGATGCCGATTTTAATAATGTTATTATTTACATGGTCGGTTGTTTAAGTATTCAAAACCATAATTGTTTCTGTCTATATCTCAAAAATGAATGTGTAGTTTTTTTTTTTTTTTTTGGTAAGTTTGAATCTTTAATCAAAAAATAAAAATAAAAAATTGAATATTTATTTTGAGATAAGTATACTTTACTTGACACCATTTTTCTCACTATTAATAGCGGGAGAACTAGCACAATAGTTGGAGAACTAGCACCGACGAAGTCATTCAGGGCAAGGTTCATTCAGGGCAAGGTCACTGGATCACTATACGTTATGACTAGCAAGGGCGATGGCACCCACTAAATTTTAAACAACGGATTATGAATAATGTTTTAGACAAGTTTTTCTTTATAAAATTTCAAAAACTACAAAATAAAATTGGAAGCAAAAAATTACTTAATTAACTAACCTATTTTTTACGCATTTAAATTTTGATTAGTATTTTGGTCAATTATGCTTTTAACCAACTTAAACGCTTTACCTATTGGCATTTTATTTCTTAATCAACATGCAAAATTAAGAAATAAATTTAAAATTTAGACGGATGAAGTACTTTTTTACAGTTGCAAGCAAGCTGGACCAATATTAGCAACATAATAGTAAAAAAAGAAATAAACAAAAATAAGTTTGTGCATTTTATTTTTTCTTTTACATTAAACACTTGGACTTGTAACAACACATACATCCAGCTACTTTTTTTTTGGCACCATCAAAGATATTACTAGTATCAGATTTTAAATCTTGACAACTCATTGTTAGGTAAAGTATAATAGTTTAACATGAGTTTTTGGTGGTAATTAATCAAACTTAGTGTAGATTACAATTTAACTACTCAAACTTTTCCCAATTTGCAATCTTGTTGAAAATATTTCAAATTTGACAATCCGGTTGTCAACATAACCTTTTGTTCACAATCCACTTCCCTCCATTTTGTTAAGGGCCATCGATTTATAAGATGAATTGAGGGGGAGGGGAAGATACTTCGACCGGCTACGGAAAAGCACTATTTGAAAAGTTCATTATCCACTTTCATCCATTTTTGTAAGAGTCACACTAAAGCAACTCGACACGGGTTTGATATCAAATTTTGAAGGCCAAACGACTACGATATGCAACGTACTTTCGCAATTTTCATCAAATAATGAAATGTACTTGCGGTGTTTAAAAAGTACGACATACTTTTATTTAGTTTTCAAGTAATGCAACATTTTTTTCACTAACGAGGTTGAACACTCTAATGAATTGCTAATGTGGTAAATGAGCTGTTAAAAATGCTAATGTGAAAACTAACTTCATGTTATCTCCATCGTCCTTCTCAAACCCGACAATCACCTATTTCCTAAACACCACTATCCCACCATTATTGTAACTGGGGGGGGAAAGAAAGGGTGCAGTGAAAGATTATGGGGGCAATAGGAGGGGGCGATGATCGAGGGTGGGAGGGGTCGTAAGGGGTTAGGTTAAGGAGCAACGCGGGGGGGGGGGGGGGGGAGCTATGGGATGGGATGGTGGAGGTAGAGGGAGGGTTGGGGAAGAGGTGATGGAGGTTGAAGTAGTAGGAGTATGAAAGGGATGGAGGGTCGAGGGGACCGCAGGGGGTCGGGGTGAGTAGGAGGCGGAGGCAGGGTTGGGTGTTAGTTTATTTAACGGTTGTTAACTCTGTCATCAGGACGTTAATTATTATTAATGTTATTCAAATATTTATTTTGAAAAAAAAAATGCATTATATGATCTTTCTGTAAATGAGTAAATTATAGTGTACATGTTACTTTTAAGTGTAATTATTTTCTAGTTTAAACTTAACAAAATAAGTCCAAATTCTATAATTATAAATTTTTACTTAAAGTCATAGTACTAATCAGCAAGACCGGAGAGAGTATCATGTCTAGGGTTTAAATTGCGGTCATCTTGTATAAGAGGGTTAAAAATGTAACCATGCCAACGATAGCAACACTATATCAAAAGAAAAGCAAAAAGACATCTTTCATTACAACAGCTGTGGGAAGAACCAAAATTTAGAAACATCACTCAGTTTTCCCACAATTTCCATTTATCTTTTGTCATGGATCTTTAAAAACCCATTTCAAAACACACACAAATCGAAAATTTGAGTCTAAAAAAAAAATAAAAAAAATTGACACTGTTTTGACTCCAATTCAAATGGGTCGTGTCAAGGATGGGTTCGTCTCATTTTTCAACAACAGATGGCTTGTTTTTGTGGCTGCAATGTGGATACAATCGTGTGCCGGAATTGGGTATCTTTTCGGAAGTATTTCGCCGGCGATTAAGAGCTCGTTGAACTATAATCAACGCCAACTTTCGAGGTTGGGTGTGGCTAAGGACCTTGGGGATAGTGTTGGGTTCTTGGCCGGAAGTTTGTCGGAGTTTTTGCCGCTGTGGGCTATTCTTCTCGTCGGAGCTATCCAGAATTTTGTTGGGTATGGTTGGGTTTGGCTTGTCATCACCGGTAGAGTTCCGACCTTGCCGTTGTGGGCTGTAAGTACCTTCAATTGATCTCAATTTGTTGAGCATGATTCCGATGTTGGTTTCTCTGATTTTTTTGAGCTTATTTATTGAGGTAAAGATGTATGATTGATTGACCTTTTGATCGTATTTGATTTGATAAGGATTAGCTTTTTTGTGACTTGTATCTGATGTTAATGGATTGGATTTGACTGGTTTGATTTTCATATTTTTGACTCTAATGGATACTATTGAATTTTGGTCTGATAAAAGTTTTATGATCCATTTTAGGATGATTTTTGTTTGAACCTCTTGGTCGGTTGTTTAATTAACAAGGTTTCTTGAACCATTTGAATCAGATCAGGGTTCTCACAGTGCAATCGATTGAATCCAGAATCATGTTGTGCTTGTAAGATCTAATGGATATTTGCCATTGTTCATGTTGTTTTCACTCTGAAAATTGTCTCTTTGACCAAATTTCTACTATCTTGTTTACACCTTGACATTGGAAGTAATTATTTTAGAGTTCTATGGTGTGATATCCCCAAATCCCACATCAGAAAGATATGGGTTTCGATTGTGTTAGATAAGCTTCCACCCATTACCTACTACCTACGGGGCACCAATAAGATCCATAGACTTTTTGTGGGCCCGTGGACCGGGTCTCCGGGCTCGGGTCTTTACATATAGATTGTTAATGCTTCTTGCAGCGGTAAATATGAGGTTTTGGTCATGCGAGACTAAGTACTTAGTTTTTTCTACAAGTGTACTAAAGGATTCAGAACTTGTTTACGCGGTTCTCATCACGTGGGCTCTAGGAAGGAAGTAAATTGTCAATCCGGCTTTCATTGTTTGCCTGAAATTGTAACTCAGGCTTTAGAAGTAGTTGTTTAGTGGAGAGGCACAAAGAACTCGCAAAAAATTGGCTAAAAAATCAGCCTTTGCTGATTGGTTACACCATTTGTAGGTCTCACCACTAATTAAAGATGAAACAACCAATCAGCAATGGCCAATGATGATTCTACTTCAAACTTTTGTTGGTCTTTGACCATTAAATGCACCCATTTCTGCTTGATTCCCAGGCCCTTTTAAATGCTGGCTATATTTGTTCACGCCATCCTAGGTTAGGCAGCTCGGTTTGATGTTATCAATCTACTCTATCAATGTTGAAAACTATTGGCTTGTTTGTACTTAGTGGGTATTTTTCATTATGCAGATGTGCGTTCTTATATTTGTGGGAACAAATGGCGAGACCTACTTCAACACAGCATCACTAGTCTCAGGCGTGCAAAACTTCCCCAAAAGCCGGGGCCCTGTTGTGGGAATATTAAAAGGCTTTGCTGGGTTGGGTGGGGCAATTTTGACCCAGGTATATGCATTGATCCACTCCCCAGACCATGCTTCCCTTGTGTTCATGGTTGCAGTAGGTCCGTCCCTGGTGGTTATTTCACTAATGTTCATTATCAGGCCAGTTGGAGGTCACAGACAAGTCCGATCAACCGACGGGCTAAGTTTTTCGTTTATATATAGCGTGTGTCTCATTTTAGCAGCTTATTTGATGGGGGTTATGCTTGTGGAAGATATAGTTGACTTAAGTCAAACCGTAATCATTGTTTTTACCCTTATATTATTCGTACTATTATTAATACCCGTTGTGATTCCGATCTGGTTGAGTGTTTCCCCCGAGGCGAGGGGGCCAGCTGACGAGCCCCTTTTACCCGAGCCAAAACAAGAGGCTGGAAAATCATCAGATGATGATGCGAATGAGATTATATTTAGTGAGATGGAAGATGAGAAGCCTAGGGAAGTAGACTTGCTTCCGGCTTTAGAGAGGCAAAAGAGGATTGCCCAACTTCAGAATAAGCTAGCCCAAGCTGCTGCAGAAGGAGCAGTGACTGTGAGGGTGAGGAGACGGAGGGGGCCGCATAGAGGGGAAGATTTTACACTGACACAAGCTCTTATCAAGGCGGATTTTTGGCTCATCTTTTTCTCGCTTTTATTGGGATCTGGTTCTGGGTTGACCGTGATCGATAATTTGGGTCAAATGAGCCAGTCTTTAGGGTATGATAATACACATATATTTGTGTCGATGATCAGCATTTGGAACTTTCTTGGCCGTGTTGGTGGAGGTTACTTCTCCGAAATGATTGTCAGGTACAAATTGCATATACTCTTTCCATAGAATGCAATTCATATACATGCACATATATACATATACTTGTATAAATGTATAGTCCTAAAGTAAGAAAATAACTTGCAATATGGGTCGCAAAATGCATCAAATTGGTTTGTATAGTTTGTAGGTCCCGCCACCTGCCATTGTGTGACGTGCTACAGTTTTGTGAATTTGGGGCGCGTGCAGCAGTCCGGCGCACCAACGGCCCAAAAATCTCTTAACATATGCACGCCCCTGTTGGTGGGAGGGGGGAGTTTCGACAATTCTACTGTTAATGCATTTATCTAACGGTCCATATTTAGACTTTGACTGCACGGGCCTCGGATCCCAGTTTCAGACCTTCGCGTTGCATTTTTTATGCGTTTCTTTGAACTTTTTGTCAAAGTCGCTTGTTTGATCTTTGGTTTTGTTTTTTGACCGGGCCATATTGCTTTACAGGGATTATGCTTACCCAAGGCCAGTAGCCATGGCTGTTGCCCAAGTCATAATGGCAATCGGGCACGTTTTCTTTGCCATGGGTTGGCCCGGGGCAATGTACATCGGGACACTCTTAATCGGGCTTGGATACGGGGCCCACTGGGCTATTGTACCTGCTGCTGCCTCAGAGTTATTCGGGTTGAAAAAGTTTGGTGCTTTATACAACTTTCTCACTCTAGCAAATCCTGCAGGCTCTTTAGTCTTTTCAGGTCTGATAGCTAGCAGTATTTATGACAGTGAAGCAGAAAAACAAGCTCGACAACATCATCCGTCCCAACAAAATATGGGATCGATGTTCTTAAACGTTCTAAAACTTGATGAACCGTTGAAGTGCGAAGGTTCCATTTGCTTCTTTATGACTTCTATGATTATGTCTGGTTTCTGTATCATTGCTGTCGTTTTAAGTATGATCCTTGTGTACCGGACCAAGGTTGTCTACCAGAACCTCTATGGGAAAACGCGCGGTTGATTTGGTCAAAGAGTTGACTTTCTAAGTTCTACTCGAGATTGGTATTTTTCTTATGCAAGGTTGTGAAGAAGTATCCGGAATTTGTAACCAACCTAGTAATGTTTTTGAATTTTTGCGAACGGTCATGAAGAAAGCGAGCAGCCCCAGAGTTTACCATCTGATTCAAGATGTTATGTTTTTTCATTTGTATGTCAGAGTTCTGTATATTTTTCTTGTTTATTCTTCACCAATTTTGAAGGAAAAAAAAAAAAAAAAAGACTTGGATTGAAATTTTGTAACATTTATATCTGTCCATTGTATTGATTGTTGGTCCAATATTTGTTCATTGTATTTATGATTAGTATGTGAATTAAATCTTGTTTGTTCACTCTCGATTTAATGAAGCCTAGTTTGGAAATTCTTTCCATTTGCAGTACTGCAAAATAACTCCAGAGTTTAGTTTCTTTGCGTGCGTGTGTATATGTGACGTGTATGTTAGATCATTGTGGCTTGCAACACAAGTTAATAGGCACCTTCCATAAATAAAGTCATGACTATGACATTAATATAAAGTATGGTCAAAATGGTCAATGTGTAGAATCCCTGAAATGTTATTTATCTATCTTTGATGGGCAAGATGGTAAATCAACATTGCTTTGGAAATGAATAGGTATGGTCCCTATTTGAAGTGTCACCATGTTTACTATATAAAGGCCCCTCCATCAAGCCTTAAACATATTGAATTCTTACTTTTCTCTCTACATACTCTCTTCATAATTATCAAGAAGAAATTCTGAGAAACTTAAGAGACACTCTCATTTAGAAGATCATCTCCCTACATCTTCATCATCCTTAATCTCCCTTCAAGACACAATAATGGATTCAACAGGTATACATTTATTACATGCTTCCGCTTCATCTTTTCCTCTTTCTCTTGCTTAAATATGAGTGTGGCATTCAGGGATTAAAATTGTTCTAACAATTGGTATCAGAGCCCCGCTCATTATTTAGTTTGAGTTTGAGTTCTTGTATTAAGAAAAAGCTTTCATGCTTTACTTTGATTCATTTTCTCTGTTGAATCATAAGGTTTTTGATGTCGATTAGAGACTCTAATTCGTTAATAGAGTGCTGATGATCTTCATCTAAAATTAAGAAAAATGGTTTGAAAGTTTTTTGTTCATTAAAAGGTTCAAGTGAGACTATCCCTTCATAACATGGTTTTATGTTTTAAGTGCATACCATGTGGATCTACTCACTTGATTCCATTAATTTTTTAAAAAAGCAAGATTATCCTAAATTACATGGTTTTATGTTTTAAGTACATACCATGCGGATCTACTTGCAATTCATTTGATTTTGAGGAAAATTTAGACAAAAATTCAGAAGTGCAGATTATTTGGCACGGTCGTGCTCTTTGTTTTGGCACGGCCGTGCGCATCTATTACCTTGAACCGGTGTGTACGTTGGTGCTGGTCCGGACGGGTGTGTTGTTTAAACCGGTCGGACCGTTTCGTTTGGCACGGTCGTGTCTATTTTTTTTGGCACGGTCGTGCCATCTGCACCGTGAAAACATGTTTTTTCCCCATTTTTTGGCACGGTCGTGCCCTTTGTTTGGCACGGTCGTGCTAAGTATGTCGAAAGAAAATCAAGTTCTGCAATATTTTGTTATTTTATCTTGAACAAAAATCATTCATTTTTCAAACCTTAAAGCTTGGATTAATTATATGCTTAAATAATTTTATTCATTATTTAAATAATATTATCACCTAAGTGATTAACGTTATTTAAATGCAAAATTATTAAAGTGTTGAATGTTTAAGATTTGAATGACTTGAATTTTCCAAAGAAAATCTTGACATTTGACTAACGATGGTATATCAGGCTGGAAACCTTGACTGGTCTCCTCAACCATCCGAACGGATTGGTGGAACGACTGAGGTTGAACAACGCCACGTACTAAGAAAGTCTTAAGCATTCATGTGATGACATATAAAATGAACATTTAGTAATTTTATTAAATGCTTAAGACTACCCAAAGGAAGATTAAGCATTTAATCAAATATTGTTCAAATTACTTGTCATCTAAAGTAATTATTTATGAGTCAATTCGCAATCCAAAGATTAGTTTTGATGTCATGTTAATTGCTTTATTGATGGATTTCATTTGATATAATTAATCTTTTAATTCATAATGTAGTTAATTATTATTGTTTTGTATTCATTCTTGTTCTCGATTCCCAGATTTACTTAACGCTTCTTCTATTACTGCTGCGATGAGCACAATTCCGATGCTTAATGGGACAAACTTTAAAACTTGGAAAAACAAAATTTTAATGATCTTAGGCTGTATGGATATTGACCTCGCTTTTAGGGAGCCGTTTCCCATTCCTCTTAATGAAGAAAGCACCCCTGAGGACCGCTTATATGTTGAGAAATGGAAACGCTCCAATCGAGTAAGCCTAATGATTATGAAAAATGTCGTCCCGGAAACATTTTTGAACAGTGTTCCCAAGGACGTTGATGCTAAGACTTTCCTCGAGACCCTTGAAGAACGCTTTGTAAAAAGCGAAAAGTCGGAAACAAGTTCTACCCTAAGGAAACTTGTTTCCATGAAGTACAAGGGTACCGGGAATCTTAGGGAGTATATCTTGGAAATGCTTCACCTTTCGACAAAACTAAAAGCACTTAAGTTAGAGGTGACTGAAGAGCTCCTCGTGCATTTAGTTTTGATCTCTCTTCCTCCTCAGTTTGGTCACTTTGAGGTGACCTATAATTGTCAAAAGGACAAGTGGAACATTAATGAATTGATTTCACATGTGACACAAGAGGAAGATAGGTTGAAGCAATCTAAGGTTGAAAGTGCTCACTTAGCATCTACCTCTTCTCATGGGACTAAGAGAAGAGGGAAAGAAGTTGCGGTAACAAGCAACAAGAAGCCTAAGGGATCTAACGATCATAAAGAAAAGAAGTGCTTCTTTTGCAAGGACCTAACGCACATGAAGTATGACTGCCCTAAGTATCACGCTTGGCGTGCTAAGAAAGGTATGTCATTTGGTCTTGTTTGTACTGAGGCTTTAGTTTCAATTCCTTCATATACATGGTGGTTGGATTCTGGTGCAACAACTCACATTAGTATGTCTATGCAGGGTTGCCTGAATTACCGAAGACCTAGCAAGGATGAAAGATTCATCTATGTGGGAGCTGGGAACCCGGTTGAAGTAATAGGCATTGGGACATTTAGATTGTTATTAAGTACCGGATATTATTTTGTATTGAATAATACTTTCATTGTACCTTCGTTTAGAAGGAATTTAATATCTATCACTGTTTTGGACAAAGAGGGTTACTCTTGTTCGTTCGGAAATAATAGATGTGATCTTTATTTTAATTCCATTATTGTTGGTACTAGTACTTTATCGAGTAGTGATAATCTTTATTTGCTTAACACTACTCAAACAATCAATGAGTCCCATAATAATGAAACTAAAAGTAAAAAGCGAAAGTTTTCAAGTGAAAATTCTTATACCTTATGGCATAGGCGTTTAGGTCATATCTCCAAAAGGAGAATTGACAAGCTTGTGTCTGAGGGAATCATAAATAAACTTGATATTCCGGATAAAGACTTTTGCATAGAATGCCTAAAAGGAAAATTTACAAACACGAAAAGGAAAGTATCCTCGAGAGCATCAAGCGTCTTAGAACTAATACATACGGATATTTGTGGACCATTTCCTACTCCTTCTTGGAATGGTCAACAATATTTTATTACGTTCATAGACGACTATTCTCGATATGGATACATTTATTTACTTCATGATAAATCTCAATCTTTGGACGTTTTCAAGTCTTTTAAGGCCGAAGTTGAAAATCAACTTGGGAAGACTATTAAGAACGTTAGATCCGATCGTGGTGGGGAGTACTATGGTCGGAATGACGGTTCGGGAGAACAACGTCCGGGTCCTTTTGCTCGCTACCTTGAAGAGTGTGGGATTGTCCCTCACTACACTATGCCGGGTACGCCTAGCATGAATGGTGTAGCTGAGAGACGTAATAGAACCCTTAAGGATATGGTAAGAAGTATGGTTTCTTGTACTTCTTTACCTCACTCATTATGGGGCGATGCTTTAAAAACCGCTACTTATCTTCTCAATAGGGCTCCCTCTAAGGCTACTAACAATAAAATCCCTTATGAATTATGGACGAATAAGAAGCCGTCCTTAAATCATCTTCATGTTTGGGGATGTCCAGCGGAAGCTAGGCCTTATAGGCCTAACGAAGGAAAACTGGACGCTAAGACAGTTAGTTGCTACTTTGTAGGGTATGCCGAAAGATCAAGGGGCTATAAATTTTACAACCCGAAAACTAGAACGTTTTTTGAAACGGGAAATGCTAGGTTCTTTGAGGATGTTGAGTTTAGAGGGGAAATTATGAATAATAATTTTGAATTTAAGGAAGAGGAATCCATTACTATACCTCTTCCCTTAATAGTTCCAATTGGAAATCAAGTACTTGTACCTGAAATTCAAGAGGAACAAATTCAAAATATTGACTCCCCTATAAATATTGAACAACATGAAAATGTTGATCAAAATGAGGAAATTCAACAACCTCAAAATGAGGGAGAACCAGTGCCTTTAAGAAGATCAAATAGAGTAAGAAGAAGTGCCATCTCGGATGATTATGAGGTGTATCTAGCCGAGAATGAAGGACACTTAGGTTTAGTGGGAGATGAGCCTCTCACCTTCCATCAAGCCATTAAAGGTCCTAATTCTCATAAGTGGATCAATGCCATTAATGAAGAGTTAAAATCTATGAAAGACAACGACGTTTGGGATCTTGTCCCATTACCGAAGGATGTGAAACCGATTGGTTGTAAATGGATATTTAAAACCAAAAGGGATTCACAAGGTAATGTGGAAAGACATAAGGCTCGTCTTGTTGCCAAAGGTTTCACTCAAAAGGAAGGTATTGACTACAAAGAAACATTCTCTCCGGTGTCTTCTAAAAACTCCTTTAGGATCATTATGGCTTTAGTGGCACATTATGACCTTGAGCTTCATCAAATGGATGTAAAAACAACTTTTCTCAATGGAGACATTGAGGAAACCATCTATATGAAGAAACCAGAAATGGTGGATGATTTGGAACAAACTAATCATTTAGTTTGTAAACTTAAGAAATCCATTTATGGGCTCAAGCAAGCTTCCCGTCAATGGTATCTCAAATTTAACCAAGTAATTCTTTCATTTGGCTTTGAAATGAATATTGGTGAAGATTGTATATACCATAAGTTCAGTGGGAGTAAGTTTATATTCTTAGTCTTATATGTGGATGATATTTTGCTAGCTAGTAATGATATAAACCTTCTAAAAGACACTAAGAAATTTCTTTCAAAGAAATTTGAAATGAAAGATCTTGGAGAGGCAACTTTTGTATTAGGAATCCAAATACACCGTGATCGCTCACGAGGTACTTTAGGATTATCACAAAAGGCCTATATAGAGAAGGTATTACAAAGGTTTAGCATGCAAAACTGTAAACCACATGACACCCCTGTTTCTAAAGGAGATAAATTCAGTCTTAATCAATGTCCCAAAAACAATTTTGAAACCAAGTATATGGAAAACATCCCTTATGCATCAGCAGTAGGAAGCTTAATGTATGCTCAAGTCTGTACTCGTCCAGACTTAGCTTTTATTGTTGGAATGCTTGGTCGATACCAAAGCAATCCGGGGAGAGAACATTGGGTCGCAGCCAAAAGAGTGATGCGGTATTTACAAAACACCAAGGACTACATGCTTACATATTCAAAGTCGGATCATCTTGAGATCGTTGGGTATTCCGATTCCGACTTTGCTGGATGCCAAGACAGCCGTAAATCAACGTCTGGGTATGTCTTCACATTAGCCGGTGGAGCAATTTCTTGGAGAAGTGCCAAGCAGACACTCGTAACTTCCTCTACCATGGAAGCCGAGTTTGTTGCTTGTTTTGAGGCATCCAATCAAGCTATATGGCTGCGTAAATTCATTGAGGGTCTCCGTATTGTCGATAGCGTCGAAAGACCTATTCAGCTATATTGTGACAATAGGGCAGCGGTCTTGTACTCCAACAATAACAAGAGCTCGTCAAAGTCTAAACACATTGACATTAAATTTCTTGTTGTAAGAGAGAGGGTACAAAAAGAACAAATAGAAATACAACTTATTGGTACAAACTCTATGTTAGCGGATCCGTGTACTAAGGCGTTATCACCTTTAGTGTTTCACGAGCATGTTGCTCATATGGGTGTAACAACTTTTGATAACATTTAATATAGTGGGAGTTTGTGTTGTTTTTCATTTATTGTTCTATTAATTATTAAAGTTTGATCTCATTTGGTTAAGTTGGACTAGTTGGAATAATATGTATATATTCATTAAGATCCATGCTACACATCCATACTTTTGATCTATGTCATTTAGTTGAATTAGTATATGTGATTATAGTGGGTTTAGTTGCGAATCAATTACAACGACTGCCCCTTTAGTCCTATACTTATATGGCTAATGGACGAGATTGTTATAGATGACAACAAAGTGCACATAAGGGTTGTCATTTATGTTATACTTGTGATTTAAAGGAAGAAATTTGTTTTGCAACCCAAGTGGGAGATTGTTAGATCATTGTGGCTTGCAACACAAGTTAATAGGCACCTTCCATAAATAAAGTCATGACTATGACATTAATATAAAGTATGGTCAAAATGGTCAATGTGTAGAATCCCTGAAATGTTATTTATCTATCTTTGATGGGCAAGATGGTAAATCAACATTGCTTTGGAAATGAATAGGTATGGTCCCTATTTGAAGTGTCACCATGTTTACTATATAAAGGCCCCTCCATCAAGCCTTAAACATATTGAATTCTTACTTTTCTCTCTACATACTCTCTTCATAATTATCAAGAAGAAATTCTGAGAAACTTAAGAGACACTCTCATTTAGAAGATCATCTCCCTACATCTTCATCATCCTTAATCTCCCTTCAAGACACAATAATGGATTCAACAGGTATACATTTATTACATGCTTCCGCTTCATCTTTTCCTCTTTCTCTTGCTTAAATATGAGTGTGACATTCAGGGATTAAAATTGTTCTAACAGTGTATTCACATATATACACGCACAAAGCAGATTGTAATGGTGCATTAAAATTGAATGCATCATTACGATCTGGCCGGCTACATTGGACCGTTAGTGAATGGTTCATTGCAAGGATACAGAAATACTTGAACCAGTTTATTAGTGAACTATAGAAAGCTGGTAACACATGACCAGATCAAAACTTGAAGAAAATATGATTCAGTAGCTGCATTTTTTTTCAGATTTTCTGACAGACACCGAATTTATTTACAAGAAACCAACTTACAAACTCTTTTCAAAGAAATCTTGCAGGGTAAAAACTTCACTTTAATTAAACGCGGAGCAGTCCGATCTTATCTCTCCTTCATTCCCAGTCTTAACTCCAACCCGACCGAGCTTCCTCATTGCAGTTATAAATGCCCCGTTAAAGTCACCCGCATTGTTAGCAAAGTCCGTGACAGTATTCTGAGAAGCTGGATCAGTAAAAAGAACTTGATCTGAAGTAAACAAACCCTTCCCACCAACCAAATTTTGGTAATAAACATTATCAAATGCTCTCGGTGTTGTGGGGGTCCATGTCTATAGCTATGCTCGGATCTACATTTTGTGGGCACGCGCTTATTAATTGTTGCGCGTAGTTTGGGTCGAGGGATGGGTCGATGGGGTTGGATGGTGTGAAGGAGTAGAGACGGTTTGCGAATTTACTGCAGTGGGAGAAGCCTAGAGTGTGAGCACCGGAAAGTGCGATCATGTCGAGCTGAGAAAGGTTGTTTTGTGCGAAGAGGGTGTTGAGTTGAACGAGGTTGTGAAAGGGCTCCGGTAGGTTTCCAGTGACCCGAGACGCCTGAGATACGAGTCCGTCTCGCCTTCCTAGTTCGACGTTAAATGAAGGACCTCCGACCTAGAAAAAAGTTTGTAGTTAATAGAATGATCTCTCTTAAATTAGGGGGGTCTGTGTGCAGTTAAACTACACAACAGTCAGAATAAATGTGACCCATCTTACTATTACATGTAACTCATGTCATTATAAGAAGATATAACTCATGTTAAGTCAGATCTGTGTAGTCAAACTATACAATCAAAATTTAAATCTTTTTTGAACATTCATTTTAAGATATTTTAGGACGGAAGTAGTATTTTGAAAAATAAAGGCAGAGGTGGTGTGAGAGTTGTTTTACCAGGACAACAACATCTCTGGCTGCCAAGGCCAAAATGTCTGCACATGAAACCACCCCCGGGCATGCAGCCTCAACGGCTTGTTTCGCCTTTATGACCGTGTCAAAACCATCTCCGGCAAGGGAAATGTTATCTTGGGCATCCTTTTCCGCATCTCCGTTTGGCGATGCAATCATCACCGAGGCATCACATCCCTGCACCAAAAAAAAAATACAATTGGGAAAAAAATCAAATTCGGGGTATGTGCAGTCGATGCAAAACAGTTACGGAGACATATAAATCACGTTATTATAAAATGTAACCTGTGTTACTATGATTGTTAAAATCCGACTCAATTTATTACAAGCGTAACTCATGTTACTAAAGATGTAACTTATACACTATATAAATCAGATTGTCATGCAGTCCAACTGCATATGCCCCAAATCAATTATCATGAACCATATGCAAGTACTTTTGAGGCCAAATATATATATATATATATATATATATATAAGTATGTAATTATATACGATGTAACTCATGTACTATATAAATCTGACTGTCATGCAGTCCAACTGTACAGGTCCCAGATATTATATCAGCGATGAACCATATGCAAGCACTTTAGAGGCTAGAGGTATATATACGTACCTCGACAAAGCAGTCATGGAAGAAGAGGCGAAGAGTGGCTGGGATCGTCGTGAAAGTCTGTTGGAACTTAGTTGCCACGGTCTGCTGCACGATACTCTCGACAAGAGGACATCGTGGACCGTAGAAATTCTCGACCAGTTGGCCTTCTCCTCTGCAAACAAGAACCAAAATATTCAACCAAAAGAAGCCTTTCCATGCCTCCATTTTCTGTTTCTTGCTGCAACACCTCTTCAACTTAATTTTCTCTTCTAGACATCTCATTGAAATATTCTTATGTATATATAGAGTCAAAAAAAGGAGGAGGAGAAGTTGGATGATAATGAGGAAAATAATATGACCCCTTCTACTAAGATTACTATTTTTATTCTTATTTTTTGAAATAAAAGAACATTCATATTATATAATGCAGAATGTGGTTTTACTTCGTCTTGAACTACAAATTAGAATATAGGAATAAGTATATAATTAAACATGACAAATTGCAAGGGTTGGTTACCAAAAAAACATCAAGAGTTTCCCTAAGAACCTCTTCTTGCGCGTTATACGCCTTTTGATCTTTGTTGATTAGTACGTAGATTTCAACCATCCTTAATAATTAAACATTCCAGTTGCGGAGCCAGAAATTTTCGTTAACGGGGGCAAAGATTGCACAACATACAAATTTTAACTATATTTTAGTCAATAGATGCAAAAAAGAAAAATCTAGTGTATTGCTACTTTTATTTAAAATGGGGCAAAAATCAACAAATTGCACTAAACTCCCAATTTTTTGTAAATTTTGTACTAATGAATTTTTATTTTTTAAAAATCAGTGGGGGCAATTGCCCCCTTTGAATCTCATGTAGCTCCGCCACTGGAACATTCCTTCTTGATTTCGCACCATACTTAAATGAACATTCTTTCTTAATGTAAAGCAATGAAAAAATGACTTTGTAGGCATTTTTTGTAACAAATGCGCACAAGTACCCAAATTGGAATTTAGCAGTCTTAACGATTCAAATATTCGTTCTTGATTTCGCACCATACTTAAATGAACATTCTTTCTTATATAAACAATGAAAAAATGACTTTGTAGGCATTTTTTTTGTAACAAATGCGCACAAGTACCCAAATTCGAATTTAGTTGTCTTAACGATTCAAATAAGCTCTTAATTAAATGAACGACTTCTGATTTGAGAGGACTATCAAGCCGTCTCAGACGGGTCCCATATCCCTAACTCTAAGCACCCCTGTTAATATTGTTATTCAACTTAATAAATTTGTGGTAGTACAAGTATATAAGTACATTGAAAACGATAATTTTGTAAGTGAATATAATAATTTGCTTAAAAGGGTGAAAATTGGGTATTATTTAGGGATGGAAGAGTACAAGTATATGCTAATGTCAAGGCTGAAATTTGAAGAGATGGATTTGTGAGGTAATGCACATAAGACTTGGAAAATTCAACTCCATTTTTTATTTGATAAAATATTGATTAGTCACAAGTTTACTAGTATATTTATTTGGGTGATTGTGCAATAGAAAAAGACATTTTAACTAAACATCCACCTGCTATAGTATTGATGTCAATATTTGTGTTCTAATTTTTAGCTGAGGTTGGACAACAATGACATTAACTTAACACGAAACTAGAAAATCCAAATTGCTTCACATACCAAAATGAAAGTCGTTTCTCGAATGTTACCTCAATATTAACTGTGTACTAAGTCTTGTTAGATCAATGTGGCTTGCAACACAAATAATTTGGTACCTTCCATAAATAAAATCATAACTATGACATTAATATAAAGTATGGTCAAAATAGTCAATGTGTAGAATCCCTGAAATGTTGTTTATCTATCTTTGATGGGCAAGATGGTAAATCAACATTACTTCATCATCCAATTGTTCCAACAATTGGTATCAGAGCCCCGCTCATTATTTAGTGTGGCATTCAGGGATTAAAATTGTTCCAATTGTTGGAACAATTTTAATCCCTGAATGCCACACTCATATTTAAGTAAGAGAAAGAGGAAAGATGAAGCGGAAGCATGTAATAAATGTATACCTGTTGAATCCATTATTGAGTCTTGAAGGGAGATTAAGGATGATGAAGATGTAGGGAGATGATCTTCTAAGTGAGAGTGTCTCTTAAGTTTCTCAGAATTTCTTCTAGATAATTATGAAGAGAGTATGTAGAGAGAAAAGTAAGAATCAAGTATGTTTAAGGCTTTATGGAGGGGTCTTTATATAGTAAACATGGTGACACTTCAAATAGGGACCATACCTATTCATTTCCAAAGCAATGTTGATTTAGCATCTTGCCCATCAAAGATAGATAAATAACATTTCAGGGATTCTACACATTGACTATTTTGACCATACTTTATATTAATGTCATAGTTATGATTTTATTTATGGAAGGTACCAAATTATTTGTGTTGCAAGCCTCATTGATCTAACAATCTCCCACTTGGGTTGCAAAACAAATTTCTTCCTTTAAATCATAAGTACAACATAAATGATAACCCAAATGTGCACTTTGTTATCACTTATAACAATCTCGTCCATTAGCCATACAAGTATAGAACTAAAGGGGCAGTCGTTGTAATTGATTCGCAACTAAACCCACTATAATTACATATACAAATTCTAACTAAATGACATAGATCAAAAGTATAGATGTGTAGCATGGATCTTAATGAATATATACATATTCTTCCAACTAGTCCAACTTTAACCAAATGAGATCAATAATAATAATAGAACAATAAAATTGAAGAAACAACACAAACTCCCACTATATTAAATGTTATCAAAAGTTGTTACACCCATATGAGCAACATGCTCGTGAAACACTAAAGGTGATAACGCCTTAGTAAACGGATCCGCTAACATAGAGTTTGTTTCTATAAGTTGTATCCCTTTCGTTCATATTGTACTCTTTTCTTTATAACAAGATAATTAATGTCTAAATCCATAAACTCTTGTTAGAGTACAGAACTGCTACCTGATAGTCATTTCTTAATTGGTCTTTCGACACTTGTTTTGACAAATTACAGTCCATTAAAACATATGCAGCCATATATTTAACTAATGTCGGAATACCTAATGATCTCAAGATGATCCGACTTCAAAACATAGGCATGTAGTTCTTTAGTGTTTTGTAAATACTTCTATCATTCTTTTGGCTGCTACTTAATGTTCTTTACAGATTGCTTTGGTATTGACCAAGCATCCCAAAATGTAAGATATACATATACATTAAGCTTCCTACTGCTGATGTAAAGAGGGAATTTTCCATATACTTGGATTCAAAATTTACTTTTAGGACACTGTTTGAGACTAAGAATGTCTCCTTTAAAATTAGGGGTGTCATGTGGTTTACATTTTTGCATGCTAAACCTTTTGTAATACCTTTCCATATGGCCTTTTGTGATAATCCTAAAACATCTCGTGAGTGATCACGGTGAATTTGGATTCTTAATATAAAGATGCCTTACCAAGATCTTTCATTTCAAATAAGAAATTTCTTAGTTTCCTTAATAAGGTTCATATCATTACTAGCAAGCAAAATCATCATCCATATATAAGACCAAAATTATAAATTTACTCCCACTGAACTTATGGTATATACAATCTTAATCAAGATTCTTTTCAAAACCAAATAAAAATAACTTGATTAAGTACCATTGATGAGAAACTTGCTTGAGTCCACAAATGGATTTCTTTAAATTCACAAACTAATTGCTTAGTTTGATCCAAAGCAACCATATATTCCTCAATGTCTCCATTAAGGAAATTTGTCTTTATATCCATTTGATAAACTTCAAGATCATAATATGCTATATGTGCCATAATGATCTAAAAGTGTTTTTAGAAGATACCGGAAAAGTGCTTTCTTTATAATTAATGTCTTCCTTTTGAGTCAAATATTTAACAATTAGATGGGCTTTATATCTTTCCATATTACCTTGTGAATCCTTTTGGTCATAAAGATTAATTTAATCCCAATAGGTTTCACATCTTTAGGTAATGGGACAAGATCCCAAACGTTGTTATCCTTATGGATTTTAACCCTTCATTTATGACATTAATTTACTATATGAGAATTAGAACTATTAATGGTTTCATGGAAAGTGAGAGACTCATCTCCCACTAAACCTAAGTGTCCTTTATTCTCGGCAATATACACTTCATAATTATCCGGATTTGCACTTTCTTCTTACTCTATTGGATCTTCCAAAGGGCACCGGTTCTATCTTATTTTGAGGTTGTTGAATTTCCTTCTTATGATCAACATTTCCATGTTGTTCAATATTTATAGGGAAATCATATTTATTTTGAATTGTATGTTCTTCTTGAATGTCAAGTTCAAAACTTGATATCCAATTGGAACTATGGGAAGTGGTATATAAATGGATTCCATACAAATGAATTCCTCTTCCTTTTCAAATTCAAAATATTACTCCAAATTCTCCCACTAAATTCAACATCCTTAAAAGAAACTAGCATTTCTCGTTTTTCAAAACGTTCTAACTTTCGGGTTGTAAAATTTATATATCCCCTAGTTCTCTCGGCTTACCCCATGAATAACTACTAATAATCTTACGTCTAACTTGCCCTTAGTAGACTTATAAAGTCTATCCTTATGCTAGACAACCCCATAAATGAATATGATTTAAGGACGAATAAGGAACGCGTCCTTAAATCATTAATGGTTTATATTAGTAGCCTTAGAGGGAGCTTTAATGAGAATAAAGGTTGCGGCTTTAACGTATCGCCCATAATGAGTGAGGTAAGAGAAGTATAAAACATACTTATTACCATATCCTTAAGGATTTCAATATGTCTCTATTACAATATTCATGCTAGGCGTACCCGGCTCAATGTAGAGAGAGATAATCCCACACTCTTTCAAAATAGCGAGTAAAAAGGACCTAGACTCACACGCCCCAAGTCCCGGGATTCCCTAATAGAACCTCGAACCTGGTGCGCGTAACTAACAAGAAACAAGAAACTAACGGGAAACAGGAACAATACCTGTTAAAAACAAAACTGACATGATATATATACTCAAGAGTAGGGAGCTAAGATAGCTCACACGAGTCCTAGACCAAGAAAATTAAAACCAAACAAGGTTACATACAGCGGAAGACATGCCTAGCAAATAAGCTGGCATCAAGAACTGTCTAGGGACAACAAATACTACCCCAATACAAGCCCAGAGTTTATTAACTCATACAAAATCGTCCTTACCAAAATATAAAAGGACACTAACTTCGAACAAGAATATCCTGCTTAGTAAGTTCCCAGCTAAGTCGAGCCTCACTGAGTACTATCCCCTGCTTTCCTGGGGGGGGGGGAAACAATTAAACAAATAAAGGGTGAGATAAATCTCAGTAAACTATTAACATGCAACTATATGTCATGTTATCATGCAATACAAGTAGATACTCAACTAAACATATATCAAGTATCATCAAGTAACAAGTATAGGAGAGGCTAAGCCAACTCAACAAGTAATCAAGCTCAAGAAAGGTTCAGGTAACAAGTAGTCAAGTAGAGTGAGAGGCTAAAAGAGCTCACCAAGATGCACATAGGCCTATCACGCATTGTACCTGAATCCTTCCTTATTTCTCCCAAGAATACCATTTGTTGTCGATGCTTTTCTAGCTGAGGACAACCAAGAACAGGAACAAGAGACTGCTGTGCAGTATATAAGAAGACCTGGTAACCAGTGTCATCCACAAGAACAAGATCCACGTGGTGAACAGGACAGGAGTTAGCATTCACTTAGGTCAGGCTTATTGCTCCAACCAAGGAAGCTATGCCCTTACTATGGCCGGTAGTAAGGGGTCAGGCGGAAATACATAGGGACCCGATTGTCACTTAAACCCCAGCTCTCGCGACAAGCGTGAACCTATATATTTTCGAACAAGCAAGGAGAACCAGCTGGACTCACCAAGAATGCACAAGTAGATGTTTACTTGAACTACGAGAACAGAACTCAGTCCCTTATTAGTGGACTATTCTTTATGCACCATGTAATCATGTATCATGTGCTCACGAGAATATGAACCATGTAATTATGTATCATGTGCTCACGAGAATATGCACCATGTAATTATGTATCATGTGCTCACGAGAATACAAGTACACGTACTCAATTATTGCGAATACCAATCAAGTTCAACTATGGCACGTAAGTGTCCATGTAACACGATCAATCCAAGTTAGGGTCTATTAATAACAGACCTCAATCACGTAGTAGGGTATATCATTTAGTCACATGCCAAGTTTGCACGTACATATTTATGTCACGTTTACCACATTAAGGTGTCTATCACGATACCCTTACTATCAAATAGAGCCCAATACCTTAGACCCTAAACACGTAGTAGAATATGTCACCTTGTACCTAGACACAGTCATACTTCACATATATGTATCGTTAGTAATCGAATACATTTTCTAACACATATTGTGTTCTGTAGTTACTCTTATTAACTTAAATCGTAGTATTCACGATTATATGAATGATCTTCATATTACACTAGTCCTTATTTTCTTTAGGAACTCATTTCAAGACAAGATATCTTCTTTATATTTTATATACTTCATTGAGTATATACACGATTAAAAACTAAATCACTAGCACTTTAGTGTTTGTTCATAACACTTACAATACACACGTATCAAGTTCAAGTATGTAGTAGAGTTAATCATTCTCTATCTGGTTCCATATCCCAACTCTTTTGGTTATTCATATCATGTATCAAGTAATCAAGAAGTAACATTCTATCAAGTAAATATATGCAAGATTTGCATATACACATCAAGACTCTTTCAAGTTTATTACCATACACCTATATTGGTGTCAAGGCACGTACAAGATTTTATAATCTTATTTTCAAGTCTTAATCCAATTATTTGGATGTTCAAGTCATGTACAAGATTTTATTGTCTTATACTTCAAGTTACTGTCTCATCTTAAGACATTCAAGACATTCAGGACATTCAGGACATTCAAGACATTCAAGCTCTAGACATTAGTTGGTGTCCCTAAGGTACACAAACATTGACTTCAAGACACATAAAAGAGTTATTACTCTTATATTCAAGGTATCATTTAATTATGATTCAAGTCCACATTTCCTTTGTTCACAAAGGGACTATTTTTCAGTACTAGAGTGTTCTACAACACTTATCTAGGCCATCTAGGGTAGTACCCTAAACCTAGACCAAGAATACTTCGAGTTCAAATTAAGTAAATGAGCTAGACAACTCATACTTACGAGTTCTTAATCCCCTACATAGGATATTCAATCTCAAGTCATTGTTTTAATGCCCCTAAGGTGCACAATCATTGGTTTCAAGACAAGTATAACACATAAGTGCTTGTTCATAGCACTTTCAAGACATATAAAAGAGTTCTTCCTTTTATACTCAAGTTCTCATTTTAATTTAATGAGTAATCATGTTCAAGACTCACTTCTGATACCCCTAAGGTATCACAATACTTACTAGGACATCTTATCCTAAGGCTATATGCCTTAACAAGGGTTATTTCCAACTTATACAATCATTAAACAAGTTTTACAATTTTGCAGGACATATGGGCGGCCGCACAAAATGGTGTGGACGGTCGCCCAAAATCAGGCTTTCCAAGAACAAAATACTTCATATAGATGGGCGGTCGCCCAGCCCAAAATGGGCGGTCGCCCAAGGCCCAAAAATGCCAAAATCCGAATTCTTTCCCAGGTTAAATAATTTTCCGTCCCAAGCGTAGGAGTAACTTTTATTAACTCTTAGGCAATACCCAAAACATTATTTCAGGCTCAATTCATTTCTTTTACCGTCCCATAAATAATAGGACAATTTCCTTTTATTCCAATTTAATATTTCACCGATCCAAAAGTATAAGTACAATTTTATTTTATACTAATATACCCATCTAGGGATACTTCCATTCATTTCCCCGTACCACAAATAATGGTACGATTTTTCTAATAATATTTAAATCAAGTTACTATTTTACCGTCTCACGAATAGGAGTACAATTTTTCTATACTTTTCTTTTGACAAACCCTGTAGTCTACTTTTTCAAGTTTCCTTCATATGCATACGCAGTATATTTATACTCCCTTCGTCCCAAAATTACAAGTATCACAATAATTGCTCAAAACGAAATTTTAACAAGAACAAGTAGCGGGAATAACATATATACATGTTATTACAAGTAAGGGGGAGTTAATAACTTACCTAGTCAAAAATCAAGTTGACCCAAATTAATTTCTGATCGGTCTGGAACGCTCTATTCAACGCCACGAATATTTATCCGGGACCAGAATCACGAACGGATGGATAATTAAGCTCGAGGAGTAGAGAATAAGAAGAATTCCGTCTCAAACTTTGGAACAGAGAAGAAAGATCGAGAGAAATGGAGATAATGCTTTCTCAGTGAAAGCATAACACAAGATATACTTGCAAGTTACCAAGAATTGCACCTAGGCCCCTCAAGTTCTAACTTTGACAAAAAGGCCCCTAAACTTTCAACTTTGACATTTAACCACCTTAATTTTTTTTAAAGTAATTAAATAATTAACTCAAATAAAATAGCATATAAATATGCTAGCCAAGAATTTAACAAGCACGTTAAATATTTAACAAGAATAAAGATGGGATGAGTGAGGTAAGAGAAGTATAAAACATACTTATTACCATATCCTTAAGGATTTCAATATGTCTCTATTACAATATTCATGCTAGGCGTACCCGGCTCAATGTAAAGAGAGATAATCCCACACTCTTTCAAAATAGCGAGTAAAAAGGACCTAGACGTTGTTCCTTTTAACAACATTCCAAAGATGTATACACCATCATGAGTGACCCTAATGTTCTTAATAGTCTTCAAAGTTGATTTCCAACTTTGTCTTTATAAGACTTTTACAACGTCCAAATTCAATATTTTATGAAGCAAATAAATGTATTCAAACTAAGAGTTAGTCATTTTGAACATAATAACTATTGTTGACCTTTTTCATGAAGGAATAATTAATGGCCTACAAATATCCGAATGCATTAGTTCATTGAGACACTTGATGCTCTCGAGAATACTATAATGTTTGTAAATTTACTTTAAGGCATTTAATGCAAAAGTATTTTCCAAATTATCAAGTTTGTTTAAGATTTTTCTTTAACATAAGCTTATCAATTTTCCTCTTGGAAATATGACCCAAATGCCTATGCTTTAATAAAATATAAACTTTACTTGATAACTTTTGCTTTCTAGTTTTGGTTTCATTATTTAAGGGACACATTTATTGTTTGAATAATGTCAAGTAAATAAAGAACACTTGACAAAGTACTAGTACCAACAACCTTGGAATTTAAAATAAAAATCACATTTATAAAAGATGAACAAAATAACCTTTTTTGTTCAATAGTGTGATAAATATCAAATTCCGTCTAAATGACGGTACAACAAATGTATTATTTATACAAATAACACTAAGCACTTTAACAATAACCAAAATTCCCAATGCCTTTCACTTCAACCGGATCCCGGCTTCCATATAGATGAATCCTTCATCTTCTCCAGGACTTCGGTATTTCAGGCAATCCTACATAGACATTCATTATGTGAGTTGGTGTAACATAATTCAACCACTATGTATATGTAGGAAATGAAACCAAATTAGCCTTTATCACAAATAATTCCAAATGACATACCTTTCTTAGCACGCCAAGCGTGATACTTAGGGCAGCGTACTTCATGTGAGTGAGGTCCTTGCAAAAGAAGCATTCCTCTTTATGATCATGAGATGATCCCTTAAGCTTCTTTTTACTTGCAACCGCAATGTCCTTCCATTTTCTCTTTGTCCCATGAGAAGAGGTAGATGCCAAACATCCCTCAATCGTATCAAGGAATGTTTTAGCATCAACGTCCTTGGAGACACCGTCCAAAATGGTCTCCGGGACAACTATATTCATGATCATTAGGCTCACGCGGTTGGAGCGTTCCCATTTCTCATTATTTAAGCAATCTTCTTGAGTGCTTATATCAGAAAGAGGAAGAGGAAACGGTTCCCTTAATGCGTGATCTATGTCCATATAGCCTAAGATCATCATTAATTTATTTTTCCAAGTTTTAAAATTAGTCCCGTTAAGCATCGGTAAAGTACTCATAGCAGTAATCACGGATGAAGCAATAAGTAAATCTGTTGGGTTTTGAGAACAAAAAGAATACAAAACAATAATAAGTAAATACATTATGAATTAAAAGATTAATTATATCAAATGAAATCCATCAATAAAGCAATTAAGATGACATCAAAACTAATCTTTGGATTGCGAATTGACTCATAAATAATTACTTTAGATGACAAGTAATTTGAACAATATTTGATTAAATGCTTAATCTTTCTTTGGGTAGTCTTAAGCATTTAATAAAATTACTAAATGTTCATTTTATATGTCATCTCATGAATGCTTAAGACTTTCTTAGTACGTGGCGTTGTTCAACCTTAGTCGTTCCACCAATCCGTTCGGATGGTTGAGGAGACCAGTCAAGGTTTCCAGCCTGATATACCATCGTTAGTCAAATGTCAAGATCTTCTTTGGAAAATTCAAGTCATTCATATCTTAAACATTCAACACTTTAATAATTTTGCATTTAAATAACGTTAATCACTTAGGTGATAATATTATTTAAATAATGAATAAAATTATTTAAGCATATAATTAATCCAAGCTTTAAGGTTTAAAAAGTGAATGTTTTTGTTCAAGAGAAAACAACAAAATAGTGCAGAAACAATGAATGTTGCTTTCGACATACTTAGCACGACCGTGCCAAACAAAGGGCACGACCGTGCCAAAATATGGGGAAAAAACATGTTTTCACGGTGCAGATAGCACGACCGTGCTAAATAATAGACACGACCGTGCCAAACGAAACGGTCCGACCGGATTAAACAACACACCCGTCCGGACCGGCACAACTGTACACACCGGTTCAAGGTAATAGAGGTGCACGGTCGTGCCAAACAAAGAGCACGACCGTGCCATATAATCTGCACTTCTGAATTTTTGTCTAAATTTTCCTCAAAATCAAATGAATTGCAAGTAGATCCGCATGGTATGTACTTAAAACATAAAACCATGTTATTTAGGATAATCTTGCTTTTAAAAAATAATGGAATCAAGTGAGTAGATCCACATAGTATGTTTATTACAACATAAACCATGCTTTTAAGGGATAGTCTCACATGAACCATTTTAAAGAACAAAAACCTTTCAAACCATTTACTTAATTTAGATGAAGATCATCAGCACTCTATTAATGAATTAGAGTCCCTAATCGACATCAAAAACCTTAAGATTCAACAGGAAAAATGAATCATAGTTAAAGCGGTTTAATGCTTTTTCTTAATACAAGAACTCAAACTCAAACTAAATAATGAGCGGGGCTCTGATACCAATTGTTGGAACAATTTTAATCCCTGAATGCCACACTCATATTTAAGTAAGAGAAAGAGGATAGATGAAGCGGAAGCATGTAATAAATGTATACCTGTTGAATCCATTATTGAGTCTTGAAGGGAGATTAAGGATGATGAAGATGTAGGGAGATGATCTTCTAAGTGAGAGTGTTTCTTAAGTTTCTCAGAATTTCTTCTAGATAATTATGAAGAGAGTATGTAGAGAGAAAAGTAAGAATCAAGTATGTTTAAGGCTTGATGGAGGGGCCTTTATATAGTAAACATGGTGACTTCAAATATGGACCATACCTATTCATTTCCAAAGCAATGTTGATTTACCATCTTGCCCATCAAAGATAGATAAATAACATTTCAGGGATTCTACACATTGACTATTTTGACCATACTTTATATTAATGTCATAGTTATGATTTTATTTATGGAAGGTACCAAATTATTTGTGTTGCAAGCCACATTGATCTAACAATCTCGTATCAAGGGATGTCTTAGCATCAACGTCCTTGGAGACACCGTCCAAAATGGTCTCCGGGACAACTATATTCATGATCATTAGGCTCACGCGGTTGGAGCGTTCCCACTTCTAATTATTTAAGCAATCTTCTTGAGTGCTTATATCAGAAAGAGGAAGAGGAAACGGTTCCCTTAATGCGTGATCTATGTCCATATAGCCTAAGATCATCATCAATTTATTTTTCCAAGTTTTAAAATTAGTCCCGTTAAGCATCGGTAAAGTACTCATAGCAGTAATCACGGATGAAGCAATAAGTAAATCTGTTGGGTTTTGAGAACAAAAAGAATACAAAACAATAATAAGTAACTACATTATGAATTAAAAGATTAATTATATCAAATGAAATCCATCAATAAAGCAATTAACATGACATCAAAACTAATCTTTGGATTGCGAATTGACTCATAAATAATTACTTTAGATGACAAGTAATTTGAACAATATTTGATTAATGTTTAATCTTCCTTTGGGTAGTCTTAAGCATTTAATAAAATTACTAAATGTTCATTTTATATGTCATCTCATGAATGCTTAAGACTTTCTTAGTACGTGGCGTTGTTCAACCTTAGTCGTTCCACCAATCCGTTCGGATGGTTGAGGAGACCAGTCAAGGTTTCCAACCTGATATACCATCGTTAGTCAAATGTCAAGATCTTCTTTGGAAAATTCAAGTCATTCATATCTTAAACATTCAACACTTTAATAATTTTGCATTTAAATAACGTTAATCACTTAGGTGATAATATTATTTAAATAATGAATAAAATTATTTAAGCATATAATTAATCCAAGCTTTAAGGTTTAAAAAGTGAATGTTTTTGTTCAAGAGAAAACAACAAAATAGTGCAGAAACAATGAATGTTGCTTTCGACATACTTAGCACGACCGTGCCAAACAAAGGGCACGACCGTGCCAAAACATGGGGAAAAAACATGTTTTCACGGTGCAGATAGCACGACCGTGCTAAATAATAGACACGACCGTGCCAAACGAAACGGTCCGACCGGATTAAACAACACACCCGTCCGGACCGGCACAACTGTACACACCGGTTCAAGGTAATAGAGGTGCACGGCCGTGCCAAACAAAGAGCACGACCGTGCCATATAATCTGCACTTCTGAATTTTTGTCTAAATTTTCCTCAAAATCAAATGAATTGCAAGTAGATCCGCATGGTATGTACTTAAAACATAAAACCATGTTATTTAGGATAATCTTGCTTTTAAAAAATAATGGAATCAAGTGAGTAGATCCACATAGTATGTTTATTACAACATAAACCATGCTTTTAAGGGATAGTCTCACATGAACCATTTTAAAGAACAAAAACCTTTCAAACCATTTACTTAATTTAGATGAAGATCATCAGCACTCTATTAACGAATTAGAGTCCCTAATCGACATCAAAAACCTTAAGATTCAACAGGAAAAATGAATCATAGTTAAAGCGGTTTAATGCTTTTTCTTAATACAAGAACTCAAACTCAAACTAAATAATGAGCGGGGCTCTGATACCAATTGTTGGAACAATTTTAATCCCTGAATGCCACACTCATATTTAAGTAAGAGAAAGAGGATAGATGAAGCGGAAGCATGTAATAAATGTATACCTGTTGAATCCATTATTGAGTCTTGAAGGGAGATTAAGGATGATGAAGATGTAGGGAGATGATCTTCTAAGTGAGAGTGTTTCTTAAGTTTCTCAGAATTTCTTCTAGATAATTATGAAGAGAGTATGTAGAGAGAAAAGTAAGAATCAAGTATGTTTAAGGCTTGATGGAGGGGCCTTTATATAGTAAACATGGTGACACTTCAAATATGGACCATACCTATTCATTTCCAAAGCAATGTTGATTTACCATCTTGCCCATCAAAGATAGATAAATAACATTTCAGGGATTCTACACATTGACTATTTTGACCATACTTTATATTAATGTCATAGTTATGATTTTATTTATGGAAGGTACCAAATTATTTGTGTTGCAAGCCACATTGATCTAACAATCTCGTATCAAGGGATGTTTTAGCATCAACGTCCTTGGAGACACCGTCCAAAATGGTCTCCGGGACAACTATATTCATGATCATTAGGCTCACGCGGTTGGAGCGTTCCCACTTCTCATTATTTAAGCAATCTTCTTGAGTGCTTATATCAGAAAGAGGAAGAGGAAACGGTTCTCTTAATGCGTGATCTATGTCCATATAGCCTAAGATCATCATCAATTTATTTTTCCAAGTTTTAAAATTAGTCCCGTTAAGCATCGGTAAAGTACTCATAGCAGTAATCACGGATGAAGCAATAAGTAAATCTGTTGGGTTTTGAGAACAAAAAGAATACAAAACAATAATAAGTAACTACATTATGAATTAAAAGATTAATTATATCAAATGAAATCCATCAATAAAGCAATTAACATGACATCAAAACTAATCTTTGGATTGCGAATTGACTCATAAATAATTACTTTAGATGACAAGTAATTTGAACAATATTTGATTAAATGTTTAATCTTCCTTTGGGTAGTCTTAAGCATTTAATAAAATTATTAAATGTTCATTTTATATGTCATCTCATGAATGCTTAAGACTTTCTTAGTACGTGGCGTTGTTCAACCTTAGTCGTTCCACCAATCCGTTCGGATGGTTGAGGAGACCAGTCAAGGTTTCCAACCTGATATACCATCGTTAGTCAAATGTCAAGATCTTCTTTGGAAAATTCAAGTCATTCATATCTTAAACATTCAACACTTTAATAATTTTGCATTTAAATAACGTTAATCACTTAGGTGATAATATTATTTAAATAATGAATAAAATTATTTAAGCATATAATTAATCCAAGCTTTAAGGTTTAAAAAGTGAATGTTTTTGTTCAAGAGAAAACAACAAAATAGTGCAGAAACAATGAATGTTGCTTTCGACATACTTAGCACGACCGTGCCAAACAAAGGGCACGACCGTGCCAAAATATGGGGAAAAAACATGTTTTCACGGTGCAGATAGCACGACCGTGCTAAATAATAGACACGACCGTGCCAAACGAAACGGTCCGACCGGATTAAACAACACACCCGTCCGGACCGGCACAACTGTACACACCGGTTCAAGGTAATAGAGGCGCACGGCCGTGCCAAACAAAGAGCATGACCGTGCCATATAATCTGCACTTCTGAATTTTTGTCTAAATTTTCCTCAAAATCAAATGAATCGCAAGTAGATCCGCATGGTATGTACTTAAAACATAAAACCATGTTATTTAGGATAATCTTGCTTTTAAAAAATGATGGAATCAAGTGAGTAGATCCACATGGTATGTTTATTACAACATAAACCATGCTTTTAAGGGATAGTCTCACATGAACCATTTTAAAGAACAAAAACTTTTCAAACGATTTACTTAATTTAGATGAAGATCATCAGCACTCTATTAACGAATTAGAGTCCCTAATCGACATAAAAAACCTTAAGATTCAACAGGAAAAATGAATCATAGTTAAAGCGGTTTAATGCATTTTCTTAATACAAGAACTCAAACTCAAACTAAATATCTCCCAAAATAAATGTTCAGATTTCATTTTAATAGATATCTGAAATCTCTATGTTTTATACAATTTAGTGGCAAAGATTCATATATAATCATTTAATCATTTTATTCAAACATTTTGTTTTGCAAATATAAAGAAACTAGTGGAAAAAAATTGGTAAAAATAATTAGGAACAAAAGTTTTTTTTTTTTTTTTTTTAAAAAAAAATAATTTAGGACGAAAATAGACATTTATTTAGGAAGTAACTTTTTTTAATTTCATCTTAAAATAAAATAGTGCATTTTAAAATAAAAATAATTGCAATTTTACCATAATACAAGCAATGTACAAACAAATACGGAGTAACATATACTCGTATTATTTTTTAATTAATGCTTTAACAATTAAACACTGATATTTATTATTGAGAACTTCAGTGTTATACATGTTTGTCATTTGTGAAATATAATTTCAAGAATAGATTTTTTTTAAACTACTACTACATCCGTCCCAAAATGTATGTCTTGAAAAGTTTTCAGACATTCATATTGGGAAAGAGGGAGTATATTATGAACTTGAACTGAAAACATCTTAAGTACGAACCTGTACTGAAAAATTCTTCTTATCTTGCAATCAACGTACGTCTTTTCCTTTCACTTTATCAACCTGCACAACCACAAACAATTTGTAAGCTTAGGAAGGCACTGGAATCGGATTTCCGTGAAGCTTATGGACTACTTTAGATTAAAATTATCCAAATTTCATATGGTAAAAGTCGCTAATGTGAAAAACTTATCCCTTTACTGAATAGTTATTCGACAGATCACATAAATTTAATAGATGTATTGTGTAGCTTTGAATTATTGCTTTAGTACCAGTAAGCATATTTAAATATTCGTAAAATTCAAACGGAAATGCACTTTGCTTAAATTTCTACTATGAGTAATTGACTTCTTGTTGTAGTCATCTAGATTATACGAGTTCAAATTAAGATCCTCAGAAAATGTCAATATGGCAGCTCGACACCTAAAAAGTATTTTGTTAAACAAATGTATTCAATTTATGTGAACTATATTCATATTATTATACTTAAAAATGATTTTGTTAACTACTGAAGTTTGTGAGCAGGCATGCCAACTTTTTAATTATGTTTGAAACTCCAACTGTTGGAGAAATCATTTATTGCACTGTTTGTTCATGCTAAGATGAATAATGCATAAGCTGACAAAAAATAATTGAGTACGTTTTCAGAATTGATAAAACTTTTGAGGATGCAGGGGGCCCAATTTTAAATCTAACCAATTTCAAGCATTCATTTAACAATAAGATATACACAAATGAACAAATAACTTTTATAACAGTAAGATGTTAGACTTAATCTACGAGTTAATTGTTTAAATTTCTACTCTTTTTTATCTCTCATAACTTAAAATATCATACTCCCTCCGTCCCAAAATGATCATCACATTTGATTATTTAAACTTTTTAAGGATACAAACACTTGCATGCTTCACTAGCCATGTTGTGTTTATACACATTTAAGCCTAAATTGTAGAAATGAGAAGAATACAACGAAAAATAACAAATGAGAAGATCATTTTGGGACGGAGGGAATATTTTAAATCTCAAAATATGAGGATCTGCATTAAATGACTGAAGTTCTTAGAAATCTGTATTTTTCACTCAATCAAAAAAAGAAAACCAAAATTTTTAAATAAATAAAAATTGTAGCATAAAATTGAGAATATTAATATCGACAGCAGGTTAGACAAAATTTTGGTTGGGGAACAAATTACCCTAATTATGATCTCAAAATAAACATTTATCTTCAAAATGAGTTAACTTTTTTAAAATTAATGATAAGTAACATGAAATACACACCTAATCTTAAGAATTTCAAATTAAATAAAAATTCGTAAAAAAAAAAGGATTGAGAAAATACCCAAGTTGAAGGCTCGGAATGACAGAAATTGTCATTGATTAATTTCATTAATCTCAGTTGAAATCCTACAACAAGGATTTCCTCGGAAACCATCGAATGTTTACGGTAGTTAAACGGTCATTTAAAAGCGCCGCCATCAAGAAAGTTTTATGATGCTAAGAAGATGAAGGGTATTTCGATGGTGGTGAAGTTGGCTCTTTAAATTTAAGATACCACGACAATGGAGGACTACATCAAAATATGAGAAAGAGATAGAAATATAGAGCGGCGGTGAGGATGGTTACGGTTTGTGAACGAGAGATGAAAAGAAAGAGAAAGGCAGAGCAGCGGTGAGGATGAGTTAGGGTTTGTGAACGAGAGACGAAAAGAAAGAGAAAGACAGAGCAGCGGTGAGGATGGGTTATGGTTTGCGAACGAGAGAGACAAAAGAGAGAGAGAGAGAGCGGCGCTAAGAATTGATTAGGTTTAGGGTTTGTGTAATTGTAATGCTTCTATATGACAGTTTTGTTATTGGGTTACTGATTGGGCTTCTTAACACTCCATATTACACCATATTAATTTGGGCAGTATGTTTTTTAAGGACCGGCTGCAATTTATTTGTGCTAGAAATTATACCCAGATATTGGGTTTTTTTTTTCCAAAATGTATTAGATTTGTCTTTAATAATTAGTTTATTCCTATATTTATTTTGTTAAATTAAAATAACTACTTAATTATAATGGTACTTGTAAATTATTTTGTATTTAATAATTGTTTATTTCTAAAAAGACCTGTTTTTTGTCATATTCAGTTGTATGTTTCTTTGTTTAAAGTAAATGCTCGTGTGCTGAATCGATGAGAATAGTTTGTGATGAAGAGGGAAATACTGTGGATTCAGAGGTAAACACTAAATAGTTATTAGTGATTTGATTTATTTTGTCTGGTGAAGTTTTTAATATGTATACTTTTACTAAATAAAAACTTTTTTTTTTCTATGGAGAACGAATACAAGCAACAGTTCCTACGAAATTGATAATCAAGTTTAAAAACAAATTGCATCAGGGACAACTAAATATAATCTCTTATCTTATTGTTGCGGATGCTGGTCGGGGATTCAAAATTGTGGCTCATCGATACAAAGAAATTTTTTAAACTTTGTAATTATACTATTAATTTAATGTTTACCGATTTTTAATTACATTTATAGCTATTCATTTTTCATTTATTTATCAAAGTCAGTTACCCGTGCCTTTAAGGCACGGGTGTAACACTAGTTTTTTAATTAATGCTTTAACAACTAAACACTGATATTTATTATGGAGAAGGGGAGTATTTGACTGCTCAAGCTCGATAATTTGGACATGCATAGTTATGGGGCTGTTAATTGCTGCATTCATTTAGTTGCTCGCAAATCATTTGTACTATTATTTTTACTAGGCGTAGCAAGTTAAAAAATAATAAAAATATACTAATAGTTATTTATTTTATTGAAAGAAATATTCATCATTTAACTACTTCAATATCAAATTGCAATAAGAAAAAAAAATGTAGCTAGGTGTAAACATATCTGATAGAAATCGTCACACGTAACGTAACCCCTTCAACTAGTAAATTAATCTGCAAGATATCTAATTTTCTTGTTTAAATTAAATAATCTAATATAAAATAATTATACATAGAAGTTTTCCATGCTTGATTAATAGCGTGTGAGTAGGTATGGAATCTGAAATCATCCAAATTGCAAAAGTTACTATCAGCCTATTGATAAACAAGAAAATTTTGGAGAAAACTAGTTTTTCCATAAATTATAAAAAGTTCTGTTTTTATAGGGGTTAAAGTTTAGGGTTTAGTGTTTAAGGTTTAGGGTTTAAGAAGAGTTAAAAACATGATTTTTTATAACTTATGAAGGAACAAGTTTCCCCCAAAACAATAAACATAAGATAAGGTCCACTATGAGACATTTTTCTTTGGGGTTAATTTGGTTTGATAGTAAACTTATCTATGTTTTGAAAATTTCAAGCTTGCCTTTTCGTGTGGGATGATATTATAACCAAATAAATTGAAACTAGTGCAACAAACTTTATTTTTTTTTGGACGGAAAAAATTAGAATATTACTACCTCTGTCTTTAAATGAGTGTCCAAATTTTATTTTAAGAGACATATGGAAATATCAACTTTTTGTACAGTTTGGTGGCAAAGATTTATATATAATATTGTAATCTCCTTTCCAAGAAATAAGTTTCCTGTTCTTTTTGGGTAACCTTTTCCCCAGCATTAGGCCCAGCTGTCACTCTAAGCCGTTCAAAAAAAAAAGTTTCATGTTCTTTTTGGGTAACCTTTTCCCTAGCATTATTTAGAACTCTCTATTCATCTTTGAGAGTTACAAGTAGAAATATAAGATTTAGGTTGATGGAATTATTGAGCTCAATAATTCGTGCAGCTAGATTAGAGAAAATTGTCTTTTATCATTGTTCATTGAAGTAATATATTCTCACACCGCCCGTAGACGTAGTCAAGTTGATAAACTACATAAATTCTTGTGAGTGTTCAATTATTTCTTTTACAATCATTCTTAGTTGAGCAATGCTGGGGGCACAAAATAAGTTCACAAAATCTTGCTCACAAAATGAAGTGGCGATATTTTATTGGTTGCATCGATAATGGACCCGCCACACTCTAATTAAAAACACCAATAACATCATTACACCTAAGATTTTGTGAGCAAGTTTTTGTGACTTTTTTGTGCCCCTAGTATTATTCTTCTTAGTTTATTTTGCTCTAACATGCTTAATGCTTAACATGATACACTTCTTCCATTTCAAAATTGAAAAGTCAAACAATATACTCACTATGTCACATAATTATGTGGACAATTTTTTTTAGGGCGTCCCATTTGTAAGAGACAATTATCCCATATCTACCAAAAAGAGAAATATAGACCGGTATATAGACTTGAAGAGTTGTTCCCTTTAGTAATAATTGGTTTTAAGGTGAAACTTCCAACACAGTCCATTGTCGGCTCAGTCCAGCCCATGCTCACCCTTGGTTTTACTATTCCTCCCATTCATTCTCTCTCATAGTTTACATTTATACTCACAACTCCAATCAACCTACTATACCATACCCCACTTTATCTCTTATACTTCACTTTTCACACTCACAATAACTACATACTACTATTTTTTTTCCTTAATTCCCCTTATACAACTCATTTTGTTCACATAGTTATGAGATGATGGGAGCACTCATTATGGGAGTATAAACTATGGGACATATGGAATATCCAAAAGGGCTCTTCTAACATTATTTCCTTTACCAGTGGCCTTCTGGCCGAGTGGTATCGGGTGGGTGAGTAAGGGGCTTTCTTTGAAGGGGAGGTCCTGGGTTCGATTCTCCCTTTGGGAGAAATTGTTGAGAACCTATAGTTCCTTAACCCCCATAGGGGTTGGTTGTGCAGTTACATGTGATCATTTAGATGGTGAGACGTCTATGGCAAGAGGAGTATCAGATGGCGCAAGGACGTCTATTGCAAGAAAACTACCAGATGGTGCGGGGACGTCTACAAAAGATTGCAACATCAACTTGTAGAATCAAAATATAATTCGCTGTAATAGGTTCGACAATAAAAAACTCCATAGGAATTTGTAAACGATGGAAATTACCTTGAAATGAATGATATAGTTCAGCCGTTAAAAAAACATTATTTCCTTTTGCATGGAGCCCTCTATGAGCCCAAAACCAAAGCTCCCTTTTTCATGGAAAAGTGGCCCAATAACAAGGCACGGCCCAGCCCAACCCATAAAGTTGAGCGAGTCTGACTCGTGACTCGGGACCAACACTCCCACTGCTCAGCGAACTTCTGTTCAAAAAAAAAAAAAAAACAGAAGCAACCGGCGTTTATGTTTAGCTAGAGGCAAGAACAAAATGGCGATGATGGTGGAAAACCAAATTGAGTTTCAATATTGGTCTCCAGTTCGCCGGAGATTCGGTCCCGACGCTCCGTTCTTTGCCTCCGGCAACATTGAAAGGGAACTTCTCGCTAAACAGGTTCCTCTATTTACCTTCAAACATTTGCAACTGTATTTTACATTGTCATCACTCCTTCCCTTTCAGAATTCTCGTATTCATTATCTGATTTCTGTTCATCAACTGTTGCGATTAAGGTCTCTGCAATGCCGTTGTTGTATGGTTCGGTTATTGAGGTGAATTATCTGATTAAACAATGTTTCTGTTTGAAAATTTAGGGTTTATGATCGAGTTATAGAAATTTCCGCTGTTATGACATATTGACTAGGATTATTTCCTGACATAAAGTAGAGACTATGTTCAGGTGAGAGATGCCACTTGGGCAGTCTAGGTGTATAAGCTGTTCGGCTTTATTAATCTCAGAACCAAGAACTGGACCGTGTTTCGAAATTCTAAAACTTAACAGAACTGATGAACCACTGCTTGGTTCGGTTTGGCTTGGAGGTCTAAGCCTTTGTAGAAGTAGTAGTCAACACAATCTTGTCTAGACTCACATTTGTAGCCTATGATTTATGATCTCACATTTGTTCATTCATTGTAGCCTAGGTCGGTATCAAATGTATACACTGAAATTTCTCGCTTTACATAAAGTTTTCTTTCTCGGTTGACATTTTTATAGAGGACATGCTAAATATGCGTAAGTGAGAGTTACTAATATACTCCCTCCGTCCCACCCGAAATAGGACGTTTTGCCATTTTTGGTGTCCCACTCAAAATAGGACATCCCAAAATGGAAAGTTTTTATTACTTTTTTATTAGTAGGACCCACTTGTCATACTCACAACAACTTTTCATTTATTATTCCCCACCCACTTTCTCTTTCTTTCATACTCACAACACCTACTTTTCAAACAACTTTTTATAATAAAAGATTATTATTCCTTAATCCCCATGTCGGGACCAAGAATCCTATTTCGGATGGGACGGAGGAGTACCAATGTAATGTTTGTTTCAGACTTGGACAGTGAGCTACGGTTAGTTATTATGTGCCATATTCACCGTGGTTAGCAAGGCTCCAGTTCTTGTATCATAAATAGTTCATAGAAGTAGCTTTCTGTTAACATGAGAGATCATTTACGAAATGATTCAATGGTAAAATAAAATATTTCGTTGAGTTGATTTGTTCGCTCCAAACAGCAACACATTATTCTCTACACCAGCACTATCCCAGGGGAATTAATGCAATCTTTAGTCTAAGATTATTTGGTTATTAATGTTACTACGAGTATAATTTATTATTATTTTATTTATGTCTTCAATTCCGGATAAAGCTGCAATGAAGCTTGTTGATTCTTTAAAATAGCTCAATGCTGTGGCTGAATGGTTTCATAGAGTGGTTAGCTGCACTGATTATGTTATAAGTAAAACAGAAATATTTGTAACAAAGAAGATCTAGAAACAGTTGCAAGTTGTAACTAAGTTTGTAAAGTGGAATTCATATATTGTTTCCTTAATCAGTGAGAAAGGACTCCTGGATTTGGTCATGTTTAAGTTGACGTGATGCAAACAACCACTTTGCTAATTGGATGTTCTGTTAGGACTTTGAGGTTTGACATTTTGACAACCTATAAACATTATCATTTAGATTATTTTTATTATATTCACATTTTCAGTGTCTTGAAGAGGGAGGAAAGGTGTGAGCGTGGATTTTATTGTACCAAATCATTTTGAAGATTGACCATCCATATTTTTAATCCTTGTCTGATCCTTCTCAATTTTATAGATGTTACTCTTAACAATCAAATTAAGGGACTAAAGAGTAGTTAGGTTAAGCAGATATAAGGGAAGTAAATTTCTGAGGCTTTGGCACCCACAACTACTAAATCTTCCCCCTCCCAAGGATAAAAAAGAATTTGAACTTATTTCATGTCCACAAGACTTCTGAGATTGTTGATTTCCGGTCTCTGATTTGACTTGCGTATCAAAATGTAAATATACTTCAGTCAGTCTTGAGCTTTTGTCCTCTATTGCAATTTTCAGATTGCGTTGGACTTAAATGAATATGAAAAGGGACAGCTGGAGAATATGGAAGATGACCACTGCAGGTAACTTTTCCTTTCGTGTTGTCTATCACATAAGATTTGAATTGGAACGAAGTCTGAGTTGAGCCTAGATGCTTTTTTCTTTGTTATGAACTGCTGAATGATTGTCTAAACTTTCATTACTGATTTTCATTATGAAAAAGACAGAATAGGTGTTAAAAGAGTTACTAGGTAGATAACAACGTGGTTGATGTTTTACTTGTTTGTATTATCTTGTAATTGCCTATTTTAGAAGTGGGACTATCTGGTTGGCCCAAACTAAAGAGGAAAGTGAGACAATCTTTTTGGGGTGGAGGGGGTGTATAATATTAGGAGATACGATAAACTTTGACAAAGAATCTTTTGGTTAGAGTGGCTACATTGCTTCTTTAAGCTCTGCATCTCTTCCATTCATCAGCTGTATTCATAATTATATAGGTTTTGACAAATATGAGGTACATGCATTCATCTTTTATAAGATCTTATGTATTGTAGTTCCTGCATATATCGAAGCTTCTTATAATTTTTTTCCTGAATTCTTCTTCTTTTTTCTTTTATTAAAGGGGAAATGACAATTTAGGATCCAAAGTGTAGGGGGTCTGATGTTTCATTTTTGTCAATTTAGGGTCCAAACTCCAAAGTCAATGTTAGTCCATTAAGTTTTTTTTTGACGGAATTGTAGAAAGCAATTTCAATTAGGGCCCAAAGTGTCGGTGGTATTTGTCAATTTGGGGTCCAAAGTTTAGGGGTATGTCCGTATGTGTCTATGGAGGTCTGATTTAAGGTATTTTTCTAACAATTCCGTCAAAAAACCCCTAACTGGCTAACTTTGGACCTTAAATTGATAAATTGGTACATTAGACCCCGATTGGCACAAACCCCAAACTTTGGACCCTAATTTGTCATTTGCTCGTTCCCCATAACTTGTTCCATAGAAAGGGGTTGGTCTGAATTTGCAGAATGCGTACATAAATGTGACACTATTTGCTGATAGAGATTTGATAGGGACAACAGAACTAAAGAGGCAATTTTATTAAAATAGTAACCCTTCCAGTAATTCTAGAGACTGGAAACTCTCCTAACCTTTCCAGCAACTATAGAGGCTGGAACTCTCCCAAGTCAAGAGACTCAATTACAATTTTCTGGATGATTTTCTCCTCTAAACTGCCTCCTATTTATAGTCTTAAAAGAAAACTAAACAAAGTATAACTGAAGCACTCTTCAAGCCCCTAATTCAGCAACACAATTTCAACCCCTATTACAGTTTCTTGACCTTAGCCATAATTCCAGCAAATAATTAATTAACCTGCTCCCTTTCCATTCTTGCATCTGGAGGTCTATCATTACCCCTCGCCCAAACTTTCACCTTGTCCTCAAGGTGAAAACTAGAAAACTGATTATGCATAATGGAATAGTAACTTTCACCTAGTGTCCCCTGCATGCTTGGACAAACTTCCTTATCTGGAATTGCAGCTTTGTTCAGGGCTTGGTAATCTATGCAAAACTGCCACGACTCATCCTTCTTTTTCACCAATAGAACCGGACTGATGAATGGACTTGTGCTTGTTCTTATGATGTCCGCGGTTAACATTTCTTTGTTGACTTGTTCAGCTTCAGCTTTTCGTACATAAGGATAGCGGTACGACCAGACACTAACAGGTGGGCTGCCTTCCCATTGAATGTTCCTTGTCATTGAGTTCAATGACACTAAAGGTCGACCAAGTGAAGGGTCTCCTTTGAGAGTCACTGTTTGATCCCCAACCTGAAATAACATGACCTGAGTTTTCCAGTTTGTTTGTACGGTTCCTAGTTTTTGTAGCCATTGAACACCCAAGATTATATCTGCACTACCCAATTCTAAAGGCAGTAAATCCTCTACTACTTTGGCCCCTTCCATTTGTATCGACACCCCACAACAAACCCCTCTACCTTGAACCAAACTTCCTGTCCCTAATGTCACACCATATGCTGTGGTTTCTGCCACTGGAATCTGCAGTTTCTCGACTAATGCTTGAGAAATAAAATTATGTGTACCGCCTGGATCCACTAACACCACTACTTCTTGTGCCTCAATCTTCCCTTTTAACTTCAAAGTCTTGGGTGAAGAGATACCCGCAACTGAATTTAGAACAATTTCTGTCAATTGGTTCATTTCAGCAAGTTCCAGGTCTGCGAACTCTTCTTCGCTGGTTTCATCGTGAACCAATAACACACTCATCTCCTTCTTCTTGCAACGATGCCTAGGAAACCAACGTTCGTCACATCTATAACACACACCCCGATTTTTCTTCTCTAGGAGTTCTGAGTCAGTGAGCCGTCTCACTTCGCTATCTGATGGGACCGTCGTTGCAGCTCGTCCGTTTGGTGCCTTTAACCCTGTTGCTGTGGTTGAGTTCACAGTAGGCGGTGATATGGCTGATCCCTTCGGGGCAGAATACTCTAATCGTAAATTAGAGATAGGTTGAGGCTGGGTTTTTGATTTTGTACCATCATGGTTGAAGACCCGATTCTTCTCCTCTATTCTTTGCGCGAGCTCCATAGCTCGATTCAAGTTATTGGGCTCAAGTATTCGGATCTCAGCCCAAACCTCAGGTTTTAACCCGTTTATGAATTTTCCAAGTGTTACGTCATCGAGTATCCCTTTGAGTGGGGCTGTCATTGCGATAAATTTTCTTCGATACTCCTCCACAGTATCATCCTGAACCAATGCTGCCCACTGCTCCTGCAGCGAGCCCTCTTGGTCTGATCGGAAGTGCCGCAATATCTTTCTCTTCATCTGATCCCATGTCTCTATGGGCATTCGGTGTTCCTCCCATTGATACCACGCTAGTGCATCTCCATCAAAGCTGATTATCGCTGCCCCAATCCTTTCCTCTTCTGAATATTTGTTGATTGTGAAATACCGCTCAGCCTTATAGATCCACCCGTCTGGATTCTCCCCGTCAAAGATAGGCATGTCCAATTTTCGAAGGCGAAATTCGTTTTTACTCCCAGAAGGCCATGTTTCGATTTCTTCCCTTGCAACTTCAGTATTACACCCTCTTGTACTTGACACAGATCCGCCTCGATTTGAGTTTCCGAGAGCCTGCATCATCTGTTCGAACTTCAGATTGATCTCCTCCCGCAACGAAGCCATCTCTCCCTTCATAATCCCGACTTCTCCTTGAACAATATCAAGCACTCCTTCCACATTTTCGACCCGCTGTGCCTGACTCCTAGTCTCCATTATTCCCCAGCTAGCAACCTGCTCTGGTACCAATTTGATAGAGATTTGATAGGGACAACAGAACTAAAGAGGCAATTTTATTAAAATAGTAACCCTCCCAGTAATTCTAGAGACTGGAAACTCTCCTAACCTTTCCAGCAATTATAGAGGCTGGAACTCTCCCAAGTCAAGAGACTCAATTACAATTTTCTGGATGATTTTCTCCTCTACACTGCTGATGCAATACGAATATTTGATTATATCAAATATTATAATTGTATTGATATTTTATTATTAGTTTAGTTTTAATTAGTATTTTTATTAGTATTTTCGTCATTAATTTTGATAGGTCATTTAAAGTATGTTGGGCAAACTCCGTTTTCATCCATTATACTTTCAAGTGTGTTTCACTTTTACCATTATACTTTTTTTCTTTCAAAAATACCATTGCACTTTGAGAAATGTGTCATTTTAACCCTAAAATCACGGATTGAGGCACGGATTAGTTGCGGATTTAGCCACGGATTTGGGGTTAAAATGATACATTTTCATAGCTACAATGGTATTTTTGAAAGAAAAAAAGTATAATGGTAAAAATGAAACAACATGTAAAGTACAATGGATGAAAACGGAGTTTGCCCAAGTATGTTTTAGAGTAGGATTGAGAGTTATTTTGCTATTTTTAAGTCCTATTATGTTACCATATATGTTAGGAGTAATTCTAGAAGGTTTAGGATTGTTTTTCAAGTTTTATAGGCACTATAAAATAGGCCTCAAGTTGTATTCCGAAAATTAGCTTTTATTCAATAAAAACTCGATTGCTTTGCGATTATTTATCCCTCTTTAACCTCCATTATTTCTTTATTCAAGAACTTCATTGAAATTCTTCTTGGGAATTTATATTCCTTGCAGATTAATTGATTTCGATCAATTATTAGTTACTATTCCGCTGCGTTTACATCAGTTGGTATCAGAAAAGGACGATCCTTGGACGATGGTTAACGGTGAAGAACACAACGAGGGCACACAACAACTTCTTGCTAATATTCAACGTATGTTGGAACAACAAGCAACGCGACAGGAAGAGCAAGCAACGCGACTAGAAGAGCAAACAGCACAAATCGCAGAGCTTGTAACGACGGTTGGACGTTTAGCAGTTGGAGGTGGTGTTGGTGTCAACCCCGGAAACCGAAACGGCGCGCGTGAGGAAGATCTCCGTCACGTTGATCCGCACGGTAGGGTTATTCGTAATAATCGCGTTTATCATGAAGATTGGTGGACGACAAAGGTTCATGACTTGGAAGAACAAATTATAATTGAAGATTTCAACGGGAAAAAGGTTCGTGATAATTTTTTTTCCATGGATGGAGAGATTGCTCCAGAATCGAAATCCGATGAGCCACTTTTTGAAGTGGTGGTGGAACATGAATGTGTGACCGAGTCATTGGACGTACATCCTGAGGAGCCTCCTTTTGCATTGGTGGTAACGGAAGGGTGTTTGGATGAGCATGCTGCAGCGCCTGAAAAAAATTCGCCAGACAGCAACCCAGAGCAGCTCGATCGAATCGGCACGGCCGTGCTCAACTCAATGCACGACCGTGCGCAACCCAATGCCTTGGTCCGACCGCACCTATGTTCAGACCCGACCGGACCTGGACGAAATTGGCCACATCAAGTTTTCTGCTTGGCCGACCAACATACTGATGTTTGGCCAGAAAATTTTAAACCTGTTGATGCGGATTCGTCCTATTTCTTTCCTTGTGCAGTAGTGCCAAAATTATTAAAGCTCGGGAATGAACAAGTTTATTCTAAATGAGGTGGTCTCCCATGAGAACAAGAGGATCCGTCTCATGTATGAGACGGGTCAACCCATGACCCATGGGGCATGACCCGCCACGTGGCAGCCTCCCAGAGGTCCAATTTTTTTTTTTATTATTATTATTATTTTCTTGTTTTTGTTTTTTTTGAGTTTTTATATTATTTTTTCGGCTTTTCAGCCGTTCACCAAAAGTAATAGTTACCATAACTTAATGTAATGACTGTATACATATAAAGTAACATTGTTCATAAGTAAACGTAACACCTGTTTTACAAAAACAAAAGCTCGTTTTACCCATTTTTTCAAATGTAATACTAACTATAATTACATGTAACCCAAACAATATCTAAATGTAATTATCATTTATACTGAAATGTAATAATGCTTTTGCAAAAATGTAAAATATTGTGTATTTTGATTTAACTTTTTGAAAGAAAGTAACATTTGAAAAGTAACAACTCATATATATGAATGTAATTGTTTGTACAAGTAAATGTAACACTTTAATAAAAGAAATTATAACATATTTCTATAGATAATGTAATACTTTTACATGTAACACTAATCAAGTGTTTTTAGCTCTAAAAAATGTAAATGGTTGAATTGTTACTTTTTCTATACATATGTGTTACAATTATGTATAAACATTATTACATATAAGTAACACGTTCGTTACATTTTAGTTATAATAAGTACTCCCTCCTTCCCGGAGTAAGAGTCCTACCCCTCATTTGCACGCTTATTAATAAATATTGGAAGTGATGTAAATGTTGTGAGTGTAAAAGTAAAGTAGGAGAGAGAATGAGTGGGAGAGAATAGTGAATTGATTGGTGTTGTGAGTATAAAAGTAAAATAGGAGAGAATGAGTGGGGTGAATAGTAAAGATTCTTTGTCATTTTAGGAATAGGACTCTTACTCTGGGACGTACCAAAATGGAAAGTAGGACTCTTAGCCATAATTCCAGCATATAATTAATTAACCTGCTCCCTTTCCATTCTTGCATCGGGAGGTCTATCATTTGCAGTCTAAAGAATGGAGATCTAGTGGTAGCTTCAAGTAGGTGCTACATGTGAGAAGTGTCATTATGCTCTAATTTGCTTCATCTAGAACTCTCCGTAAGAAAAACTAAGTGATGACTTCTACGTGTACGAGTTTTTTGAACTTACGATAACCATGTGAAAAAAGTAAAATGCTCTAGCATTCCAGAAAAAGATGCGTCAGATCACTTTATGTGATGCTCCTGGATGATAATTTACCATGAGTGATAACGTTGGTTCCTGTACGCAAATCAATAGGGTAGGAGCATTTTCTGGTAGTGTAGGCTATAACTTCCTGAATGTGCAGCATTTGTCTTGAATATACGAGTTATGTGTTGTTTGAACTATTTTAGGAATGAAGGCCATCCTTGATCGTTGTATTTCCCTGTTCTCTTGAAGAAATCTTTGGTTTCTTTGAGGATTTATACCCTGCACCTTCCCTGTAGATGGGAATTAAGAGTCCCTCTCTCTAGTCTCTAGAACCCTACACATTGTAAGAGAACACTCTTTAGTCTTTAGTGGTTTAAGCACAATGTACAAATTACCATCCAGCAAGCCTGTTCGGGTAGGCAATTTTTTGCATGTTTATCATTTTATCCGGATGCTTTATTTAAGAATCCTGTAGTTGTATCTGATATGAAATTGAATTAATTCCCTTCTCAAGTGTTGGTTCATTTTGTAATCTTGAGATGACAAGTGTCAACCACTTTAGAGCATTTACAGATTTATGCAGTTTTTTTGTCTGGATGCCTTAGTTTAGAATCCTGTAGTTGTATCTGGTGCAAATGGCACATTGGTACCCTTAAGTTTCATAGGAGTTGCGATGTGGTACCAACGTATCAATTTTGACAATTTTATTCCTAATGTTGACACTTTGTGACAATGTGGGGCACTTTTGGACGGGCATTAAAAAAATTGCGCGGAAGTTAACAAATTCAACAGAATACTTGACTACTTTCTTTAAAAATTACATTATTCACCCCCGAAATTCATAACCTTTTCATTTGTAACTATCCCATCAATTACACGTACACTCACACATGTTTAGCCAATCACCTCATCACCCTTACCCGTAACACTAACACCACCACCACTAACGCTAAAACCAACCTAGCACAATCCATCAATCTTACCACCGTCTTGACAACCTTTGCAGCACATTGGTTTTGCATAGGGACGTCGATTTGACCGAATTCGGCCCGACCGAAAAAAATTAGGGTTTGGTTTGCAATTTCGAAATTCGATCGGGTTCAGATTATGACGTTGATCCGGCCAAACCCGACCCAATCATTGTTGATCCGCCTGAAACCTACCCGACCCGATCCCTAAATAAAATGTTACTCTAAAATATGAATGAAATATATTTAATATTTGAATAATACTAGGGGCACAAAAAAATGATGTTATTGGTGTTTTTAATTAGAGTGTGGCGGGTCCACTATCGATGCAACAATTAAATATCGCCACCTCATTTTGTGAGCAAGATTTTGTGAACTTATTTTGTGCCCCTAGCATTGCTCTTAATATTTTCCTAGATTGTATTTCCTTATTTGTGTTTGTAAGTGAGATTTTGATTATTTTAGACTATTCTCTATAGAACATTACACATTGTGCTTAAAAATAGATTTTACTCAAAGAAATTTGGACTAAAAATAGACTTCTAATATAATTCGGATCGGTCGCTGGTTCTTGAATTTCCGGGTCTGATCGGGTTCGCATTGGTGAATTTGGGATTAGGATCAGGTTTGGATCAGGACCGATCCGATCTGAACCCGACCCGTCGCCATCCCTAGTTTTGCACGCTTATTAAGGAAACAATAAAATGGGTAAACATTGCAAGTGTGTTGAGGATATAATTGTCCTAAACACTATTCATGATGCAAGTGGGTAAAAAGTAACTTAGTGAGGGTTGAACTTTTTTTGTAACTATACAAGCATTATAAGGACAAAGTTGTTCAAATCACTATTTATCATTTGCCATTTTGGGAATGGGACTCTTACTCTGGGACGGAAGGAGTACTAATTATCAATTTGAGTTTCAGATTTATGGGGAGGGTTTCAATGAAACTTATATAACAATGGCGGAGAACGTGGGCAAGATTTGTGGAGTGGTCGGCTAGATCAAAGGAGAGGAGGACGAAACTAGGTATAGCGAGGAGGGCGAGGGAGGTATTGGCGGAGTGATCGGAAGAGTCAGAGGAGGAAAGATTGCTGAGAAGGATTTGTAGCCGGAGTTGTTGGCGGCTAAATGTCGGTTTCAAATATTAGGGGAGGAGAAGGGGGGCTGTGGAATGGTTAATTGTATGGGCAGGGGCTGAGAAAGGGAAGAACGGGCGGGCCGGAATTGGTGAAGCTAGGCGGGGTGGGGGTAGGGGTAAGCGAGGAGGGTGGGTTTGGGGTGGGGGATTTATATTGTGTGAAGATGTTTACAGACTCGAAGGGTGTGACATCCAGCCGCTGCCCACCGTTATCTATTCCACTGAAAACGTAAACACCAGTCTGCAGCTTATGGTTTAATTGGGTTTTGATATATGGGTCTGATATGCTAAATTGCAACATAGGAATTTGGTAGGTTGGGATTGGATTATGTATATGAATATTTTTATTGTGCTATATCAAAATATAAATAAAAATAGTAAATATAATAATTAACTTTTTGTTAAAAGTTACTTTTATAAATTCTATTTTAAAATTATAAACTCATTAGTATTTGTTTTTAATCATTTATTATAAGTGTTTGTTATAAATTTATTTTTTTGTTTGAATGAATATGTGTTGTAAATATATTAACAGAATAGTGGTACATTTGAATATCTTTGAATTTAATGGGTTGACAGTGCGATTAAAAAAAAAAACTGGTTAAATTTCTCATCCACTTTGTTAGCTTCAGTCCACTTTTTAACGTTCATCCAATAGTGCCCCACATTGCCACAAAGTGTCAACATTAATGAAAATGCCAAAATTGATACTTTGGTACCCACATCGCAACTCCTATGAAAATTACTGGTGCTAATGGGCCATTTGCCCTTGCATATCTGATACAAAATTGGATTAATTCCTGCTCAAGTGTTGAACCTTGAGATGACAAATGTCACCCTTGTGATAGTATGTACAAAATTAGCGGTTACTGCAAAGAATTAAAATGTGCTTACATCTTTCTGAAAGTATGTATTCATTGGGCTAAGAGAAATGGTACTTGTTAAATCGTTTAGTATTCATGCGGATGGACTTTGACTCTGTTAATATGTTTGACTAGGGGAGTGTTCTGTCCAATTGTTGGTTGTGGTGCTCATTTGAATTCATTGGAAGAGTTTGAAGATCACTACAATGCTCGGCACACTGCATCTTGCTCAGTCTGCTCTAGGGTATACCCCACGTCGCGATTGCTCAGCATACACGTCTCTGAAGCTCATGATTCCTTCTTTCAGGCAAAAGTTGCCCGTGGATTTCCTATGGTAATTTTTGCATCATGTCAAATATGGATCAATATTTCTTCTCTGAAAAACAAAAAAAAAATAGTTTGGAAACCAGTTGCTTACCTCTTGACAGGGCTTTCTAGTGTGACTTATGATAGTTATGCATCCAAAACACAATTAAACTTTATCTTTCTACATGCACGCCCTCTTTCCTCAAGTAAGTGTTCAATACTGTGCTTTATGTCTTCCGAAAGATTTTTGCTAGGGTGGCATTTATTACCTTCTCATTGACAAGATTGAGTTGGTCTCGATGAATGTTGAACCTCTTCATTGCTTACTCATGACCTCCAGCTTTCAAACAATGGATTATAAGATGGACATGTTCCCAGTTTGCCATATGATTTTTCGAACCACTTGACACAATCATCAAACAATGCCTCCATTTTGCATTCTGATTCCAAATACCCTCCATCCACATTGAGTTCAATAAAGCCTGCTGGGCAAAATTCCTGCTTTTTAAGCTCAAAGTCAACAGGGATACTTACTTGGGGCGAAAGGAGTACTATCTTCCAGTTCCACTGTTTTCTAAGCACTTACTCCCCCATACCTAAACAGGTGTCCATTTTTCAGAATTTGGTCTTAAATAAGTGTTCATTTTTGGTGAGGTTACTAAGTCCTATCTTATCAATCATCGTGTTGTAATCTAGAAAAAGTTCTGCTAGTAAATCATGTAAACATTAATCTAGCGTAAGCATATAAAGCCCACTTTTATTTTCTCTATGTTTAATGCAATGCTTTCATTTTGCTTAGTTTCCTGAAGTCAGTATCCTTTTCTTACAAATTTAATCAATACGATCTTTTGTATGAATGGAAATTTATTAAATTTTGGTTTCTTCATAAAGCCATGTTAAATTCATCAATACGTCAATTAACCTGTCTCCATGGTCATTTGTAGTTGTAGTTGATATTCTTCTATAGACATTACTGTCTTCATGGTATATGGCTAATGTATAATCTGTTTAATCTTTTGACAGTATGAATGCCTTGTTGAAGGTTGTGATATAAAGCTAAAAAGTTACAAAAGCAGGCAACAACATTTAGTAGACAAGCATAAATTCCCCACTTCTTTTGATTTCTTGAAAAAGTCGGCTCGGCCTTCAAAGAAAGAAAGGCAAAAGAAATTACGGAAACACCCTCGCAAGAAACAGGAGGCGGAGGAGGAGGCTCCTCCAAGCCCGAGTGCAATGCAAGTAGTAGAAGAAGAAGAGACTATGGATGGTCTTATTTCAGCTGTCTCTAAGCTAAGTACTTCAGACTCCACTCCATCATCCATCTCCTTTGGACGTAGTCGTAATACTCGTGGGTTTGCTTTTGTACCACGAGCTGTCCAGCGTGAAAGAAACCCGGACTCATCTTCTGCAGGAACAAAGAGATAAAATGTGTGTTTAAGTAGCTTGATTTGTGACAAAAAGTTTGGAATTGGTCACAAGTTTTTCAAGTATTTTGTTGCTGCACTGGGTTGTAATATTTCTCTGTTAACACTTTTGGAGGGTTGTTTCCCTCCCTACGCTGTATTTGAAATATGAATTTTTTTTTATTTTTTTTTTTAGACTCATAAATGTTAAATGTGAAGGATGAGCTACCGGCTACGGCTATCTCATAAACATTGTACTCCACCCGTAAGAGTCTATGTCCATCTTTCCTTTTTAGTTTGTTTAAAGTATTATGTCCACTTCTTAAAATGACAAATAATCTTTACTATTTCTCCCACTCATTCTCTCTCCTACTACTTTTATGCTCACAATACTAATCAACTTACAATTCACTCTCACTCATTCTCTTTTTTACTTTACTTTATACTCGCAACACTTACATCACTTCCACCATTTCTTAATCTCCGTGCAAATGAGAGGGTGGATATATACTCTGAGACGGAGGGAGTAGTTATTATATAACCAAGCTTGTGTCCATTTTTTTTAGTGAAGGTACCATATTTACCGACATTTGTTTTTTGAATCGAGAAAAACTATGAAAGCGTATGCAATAATTTTAAATAAATAAGATCACTTTAAAATACTAACATGTTTGTAATAACTGTGTTTGAACTTTATACAAATGTTTGTCAAAAAAAAAAAACTTTATACAAATGTTAAGAAAGATAATTATTTTTACAATTTAATAATGAATGTATCAAGTTTATTCTTATTTATTGTCAAATCTCTTACATTACTTCACTTCACTTGATGAATTAATTAATAAAGTGAAACAAGTTTAAAAGTAAGATTTACTAAAAAATTTAATGCTTTTCTATTCAAAAGTGATACGGACCAAAAAGTTTGTCAGAGAAAGAACATCTATACATCTATTTTGAACCAAAGGAGAGTAAATCATAACAACATTAGGAAACCATATTCAAAAAACAAAAAAAAAAAAAAAAACAAACAAACCATAGTTGTTGATTCAACGTTAAGAAACCATATCTAAATCAACTATGGTGCGAAACTTCATGTGAGTGTGCAAATCGCAACTGAGATCGACTCCCATCATATTTACTGGTAGATGTAGTGTAAATTCACCGATTTTATCATGGTGAATGGTGATATTTAAATTAATTTTACTGTCAATTTTTCGGGGGTTTGAGCATGTATTAGTGTCCACATTTATCATCCCATTTTTATAATTATTTAGGTGGTTATTGATATTTGATCTAACTCGAGGGATGAGTAAGGAATTTAACCCATTCTCTAAGGGGGCGTTTGGTTGGTGGTAAAAGGGGGGAATGGAATGGTGAATTCCGGTTGACCAATTCCATTATCATGTTTGGTTCAATTTTTTTTTAAATTTTCATTCCATTGCAATGGTCAATTCCTTCAAATGAAGGAATTCTCCATTCCTTTACAAAATGGATGGAAAGTTCAATTCCACCAAAATCATTACATTGATGGAATTGAATAATAATAATAATAATAATAATAATAATAATGATAATAATAAATAATAATAATAATAATAAATAATAATAATAATAATAATAATAATAATAAAATAATAATAATAATAATAAATAATAACAAATAATAATAATAATAATAAATAATAATAATAAATAATAATAAATAATAATAATAATAATAATAAATAATAATAAATAATAATAACTAATAATAATAATAAATAATAATATTAATACAAATAAATAATAATAATAATATAAAATAATGTTAATAATAAATAATAATAATAAATAATAATGATGATAAATAATAACAATAAAAAGTAATAATAATAAATAATAATAATAATAATAGTAATAATAGTAATAATAGTGATAATAATAAATAATAATAATATTTTATTATTATTATTTTTTTTTTATTATTGTTTATTATTATTATAATAGTGATAATAATAGTGATAATAATAAATAATAATTTATCATTATAATAAATAATAATAATAGTAATAATAATAATCAATAATAAAATTATTATTATTTTTATTTTTATTATTATTATTACTATAATAATTATTATTATTATTTATTATTATTATTATTATTTATTATTATTTCTTATTATTAATATTAATATTATTATTAATTATTATTATTTCTTATTATTATTATTATTATTTATTATTTATTATTATTTCTTATTATTAATATTTATTATTATTATTATTATTATTATTATTTATTATTATTATTTCTTATTATTAATATTATTATTATTATTTATTATTATTATTATTTCTTATTATTAATATTATTATTATTATTTTATTATTATTATTTATTATTATTATTTCTTCTTCTTATTATTATTATTATTATTATTTATTATGATTATTCAATTCCAACACTTTTGTCTTGAAACCAAACATGAATTACCTAGGAATTGAATGGAAACGTGTCAACCAAACACAAGGTTTGACCAATTATTTTCCTTTCCAATTCCTTCAGGATTCCCATTCCATTAACCATTCCATTCCTTCATTTTTTTTTCTGCCGAACCAAACGCCCCCTAATGGTTAACATGAAAAAAAAAAAAAAAAAAAAAAAAAAAAGGAAAATTAATGCGACCAATCAGATGCTTCTTTCGCACATTTTCTACGTCGAAAAGACGAAGAAAATTTAACGAAAAGTGGGCGAAAGAGGACAAAATTACATTCATAAGGGATTTGTTTAATAGCTTTTCAACTAACGTCGTTATATTGAAACAAAAACCTTCTTCTTCCTTCAGCTTCACGCGATTTTACCCTAATTTTACCAAATTTTCTTCAGATCTACAGAATCAGATCCAAAAATGGACGCCTTGGATTCCGTTTTCGATCCCCTCAGAGAGTTCTCCAAAGACAGTTATCGCCTAGTCAAGAGGTGCCACAAGCCTGATCGCAAAGGTAATTCATCTCTTTCCGATCTTAGGGTTTTAAATTGAAGTTGTTTTATTTGTGATTGTTAATAGGGAGGTAATGGTTTGATGTTTTGTTGTTGAGGTGTTTTAATTTTTGTGATTTTTGATCTCTTTCAGATCTTAGGGTTTTTATGTTCCTTTTGATTTCTCGAAATTGAATTCGTTTTCGTCGTGAATGTTGATGATGTGATGTTTATCTGTTGATAGAATTTACAAAGGTGGCTTTTCGTACGGCTATTGGATTTGTGGTGATGGGATTCGTAGGGTTCTTTGTCAAGCTCATCTTCATCCCGATCAACAACATTATTGTTGGATCTGTTTAGGAATTAGGTAATTCCTCCTGCTTTTGTGTACATGTATATGTTTGTGGTTTTTTTTATCTATTCTTCGAAATGTCTGAATGGAACTATGCATGCGATTTGTTTGATGAATGTTGATGTCCTTTAGTGATTTGATGTGGTTAGCTAAATCCATTGTTCTGTTTACTCCATATGCAGCTTAAAAGTTTCCCTATTTGACTTCCACAATGTTTGCGATTTCATTTTTCCAGATTCGATATGGAATTTCTTCTTTTTTCTAAACTTTTGGAACTTACAGTTCCCATGTCTACTTTTCCATGTAGCTTATGTTGCCTATAACTAAATGCATGTGAAACAAGTCATGCAAATGTGACATAGACTCTGAAAAGGATGAATACAAGTCCTTTTTGAAGTGGCGGAGTCGATGGTAGGTGATTTAGACAACCGTATTTTGGAAATATTAGCAAATGCGATCAAGAATGATAGCCTATGTTACGTTGTTGTGCGAAAATAATTGGAGGTTTTAGTTTATCCAGCATTAAGCATTTCTCATAAATGAAAACAGTTTGTTACAGTCTGAAAGAAAATAAATTATGCTGCAGCAAAATGAGTTGATAGAAATGTTAGTGCTTGCATAATTGTTGCTTTATCTTAGGAACCGCAAGCAAGTATATTTCATTTGTTTATTGGAAATGGATGGTTTCTCTTGATTAGCTGCCAAAATATGGAAAAATATTGTGCTTTTGGTCAGTCTCTCATGGGATATGTATGTCAGTTGTTATATATGACTATCAACCATAGGAAATTTTTATGATAGCAAATCAAGTTCACTTATATTTATAGGGAAAAAGTGAAGCCATAAAATAATGCAGGCTTCTAAACCCTCTGGTTTCATGACTTTGGTTCTAACAAGTGATATCTTGCACACACATTGTAAGTTACCAGTGGAAGTTGGAATTGTAAAAAATATTAGTCCGTAGGTTAGAGGGAGAAGTTAATTAGAAGGTGGCTTCTGAGATGTGTGGCCCCACCATGACCCGTAAATTTAGGTATTGGGCTTGAATTTTCCCTACGTGGGTTGATGTCTCAACAAGTTTTAATTGGACTTTGTTTAGTTTATCCTACATTGTGCTTTTCTCTTATAAATATATACTCCCTCCGTCCCTCTTTGGTCTACAAAAATTACCATTTTGGTTGTCCCACTTTAATCTACAAAGTCTCAAAATGAAAATATTTTAATACTTTTAAATTGTGGGACCCACTTTCTCTCTCGCACTCAACTATCTACACTCACAACACATCACCTTTTCAATCATTTTCTTCATTCTTGTGCCAAGACTCAATTTTGTAAATTAAAGAGGGACGGTGGGAGTACACACACACACACACATTTTGCAATATGCTAAAAGCACACAAATTATGTAGAAGACAATGAGGTGTTTTTGAAGAAGTAAAATGTAAAATATTGAAGGTGTCCAAACCTGCTGGCCATATGACTTTCATTCTGATATATTGTGATATAAGGATGAGTATTTTTGTAGTTTGCCTCATCTTTACAGTGTCTGGCTGGCTCGTATTCATATCTGGTTAACAGAATTGACCTTGAGTTATCGATTGTCCTTTTTTATGTTTCTATATGTAGTCTCGTGTAGGGTTTCTGGTTCAGCTTATTACTGTAGAGCATTTCCTTAAAGGGGCTGTTTCTCTTTAGAACTTGAAGAGTGTCATCTGAATGCATTAGATTAGCATATATATGCTGCTATAGTTGTTTCAATGAATAATTTTTTACTTTGACGTCCTCTTTTGAGAAATGACTCAATTACGGTTTACTTTAACTGCAGGATATGAAGCATGGAAAGCAAGTCTGTTATTGACGTCAGGAAAATGGTTGCAGAGAGGAAATATCTTGTAATGTAGGAAAAAGTGGGACTAAATTTCTAGGACAGAGCTTGTTGTTGCAACTTTTTAAGGGTTTCTATTTATTCTTTTACTTCAGACTTTGTGCTCTGTTTTGTTACTCTACTTGGTTGGATCTTTTCACAGCACCCATAAAAGAGTGTTGCATGTGGTTATTCATGGTGACTGATTTTGAAAAATGTTCAAAATTGCACAATTAGATGCACATGTTAGACGGGTCAAGTGACTATTGGTAAATGTGTGCTTTCGGAATATACAGAAAAATGCCCTTAATGTCTCGGGTCAAACGTTTATAGCTGACTGATTGGTTTGGAAATTAATTTTCGAGTGGCTGCAAATAAAAGAAAAAAAAAAGTTCAGTTTACAGATTTTCATCAGTTAATATGCAAAGTTAGACGGGCGAGTCGTTACTGAAGAAGGTGAAATGTACACTTATCAGCCAAAACTTTTACAAATATAGGGCACAAAGGAAAGAGTAGTTTGTGAAACAGTGTACTCAAGATAAACACATATGCATACATGTGCTATAATCAGCAATTTGCGGTTTCATCTGCGGTAGCAGGGGCAGCCGAAGCGAGTATAAGCTGAGGCGTTGTTGGCAAACCTCTTGTTGCTAAAGCTCTTGCTACTCTGGCCTCCTTTCTTGCTTTCTTTTTCTCTCGCTGCAATCTGAAGCCTTCTTTCTTTCTGTTTCTGTAACTGTTTGGGTTTTGAGGCTCTGGTTCCCATGGATATACACTTATCTGTATGGTTCATATTAATGAAAACAAGTCAAAAACATTATTTGCAAATGTACCTGAATTATTAACATATTGAGTTTTAGAAAGAAAAAAAATAAAAAAAATAGACCTGTTTCCTGTCACGGCCATACTTTTCAAACTTGACCAATCCATCAATTAAAGAGAAGATGGTGTGGTCTTTGCCCATCCCAACATTCCTTCCTGGGTAGAACTGCAAATGTCAACCAAGGTCAAACTTACGGTTATTCGCAAGAATCATTTGACATATTATAGGCTTGCCGACTCTTGGTATAGTAACAGTTACTAAATCGGGATACTACTGAAATCCTAAAGACATACAAAGGCAGTCAATCTAGCGCGAAATGAAAAGATGAAATTCAGACAAGGATCAGATAGAAATTTACAAGGTCTCCCAAGGAACCAATGGAAAATCGAAATATAAAGCAGCTGTTACACGAGCATGGTATTAGAGACATTCAGGGACAAGTGGCCTAATTCTGAAATTTGTACAAGCATTTCAAAAGCTAAAATAGTGAAACATCGCCTAATAAGGCATGCAAGCAGATGTTTATAACATCACATATTCCTATGCACTATAAACAATCCAAAAGGACATTGTCAAACTTTCAAACTAGACCGACCAAGGATGCTTAAGCATCTGACTAACCACGACGTGTAAAGTTCAAAACATTTGAACGGGCTTTCAAATACAAGTATTACAGTCTGAAACTTTGTAAGGTATCAAAAAATAGATTAGAAATACTCCCTCGTCCCAAACTTATGGTTACTTATTTCCATTTTAGGCGTCCTATACTTATGGTTACTTATCCAAAATGTTCAATTTTCTCTCCTCCCAACTCACAACAACTATCCACTATCTCATTTTCTCTCTCCTTCCCACCCACAACACCTACTTTTTTTTAATCTCCGCGCATTCAATTTTAGTAACCATAAGTTTGGGACGGAGGGAGTAGAAAAAGAAGGCAGCCTCTAAGTTTTCCCCTCTTCACCATTGCAACTCAAAAGATTAAGAAAATGATGAGGGACTGTATTATATGCAGCTTCAACAATGCAGCACACACAATCCGTGGAATAATAACCCAAACCCGTTTGCATGACTCGCTTTTATATATAGAACATCTGGTGCCTTTTGAAGGTCACGCGAGCAGAGGCAATTACCTTTCTCGCCAAGGCAATCACCTGTCTCGAAATGTTCTTGTCATTTGCATTTTTCATTGTCCCAAAAACTTCTTCTCATTTCTACACTTGAGGCTTAAATTTGCATAACCACAACATGGCTAGTGAAGCAAATGTTCATATCCTTAAAAGTTTGAATAGTCAAATGTGAACATCATTTTGGGACGGAGAAAGTATTTCCTAATCCAAGGACAAAACTTTGAGAACGTGACCTAATCTGAAGTCAGCATAGCTGGATAAATTACCAGAAAACATACACCTTTATCTCAGCTTTAATCTAGTTAACACAAATGCCAAGGTTATAAGACAACCACTAGTTTAGCACTACTTTACAAAATGGAATGTGGGCAGGCTACTAAGAAATGTTGACAAGATGAGTGTAGTTTGAAATATGAATCTTGGGATGGTTACATGGGAAAACTATGAAATATTGTCAGAGACATACAACATACTGACATAGACCACTTAGTACACCTTAAGAAGTTGAATCTATTGACATCAACCAGACTTGAAGTAGGAAAGGAAAGACCAACGCTGAACTTGCACATACAATTGTTGCACCATCGAATGATACCATGAAAATTGAAAAGGTAGCCTCTTAGTTTCTCTTTGTTAATGCTGATACACGTAGCTGGGTCTCTATCTAACTACTTACACTTTAGATGAGTTGGTAACTTTGCAAGGTATTGAAGCTCCGCTTTAACAAGGTCTTGGGTTCAAGTCATTTTTGTGATTTCCTGGGTGTGCCATGTTTGTCGGTTATCTTTGACAAATATATTATGTCCTTCTTATAACAGTGCAAGGACACACGGGGACATTGTATATGCAATGATCCATTTAGTAAGTTTACTGGAAAATGGTCCTTTAAGAACATTTTTCTTTATAATGTAGAAAATGGACACCCAATACGGCGGGAGGAGCAGAAAATAATTAGATTACCAGACGGATGAGAAATATATACATAATACAGTTCCCACAAACTCTTTACAAATTTGAGTCCCCGCCCAATCCTCCTCCGCAATCTTTGTACTCATTTATAAGCACAAAAATAATCACATTTATCTCAGGTTTATTCTTAAGGTAAACCAAACTTTCATAAGACGGGTATTAGGATTGTGCTCTTTATAAACTGACGTTGGGCTACTAAGAAGAACATCTAACAAACTGAGTGTAGATGAGATGCTACATCAGATCGGATAAGTGGCAAAAACAAGGAAATATTGGAATTTGTTACAAACAAATAAGTGAGATAGTGAAAGTGAAATAGGAGAGAGAAGTGCTTAAAATGGTTCGTACACATAGATGCAGGGGTAGAAGAAGACCAAAACTGACATCAGCATCACTAATAAGGAAATAAGGAGTATATGATTGAGAGGTGGTGGTGTGTGATGACCTTGCATTTAATCAAATTAATTGGCGAAAGAGGATTCATGTAGCCGAACTCAAGTGTTTAGTAGTAAGGCTAAGTGAAATTCAATTGAGTTGTGCAGCAGAAATTTGGCTCTGCAGACAATAATGTAATAGAAGCTATCCATTCATTTCAGCACCAAAATGCAATGTTTCTACCAATCAACTTCAACAAGCATTAGCCTAAAGACAAGTTGTTACCAGTCAGTTCATAGACAGGCACAAGAGCATCACTGATAAAAATGCAAACTCCTATTTGCAAAAGATTCGTATTCTTTCGAGCAGCACAGGAATAATAGTTTTACACATGAAAACAACTATAATCCCAAGCAGTGGCGGATCCAGAAATTTTTTGTGAGTGTGGGCCTAAAAATTTAACGTTACAATTCATGATCTTTAATATAGTAACAGTTAACCTTTTTTTGTTTTTGCCAAGAATTGAAGGATACTTGATGCTTTCAGTTACCAATCCGCTCTATTTGATTTTAAATCACGAAATTGAACATGAATAATTAGAAAATTAAGTAAAAATAATAATCAAAAAACCTGAAAAGTAATTGTAGAAAATTGAAAATGAAATCATGAAAATTTCATTCCTAAACTACTCCGAATACACTGTTATGGAAGTAATTCACGATAGATAAATCGAAGTAAGAAATTGTGTAACGTTGACGTTTGTGAAGACTCAATCAACAAGAAGAATTTTTGTTGAAGCCTCTAAGAACTGCGCAGAGAGAGGGGGCAAGAGCGCGAGACCAAGGATGAAAGACCTTTGCTAGGTTGATTGCCATTATCATTATCATCTTCAACAGACCGTTAATACACTTGAATGTTTATGTGTCGCGTGAGTGAGCGAATTATATGAAGTTATACGAATGTGAGTACTCCCTTCGTCCCACAAAACTTTGCATAATTTCAGAGAGTATATATAATCATAAGTATTGTGAGTGGGAATGGGAATGGGGTTTTGAGCATAACAAGTGGTGTAGAATTTGCAAGTAAGCACCAAAAAAATTTAGTGTGTGAATAGGACAAGTGGAATATGGTAAATAAAACATAAAAGTAAAAAAAGTGAACAATTTAGAAAAAAAGGATTACTAATAAGGAACTTAAAAAACGCACTCAAAAAACAAATAATGCAACGTGTTATGGGACAGAAGCAGTCCTTTAATATTACTTTGGTTAAGTAACTAACTATGTTAGATTTACCGAAGAAAAAAAAAATCATAAATTTCAGTGTGGGCCACAGCCCACACTGGTCCTAAGGTAGAACCGCTCCTGATCCCAAGGAGCATACTCCAAAATGTCTAGAAGCAGGTTCAGGATTAAAACTTAACCAGCAACAAGGATGACTCCGTGACCTATTGGACATTTGGGTTGAACGATCTTGGGATCCTAATTCAATTGTGGGTGACAATACGCTTGCTGAGGTTTGCATTAGTTAAGTGTGAGTACAAATGATGATCAACTAAGTCGAAGAGAGCTCAACACTCTAGCAGTTAAACATCATTATCTCCACCAAAATGCTATATGGCTAATAGAAATATACATATCTAACAAGCAAAGAAGATGCTTAGGACAGATGGATCCTCTTTCCAGTTATTACTCCTCTTTTACTGTGCTCACTGCTCAGGATACTAGGGAAGGACTGAAATTCATTAAATGTCTTACTGTGTAATCCAATAAACCAATCATCCAATAGTCCGCTCTATTTTTATGTTATTGTTCAAATCTAGGAGTAGAATCTCACATAACCCCATATATAAATACCATTTTCCCTTGGGCCATGCATAACCAAATTCGTCACACCAACATCAAACAGCAATATAATCATAGAGCTTTCAGTCTCACAAGCAGGTTCACTTGAACTGAAGGGAAGTTCAGTGTAAACATAAGCCGTTGGACTATACGGCACACGTGTATGAACTGATGAACCTAATTCTCAGGCCTGCCTAATTTTCTTAATCTTGGCAGAAGTACAAAAGCTTCAAATATTCATAGGGAAACTCCTAGGTATGGTGTAAGATTGGCTATGTTTCAAGCAGCACAAGAACGATGCCCCAAGACATGGAAATCTGTACCAAGAGTGCATTGCGACCATTGTCTTAACTCACTCATAGACTCAGAGTAGATTTACTAACAAATTTCTAGTTCATTGAGCATCACTATATCCAACGCATATCAACCTCCAATATAAGAAATATAGGCCCCTAAGTCTCCACTTAGTATCTGCTGTCAAACTAGAAACTCAATTTCCTCTCGAGAATCCAATACTCGGTACGAATATACAAGCGGATGTCTAGCTCAGATAGCCTCATTGTAATTTCTAATTATCAAATTAATGCACTAAATTATCTTCCAGACCGAACTGCACACATACAAGTAACACAATGCTTGAGATTTTCTCCCTTTTTAATATACAGTATTAAACAATTCCTTACTTAGGGCTACAAAATTCAAGTAATCAAACAGATAAATGTCTAATAGAATGAACAAATTGAAAAATTAATTAAGCTGATTAGTGATTACCTTAGTTCCGCGCTGGCGAATGATAATGGCGCCAGGCTTCGCGAGCTGGTCACCGTAAATTTTAACACCAAGCCTCTGTCCTTTAGAATCACGGCCATTCTTCGTACTACCGGCTCCTTTCTTGTGCGCATTGGTAATTTTCAGCGGCGTTCTCAACATCGGCAACAATACAGAATTCTTATGACCGAAATAAACCGATCCGAAGTTGCTCTTGACGAACGAAGATGATGATGTTGAATTTGTACCTAACGAGATTCCTTTAAAAGCTCCGATGAGATTGAAACTCATGGCCGCCATTGTTGCTCTGCAAAAAAAACAAGAGAAATTCAGAAATCAAATTCGTGTGAGGGATTGATTTAGGTTTTTTTTTTTTCATGTGCTTACCCTGAAAATGGAGTGGTTTTGCGTTGTGTGATGGAGAAGAAGGTAGCGGGAGAGGAGAAAATCAAATGAGATTAACCAACCTTATCCTTGTAACTTGTAAGATTGGTCGCTACTTGGGAGTAATTTTACATTCTGATCCACACTACTATATTTAATTACAATTAGCCCCCTCATCAATGGAGAAACTAAATTCATCAAATAGACCCTAGGTGGTTCCACTTCCAGCGGCGGATTCAGAATCTATATAATATATAAAAGCAAAAACATTTCAAGCCTTCTCATTAAGCCACGTGGAATTATGACGTGGAAATCCACGTGGCATTATTCTATAGGCAAATGTATATAATACTTATTTCTGGAAATGATTTAGTTTTTTAAAACTGATTTTTTTTTTTAAATCAAATATTTTCTGAGCTTAAATTACGAAAACATGATTACTTAATTTTAGTAGGCTAAAGATAATGGATATCTTGAATTAAAATATTAGAAATTATAATCATTCAGTTAGTTGAATTTTAAGATATGGGCTAAAGATAAGAAATGTGATGTAGCAGTATATCTCGGTGAAGAAAATCGAGCCACATATTTTGCAAAAATAAAAATAAAGGATTTTATAAATAAAGTATGTTTGATGTTTTAAATTACTAACTGATGCGGACACTAAGGCGTTGAAGTTTTTTGAGTAATTTCAGCGAGTGCGCCGAAACCGTCATAACTTTTGACTCCGGATGAACCGCGGAACGCACCGCATATCAAATCGAACGTCGGAGCGAGACGGACAAAAGTCGTTATCTTTAATTTGGACGTAGATGTTGTCAACTTTGCATGCATATTCATTTTTATATGAGAATTTGTATTTTTTTTGTTATTTAGTGAAAAAAAATTAAAGTTAATAATTAATGGTAAAAATCTACACATCTATATAATATATAAAAGCAAAAACATTTCAAGCCTTCTCATTAAGCCACGTGGAATTATGACGTGGAAATCCACGTGGCATTATTCTATAGGCAAATGTATATAATACTTATTTCTGGAAATGATTTAGTTTTTTAAAACTGATTTTTTTTTTAAATCAAATATTTTCTGAGCTTAAATTACGAAAACATGATTACTTAATTTTAGTAGGCTAAAGATAATGGATATCTTGAATTAAAATATTATAAATTATAATCATTCAGTTAGTTGAATTTTAAGATATGGGCTAAAGATAAGAAATGTGATGTAGCAGTATATCTCGGTGAAGAAAATCGAGCCACATATTTTGCAAAAATAAAAATAAAAATAAAAATAAAAATGAATGATTCTATAAATAAAGTATGTTTGATGTTTTAAATTACTAATTGATGCGGACACTAAGGCGTTGAAGTTTTTGGAGTAATTTCAGCGAGTGCGCCGAAACCGTCATAACTTTTGACTCCGAATGAACCGCGGAACGCACCGAATATCAAATCGAACGTCGGAGCGAGACGGACAAAAGTCGTTATCTTTAATTTGGACGTAGATGTTGTCAACTTTGCATGCATATTCATTTTTATATGAGAATTTGTATTTTTTTGTTATTTAGTGAAAAAAAATTAAAGTTAATAATTAATGGTAAAAATCTACACATCTATATAATATATAAAAGCAAAAACATTTCAAGCCTTCTCATTAAGCCACGTGGAATTATGACGTGGAAATCCACGTGGCATTATTCTATAGGCAAATGTATATAATACTTATTTCTGGAAATGATTTAGTTTTTAAAACTGATTTTTTTTTTAAATCAAATATTTTCTGAGCTTAAATTACGAAAACATGATTACTTAATTTTAGTAGGCTAAAGATAATGGATATCTTGAATTAAAATATTATAAATTATAATCATTCAGTTAGTTGAATTTTAAGATATGGGCTAAAGATAAGAAATGTGATGTAGCAGTATATCTCGGTGAAGAAAATCGAGCCACATATTTTGCAAAAATAAAAATAAAAATAAAAATAAAAATGAAGGATTCTATAAATAAAGTATGTTTGATGTTTTAAATTACTAATTGATGCGGACACTAACGCGTTGAAGTTTTTGGAGTAATTTCAGCGAGTGCGCCGAAACCGTCATAACTTTTGACTCCGGATGAACCGCGGAACGTACCGCATATCAAACCGAACGTCGGAGCGAGACGGACAAAATTCGTTATCTTTAATTTGGACGTAGATGGTGTCAACTTTGCATGCATATTCATTTTTATATGAGAATTTGTATTTTTTTGTTATTTAGTGAAAAAAAATTAAAGTTAATAATTAATGGTAAAAATCTACACATCTATATAATATATAAAAGCAAAAACATTTCAAGCCTTCTCATTAAGCCACGTGGAATTATGACGTGGAAATCCACGTGGCATTATTCTATAGGCAAATGTATATAATACTTATTTCTGGAAATGATTTAGTTTTTTAAAACTGATTTTTTTTTTTAAATCAAATATTTTCTGAGCTTAAATTACGAAAACATGATTACTTAATTTTAGTAGGCTAAAGATAATGGATATCTTGAATTAAAATATTATAAATTATAATCATTCAGTTAGTTGAATTTTAAGATATGGGCTAAAGATAAGAAATGTGATGTAGCAGTATATCTCGGTGAAGAAAATCGAGCCACATATTTTGCAAAAATAAAAATAAAAATAAAAATAAAAATGAAGGATTCTATAAATAAAGTATGTTTGATGTTTTAAATTACTAATTGATGCGGACACTAACGCGTTGAAGTTTTTGGAGTAATTTCAGCGAGTGCGCCGAAACCGTCATAACTTTTGACTCCGGATGAACCGCGGAACGTACCGCATATCAAATCGAACGTCGGAGCGAGACGGACAAAATTCGTTATCTTTAATTTGGACGTAGATGGTGTCAAATTTGCATGCATATTCATTTTTATATGAGAATTTGTATTTTTTTGTTATTTAGTGAAAAAAAATTAAAGTTAATAATTAATGGTAAAAATCTACACATCTATATAATATATAAAAGCAAAAACATTTCAAGCCTTCTCATTAAGCCACGTGGAATTATGACGTGGAAATCCACGTGGCATTATTCTATAGGCAAATGTATATAATACTTATTTCTGGAAATGATTTAGTTTTTTAAAACTGATTTTTTTTTTTAAATCAAATATTTTCTGAGCTTAAATTACGAAAACATGATTACTTAATTTTAGTAGGCTAAAGATAATGGATATCTTGAATTAAAATATTATAAATTATAATCATTCAGTTAGTTGAATTTTAAGATATGGGCTGAAGATAAGAAATGTGATGTAGCAGTATATCTCGGTGAAGAAAATCGAGCCACATATTTTGCAAAAATAAAAATAAAAATAAAAATAAAAATGAAGGATTCTATAAATAAAGTATGTTTGATGTTTTAAATTACTAATTGATGCGGACACTAACGCGTTGAAGTTTTTGGAGTAATTTCAGCGAGTGCGCCGAAACCGTCATAACTTTTGACTCCGGATGAACCGCGGAACGTACCGCATATCAAATCGAACGTCGGAGCGAGACGGACAAAAGTCGTTATCTTTAATTTGGACGTAGATGTTGTCAACTTTGCATGCATATTCATTTTTATATGAGAATTTGTATTTTTTTGTTATTTAGTGGAAAAAATTAAAGTTAATAATTAATGGTAAAAATCTACACATCTATATAATATATAAGAGCAAAAACATTTCAAGCCTTCTCATTAAGCCACGTGGAATTATGACGTGGAAATCCACGTGGCATTATTCTATAGGCAAATGTATATAATACTTATTTCTGGAAATGATTTAGTTTTTAAAACTGATTTTTTTTAAATCAAATATTTTCTGAGCTTAAATTACGAAAACATGATTACTTAATTTTAGTAGGCTAAAGATAATGGATATCTTGAATTAAAATATTATAAATTATAATCATTCAGTTAGTTGAATTTTAAGATATGGGCTAAAGATAAGAAATGTGATGTAGCAGTATATCTCGGTGAAGAAAATCGAGCCACATATTTTGCAAAAATAAAAATAAAAATAAAAATAAAAATGAAGGATTCTATAAATAAAGTATGTTTGATGTTTTAAATTACTAATTGATGCGGACACTAACGCGTTGAAGTTTTTGGAGTAATTTCAGCGAGTGCGCCGAAACCGTCATAACTTTTGACTCCGGATGAACCGCGGAACGTACCGCATATCAAATCGAACGTCGGAGCGAGACGGACAAAATTCGTTATCTTTAATTTGGACGTAGATGGTGTCAAATTTGCATGCATATTCATTTTTATATGAGAATTTGTATTTTTTTGTTATTTAGTGAAAAAAAATTAAAGTTAATAATTAATGGTAAAAATCTACACATCTATATAATATATAAAAGCAAAAACATTTCAAGCCTTCTCATTAAGCCACGTGGAATTATGACGTGGAAATCCACGTGGCATTATTCTATAGGCAAATGTATATAATACTTATTTCTGGAAATGATTTAGTTTTTTAAAACTGATTTTTTTTTTTAAATCAAATATTTTCTGAGCTTAAATTACGAAAACATGATTACTTAATTTTAGTAGGCTAAAGATAATGGATATCTTGAATTAAAATATTATAAATTATAATCATTCAGTTAGTTGAATTTTAAGATATGGGCTAAAGATAAGAAATGTGATGTAGCAGTATATCTCGGTGAAGAAAATCGAGCCACATATTTTGCAAAAATAAAAATAAAAATAAAAATAAAAATGAAGGATTCTATAAATAAAGTATGTTTGATGTTTTAAATTACTAATTGATGCGGACACTAACGCGTTGAAGTTTTTGGAGTAATTTCAGCGAGTGCGCCGAAACCGTCATAACTTTTGACTCCGGATGAACCGCGGAACGTACCGCATATCAAATCGAACGTCGGAGCGAGACGGACAAAAGTCGTTATCTTTAATTTGGACGTAGATGTTGTCAACTTTGCATGCATATTCATTTTTATATGAGAATTTGTATTTTTTTGTTATTTAGTGGAAAAAAATTAAAGTTAATAATTAATGGTAAAAATCTACACATCTATATAATATATAAGAGCAAAAACATTTCAAGCCTTCTCATTAAGCCACGTGGAATTATGACGTGGAAATCCACGTGGCATTATTCTATAGGCAAATGTATATAAATACTTATTTCTGGAAATGATTTAGTTTTTTAAAACTGATTTTTTTTTAAATCAAATATTTTCTGAGCTTAAATTACGAAAACATGATTACTTAATTTTAGTAGGCTAAAGATAATGGATATCTTGAATTAAAATATTATAAATATAATCATTCAGTTAGTTGAATTTTAAGATATGGGCTAAAGATAAGAAATGTGATGTAGCAGTATATCTCGGTGAAGAAAATCGAGCCACATATTTTGCAAAAATAAAAATAAAAATAAAAATAAAAATGAAGGATTCTATAAATAAAGTATGTTTGATGTTTTAAATTACTAATTGATGCGGACACTAACGCGTTGAAGTTTTTGGAGTAATTTCAGCGAGTGCGCCGAAACCGTCATAACTTTTGACTCCGGATGAACCGCGGAACGTACCGCATATCAAATCGAACGTCGGAGCGAGACGGACAAAAGTCGTTATCTTTAATTTGGACGTAGATGTTGTCAACTTTGCATGCATATTCATTTTTATATGAGAATTTGTATTTTTTTGTTATTTAGTGGAAAAAAATTAAAGTTAATAATTAATGGTAAAAATCTACACATCTATATAATATATAAAAGCAAAAACATTTCAAGCCTTCTCATTAAGCCACGTGGAATTATGACGTGGAAATCCACGTGGCATTATTCTATAGGCAAATGTATATAATTTTTTCTGGAAATGATTTAGTTTTTTAAAACTGATTTTTTTTTTAAATCAAATATTTTCTGAGCTTAAATTACGAAAACATGATTACTTAATTTTGGTAGGCTAAAGATAATGGATATCTTGAATTAAAATATTATAAATTATAATCATTCAGTTAGTTAGTTGAATTTTAAGATATGGGCTAAAGATAAGAAATGTGATGTAGCAGTATATCTCGGTGAAGAAAATCGAGCCACATATTTTGCAAAAATAAAAATAAAAATAAAAATAAAAATGAAGGATTCTATAAATAAAGTATGTTTGATGTTTTAAATTACTAATTGATGCGGACACTAACGCGTTGAAGTTTTTGGAGTAATTTCAGCGAGTGCGCCGAAACCGTCATAACTTTTGACTCCGGATGAACCGCGGAACGCACCGCATATCAAATCGAACGTCGGAGCGAGACGGACAAAAGTCGTTATCTTTAATTTGGACGTAGATGTTGTCAACTTTGCATGCATATTCATTTTTATATGAGAATTTGTATTTTTTTGTTATTTAGTGGAAAAAAATTAAAGTTAATAATTAATGGTAAAAATCTACACATCTATATAATATATAAAAGCAAAAACATTTCAAGCCTTCTCATTAAGCCACGTGGAATTATGACGTGGAAATCCACGTGGCATTATTCTATAGGCAAATGTATATAATACTTATTTCTGGAAATGATTTAGTTTTTTAAAACTGATTTTTTTTTAAATCAAATATTTTCTGAGCTTAAATTACGAAAACATGATTACTTAATTTTAGTAGGCTAAAGATAATGGATATCTTGAATTAAAATATTATAAATTATAATCATTCAGTTAGTTGAATTTTAAGATATGGGCTAAAGATAAGAAATGTGATGTAGCAGTATATCTCGGTGAAGAAAATCGAGCCACATATTTTGCAAAAATAAAAATAAAAATAAAAATAAAAATGAAGGATTCTATAAATAAAGTATGTTTGATGTTTTAAATTACTAATTGATGCGGACACTAACGCGTTGAAGTTTTTGGAGTAATTTCAGCGAGTGCGCCGAAACCGTCATAACTTTTGACTCCGGATGAACCGCGGAACGTACCGCATATCAAATCGAACGTCGGAGCGAGACGGACAAAAGTCGTTATCTTTAATTTGGACGTAGATGCTGTCAACTTTGCATGCATATTCATTTTTATATGAGAATTTGTATTTTTTGTTATTTAGTGAAAAAAAATTAAAGTTAATAATTAATGGTAAAAATCTACACATCTATATAATATATAAAAGCAAAAACATTTCAAGCCTTCTCATTAAGCCACGTGGAATTATGACGTGGAAATCCACGTGGCATTATTCTATAGGCAAATGTATATAATACTTATTTCTGGAAATGATTTAGTTTTTTAAAACTGATTTTTTTTTTAAATCAAATATTTTCTGAGCTTAAATTACGAAAACATGATTACTTAATTTTAGTAGGCTAAAGATAATGGATATCTTGAATTAAAATATTATAAATTATAATCATTCAGTTAGTTGAATTTTAAGATATGGGCTAAAGATAAGAAATGTGATGTAGCAGTATATCTCGGTGAAGAAAATCGAGCCACATATTTTGCAAAAATAAAAATAAAATAAAAATAAAAATAAAAATGAAGGATTCTATAAAGTATGTTTGATGTTTTAAATTACTAATTGATGCGGACACTAACGCGTTGAAGTTTTTGGAGTAATTTCAGCGAGTGCGCCGAAACCGTCATAACTTTTGACTCCGGATGAACCGCGGAACGCACCGCATATCAAATCGAACGTCGGAGCGAGACGGACAAAAGTCGTTATCTTTAATTTGGACGTAGATGTTGTCAACTTTGCATGCATATTCATTTTTATATGAGAATTTGTATTTTTTTGTTATTTAGTGAAAAAAAATTAAAGTTAATAATTAATGGTAAAAATCTACACATCTATATAATATATAAAAGCAAAAACATTTCAAGCCTTCTCATTAAGCCACGTGGAATTATGACTTGGAAATCCACGTGGCATTATTCTATAGGCAAATGTATATAATACTTATTTCTGGAAATGATTTAGTTTTTTAAAACTGATTTTTTTTTTTTAAATCAAATATTTTCTGAGCTTAAATTACGAAAACATGATTACTTAATTTTAGTAGGCTAAAGATAATGGATATCTTGAATTAAAATATTATAAATTATAATCATTCAGTTAGTTGAATTTTAAGATATGGGCTAAAGATAAGAAATGTGATGTAGCAGTATATCTCGGTGAAGAAAATCGAGCCACATATTTTGCAAAAATAAAAATAAAAAAAAAAAAAAAAAAATGAATGATTCTATAAATAAAGTATGTTTGATGTTTTAAATTACTAATTGATGCGGACACTAACGCGTTGAAGTTTTTGGAGTAATTTCAGCGAGTGCGCCGAAACCGTCATAACTTTTGACTCCGGATGAACCGCGGAACGTACCGCATATCAAATCGAACGTCGGAGCGAGACGGACAAAAGTCGTTATCTTTAATTTGGACGTAGATGTTTTCAACTTTGCATGCATATTCATTTTTATATGAGAATTTGTATTTTTTTGTTATTTAGTGGAAAAAAATTAAAGTTAATAATTAATGGTAAAAATCTACACATCTATATAATATATAAAAGCAAAAACATTTCAAGCCTTCTCATTAAGCCACGTGGAATTATGACGTGGAAATCCACGTGGCATTATTCTATAGGCAAATGTATATAATACTCCCTCCGTCCCGCCGAAAATTGCAAAAAAAAATCATGGCACAAGAATTAAGGGAAAAGTGAAAAAGGTGATGTGTTGTGAGTGTTGATAGTAGAGTGGGAGAGAGAAAGTGGGGTAGAGAATAGTTAGTGGGTTAGTGGATGTGAGTATGAGAAGTGGGACCCACTAATTAAAAAATATTAAAAACTTTCCATTTATGGAATGTGCAATTTCTATGGGACGCCCATTTTGGTAAGTTTTGCAATTTTCGGTGGGACGGAGGGAGTACTTATTTCTGGAAATGATTTAGTTTTTTAAAACTGATTTTTTTTTTTAAGTCAAATATTTTCTGAGCTTAAATTACGAAAACATGATTACTTAATTTTAGTAGGCTAAAGATAATGGATATCTTGAATTAAAATATTATAAATTATAGTCATTCAGTTAGTTGAATTTTAAGATATGGGCTAAAGATAAGAAATGTGATGTAGCAGTATATCTCGGTGAAGAAAATCGAGCCACATATTTTGCAAAAATAAAAATAAAAATAAAAATAAAGGATTCTATAAATAAAGTATGTTTGATGTTTTAAATTACTAATTGATGCGGACACTAACGCGTTGAAGTTTTTGGAGTAATTTCAGCGAGTGCGCCGAAACCGTCATAACTTTTGACTCCGGATGAACCGCGGAACGTACCGCATATCAAATCGAACGTCGGAGCGAGACGGACAAAAGTCGTTATCTTTAATTTGGACGTAGATGTTGTCAACTTTGCATGCATATTCATTTTTATATGAGAATTTGTATTTTTTTGTTATTTAGTGGAAAAAAATTAAAGTTAATAATTAATGGTAAAAATCTACACATCTATATAATATATAAAAGCAAAAACATTTCAAGCCTTCTCATTAAGCCACGTGGAATTATGACGTGGAAATCCACGTGGCATTATTCTATAGGCAAATGTATATAATACTTATTTCTGGAAATGATTTAGTTTTTTAAAACTGATTTTTTTTTTAAATCAAATATTTTCTGAGCTTAAATTACGAAAACATGATTACTTAATTTTAGTAGGCTAAAGATAATGGATATCTTGAATTAAAATATTATAAATTATAATCATTCAGTTAGTTAGTTGAATTTTAAGATATGGGCTAAAGATAAGAAATGTGATGTAGCAGTATATCTCGGTGAAGAAAATCGAGCCACATATTTTGCAAAAATAAAAATAAAAATAAAAATAAAAATGAAGGATTCTATAAATAAAGTATGTTTGATGTTTTAAATTACTAATTGATGCGGACACTAACGCGTTGAAGTTTTTGGAGTAATTTCAGCGAGTGCGCCGAAACCGTCATAACTTTTGACTCCGGATGAACCGCGGAACGTACCGCATATCAAATCGAACGTCGGAGCGAGACGGACAAAAGTCGTTATCTTTAATTTGGACGTAGATGCTGTCAACTTTGCATGCATATTCATTTTTATATGAGAATTTGTATTTTTTTGTTATTTAGTGAAAAAAAATTAAAGTTAATAATTAATGGTAAAAATCTACACATCTATATAATATATAAAAGCAAAAACATTTCAAGCCTTCTCATTAAGCCACGTGGAATTATGACGTGGAAATCCACGTGGCATTATTCTATAGGCAAATGTATATAATACTTATTTCTGGAAATGATTTAGTTTTTTAAAACTGATTTTTTTTTTAAATCAAATATTTTCTGAGCTTAAATTACGAAAACATGATTACTTAATTTTAGTAGGCTAAAGATAATGGATATCTTGAATTAAAATATTATAAATTATAATCATTCAGTTAGTTGAATTTTAAGATATGGGCTAAAGATAAGAAATGTGATGTAGCAGTATATCTCGGTGAAGAAAATCGAGCCACATATTTTGCAAAAATAAAAATAAAAATAAAAATAAAAATGAAGGATTCTATAAATAAAGTATGTTTGATGTTTTAAATTACTAATTGATGCGGACACTAACGCGTTGAAGTTTTTGGAGTAATTTCAGCGAGTGCGCCGAAACCGTCATAACTTTTGACTCCGGATGAACCGCGGAACGTACCGCATATCAAATCGAACGTCGGAGCGAGACGGACAAAAGTCGTTATCTTTAATTTGGACGTAGATGTTGTCAACTTTGCATGCATATTCATTTTTATATGAGAATTTGTATTTTTTTGTTATTTAGTGAAAAAAAATTAAAGTTAATAATTAATGGTAAAAATCTACACATCTATATAATATATAAAAGCAAAAACATTTCAAGCCTTCTCATTAAGCCACGTGGAATTATGACTTGGAAATCCACGTGGCATTATTCTATAGGCAAATGTATATAATACTTATTTCTGGAAATGATTTAGTTTTTTAAAACTGATTTTTTTTTTTTAAATCAAATATTTTCTGAGCTTAAATTACGAAAACATGATTACTTAATTTTAGTAGGCTAAAGATAATGGATATCTTGAATTAAAATATTATAAATTATAATCATTCAGTTAGTTGAATTTTAAGATATGGGCTAAAGATAAGAAATGTGATGTAGCAGTATATCTCGGTGAAGAAAATCGAGCCACATATTTTGCAAAAATAAAAATAAAAATAAAAATAAAAATGAAGGATTCTATAAATAAAGTATGTTTGATGTTTTAAATTACTAATTGATGCGGACACTAACGCGTTGAAGTTTTTGGAGTAATTTAAGCGAGTGCGCCGAAACCGTCATAACTTTTGACTCCGGATGAACCGCGGAACGCACCGCATATCAAATCGAACGTCGGAGCGAGACGGACAAAAGTCGTTATCTTTAATTTGGACGTAGATGTTGTCAACTTTGCATGCATATTCATTTTTATATGAGAATTTGTATTTTTTTGTTATTTAGTGAAAAAAAATTAAAGTTAATAATTAATGGTAAAAATCTACACATCTATATAATATATAAAAGCAAAAACATTTCAAGCCTTCTCATTAAGCCACGTGGAATTATGACGTGGAAATCCACGTGGCATTATTCTATAGGCAAATGTATATAATACTTATTTCTGGAAATGATTTAGTTTTTTAAAACTGATTTTTTTTTTTTTAAATCAAATATTTTCTGAGCTTAAATTACGAAAACATGATTACTTAATTTTAGTAGGCTAAAGATAATGGATATCTTGAATTAAAATATTATAAATTATAATCATTCAGTTAGTTGAATTTTAAGATATGGGCTAAAGATAAGAAATGTGATGTAGCAGTATATCTCGGTGAAGAAAATCGAGCCACATATTTTGCAAAAATAAAAATAAAAATAAAAATAAAAATGAAGGATTCTATAAATAAAGTATGTTTGATGTTTTAAATTACTAATTGATGCGGACACTAACGCGTTGAAGTTTTTGGAGTAATTTCAGCGAGTGTGCCGAAACCGTCATAACTTTTGACTCCGGATGAACCGCGGAACGCACCGCATATCAAATCGAACGTCGGAGCGAGACGGACAAAAGTCATAGGGCAAAGCCCCTTGAGGCGGGGTCTAAAACAACAAAAAAAAATGTTATTTAAGGCCTTAAACGGGCTTCTTTATATCCTTGCAAATGAGATGGTGAACTTATATTCTGAGTTTGAAAATATCTTTCATCACTTAATATCCTTGCAAATTATATGGTATTATATAGATCACTTAATTTGATTTTGTACCATTATCTCAGTTTGAAAATGCCTTTCATCAGTTTTTCTTAATTAATTAACTTTATTATTCCCGTCGAATTCCGACGGGTTACTCACTAGTTTTTTTAAAAAGAAGGAAAAATTATTTTTACTAGTGTAAGGGGGAAAGAAAAAAATTTAGTGTATTATTTCTTCTCTGAAAGGGGAGGCAAAGTTTAATTTATTGCATTAATCTAATTAAAATTTACAAATGATTCTAAATGTGTATAAATGACAAAAGTATCCTCATGATAGCGGTTGGTTCTATAATTTAATTTATTGCACTAGTAAAAAAAAATTGACGAACGGGGGCCGCGGCTCCCTTAACCTACAAGGTAAGTCCGCTAGCGGTTGGTTCTATAATGTGTATAAATGACAAAAGTATCCTCATGATAGGCTCTATTTGTCTACATATTTGTGTTTGATGTAATTTCATCATGATATAAATAACATTCAAACAAGTATAACACATTCGTTAAACAGTTTGATAATAGTAGTTTTTACTATGAGAAAAGGTGCTAAAACTAAATTACGTATAAGTATTTATTGAAACACGTTGTCGTTGTATGCTCGATTGAACTGACTTTTGGGAACTAAGGGAGTTTGATCATCTACTAAGCTAATGAGATTCAAATGTTGTGTTTTGAATTAAACAAGGAAATTTGAGTGAAATAACAACTTATTTTACTGATTATTTGCATAAAAGGATCATATCATAGAAACTTATGATGGATCATATATTTTGATTCAACCGGTGTATCTACATTTAGAGTAACATTTTATTGAGTCTTAGTGTTAATATTTTAGTATATTCACATATATATACACAACATATCAATTTATTTCATTGTATAGCTTGTACTCTCTAAGAATAGGCTAAATAGACAATCATATGAGGGTGTTCAACAAAGAATTGGAATAAAATTTTATTTTCTACTATTCGAAATATATATTTTTATGTTATAACTGAATATTACTATATGCAAGTATTCTGCAAAAGATTAAGGTTAAAAACTATTTTTTTTAAGAAACAAGTAATTATTTTATAATTTTGTATATGATGGAGTAAATACGTTGAGTACAATATGTATAATGTTATTTAAGTGTACTATACGAATTAACTCAAAAGTACGAGTATTTTTAACTAAGTTCGGTAGATGTACGGAAATCGAAAGATTTTTTTCAATTTTTCGTACGTACGTGTATTATACGCGTATTAAACGGGAAAATCTAGCTATGGGCCTATGGCAGAGAGTATGAAAATCGCAAAAGAAAAAAAAAACATTTTTTGGAATATTCTCCATTCAAGGTTTTTCTTTACAATATTCAGTTAGATTTAATAAATAAATAAAATCATCAAAAGACTCAATCATGGTTTTTATTTCAAAAAAAAATAAAAATGAAAAATACATAATAAATGTCGAGAGTGGGATTTGAACCCACGCCCTTTCGGACCAGAACCTTAATCTGGCGCCTTAGACCAACTCGGCCATCTCGACTTTGTGGTGCAGAGATCAAAATTTGATAAAATATTTTTTCGAAATGATACGTCTGCAGAATACTATCCAGTAAACGTTCTCAATTTTTATTTTTATTTTTAGAAGTTCTCAGTTTTTATCAAACTGCGAACCAGTATAATTTTCGCGATTCTTTTTAGTCTGTTCCAAGTAATTATCGCATTTCTATGAATATAGTTTTAGTACGAATTACACTAAACGTTCATTAAAAGCAATGACAAGTCAAATGCGATACTAATTACACTAAACGTTCATTAAAAGCAATGACAAGTCAAATGCGATACTTATTACCATACGTCAGATTGAAATATATCACAAGAGAATACTTCTCAATAGTTTACTTGGATATGCAACCCAACCAACCTCACCATATACACTGTAATCCAAATAAGAAACATGGCTTCCTTTTACCAACAATAGCTTAAATTACACAGCTTTTAGGCAGTCAAAAAACCACACAAGTCATAAACAACAATAAGCACAAAAGTAAATTACCACCAAAATCTAAGACTTGATTTATGGTCGGAGCGGAAGTCCGTTTACAAGCCGTATAGGTTCATGATGGCCTATTACCAGCAAACTTGGCTTGTATTACTAGGCAATGGTACAGACCACTACACTTCAATTAGGAGACGGACTTGAAAAGGAAAAGAAGAAGAAAACAGTTATTTTGGTGTAAAGACGGGTGAAACTCTCCTTCGAACAATATCCTGGATCTGTTCTGCTGACATAATTGATGCTTCACTCTCAAAATTGGCTTTCTCCATCTGCTGGTGTAACTGCAAGTTAAATCGCCATCGTTAAAAGCATGGAAGGTTGAGAAAAAAAACAACTCGTGCAAGAAGACTTGTTACTCTACAAGTTTGAAGGTTAAGTTTGTATATCAATACTTCCTCCGTCCCAAAATGATCTTCACGTTTGACTATTCAAACTTTTAAAGAATACGAACACTTGCTTCACTAGCCATGTTGTGTTTATGCACGTTTAAGCTTAAAATGTAGAAATGAGAAAAACTTTTTGGGACATTGAAAAATGGCAAATGAGAAGATCTTTTCGGGACATAGGAATGCTCAGTATATATGTACATGTGCTACAAACTAGTACTCCGTATGTTTTAATTTGTAATTGCAATCTTGCAAAGACATGGAATGCTCAGTAAGGGTATATATGTACATGTGCTACAAAAATTGCATAAATGTCAACCTCCTTGATTTCCTTTAAGCTAGAATGGAACACTTATTTAGGGACGGAGAGAGAAAATAAATTAACAAAAGAAAATCTGCATATTGTGTGTGGTTGGCATCAATTATTCACTGGCTGCTCAGTGCAAAGATTGACTTGTACCTTTTCTAGTATCACAGACTGATCATCCAGGTGGAAATTACGCATGTGCTTTAGCATCTCCAGTTGCTGCAACAAGATCCATTCCGAAATCTTTTAACTAACTAAATTCTCAGAACTAAACATGTACAGAAATTAAACAACGTTACCTGTTCTTGTAACTTCTGTATCATTTCCATCCTTTCAGAAAATCCATCTGGTCCAAGCTCTGCTTCTTCACATGCCATTTCTTCCCTGCCATTTCCCACATAATTAGCATTCCCAAAGATTGTATGACAGTGGACACAAGATTTACTTATCAAGAAATGGACCCATCCCTTAAAATTTGAAATGAATCTTAAAACTAGGCAGGCAATCAGACAGACGACACAATTAGGTGTGGCAATTTCTGATCCATGGATAACTTATTACTCCCTCCGTCCCAGAGTAAGAGTCCTACTTTTCATTTTGGTACGTCCCAGAGTAAGAGTCCTATTCCTAAAATGGCAAAGAATCTTTACTATTCACCCCACTCATTCTCTCTCCTATTTTACTTTTATACTCACAACACCAATCAATTCACTATTCTCTCCCACTCATTCTCTCTCCTACTTTACTTTTACACTCACAACATTTACATCACTTCCAATATTTATTAATAAGCGTGCAAATGAGGGGTAGGGCTCTTACTCCGGGACGGAGGGAGTATAATTCTTACCATGCTTGGACTAATGTACAATGTATCACACCTGTAGAACGTACAATAGTTTAAAGTATTATATCCCCTCCATCCCGGAAAAAGTCCTACTTTCCATTTTAGTTGGTCCCAAAATAAATGTCGCATTTCTAAAAAATAGTATAAAGTTTGGTAATCTTCCTAAACTACCCATTTTAGTAGACACAAACAATGCAATGCCATGGGAAGTGGAAGGAGACGTTTTGTGAGCACAACTTACTTGACGCGTATGAATAGCTTGGGGAATCAAGGAAACATAACAAAAGGCTTAAAATGTTGACTTGTCACTTGTGACATTTATTTCAGGGCGAAAAAGCTTCCAGAATCACATAAATACATGATGCTTAAGCTGTTTAATGAACTGATTCAACCTTCTAGTTTCTATATAAAGCAGCAACGTTACCAGGAAAAAAAAAAGATGGAAAGAAACAAACAAGCCTGAATGAAGCGCACTGCGCCAGAAACCATCTTTTCATGATTTTTATTGAAAACGTATCTCGGTTAGACAAGCAATCATAGAGTCACTTAAAAGACAGACAAAATGCAAATCGATTGAACTCCTTAAGAAACCATACATCACCATAGTTTTTTTCATATAACCTTCCTTCAAGTTTATAAAGACATGTGAAGGGCCACGAAATAAAGCTTGTTCAAAAATCCTGAAAGAAACCAAAATCGGCCAAGCTACCTCGAGGTATACCACAATTAAAGCATCACACGGCACGTTATATAAAAGCAAGTCCAGGCAGATGGGCATATGAAAGGCGAGGAGTCAGAGAGATAAAGAGAGAACGTACGTTGCAACAAATCCATAAAAGCGTATCATCAAGTCTTGATCATTCTCATAGGCCAGGTTTACCTTTCCCAAGCAAGCTAGCGCAAACCTTGGATCTGGAATATTGAATGCACCATTATTATGACTGCAGGCTATCTTGAAATTTCTTGAAAGTTATGAGGTTTGCTAGGCTAACAGATATGTGAAGGGGGGAAACATACAGAAAATTACCATGACCAAGAAATCGGATGACTCAAACCGTCATCCAAAGTTATTAAATTATTTACGACTGTAAGTTTACTGTTAAAAAATGATGAACTATGAGCAAAGGGCATTTTATCAAAACACAAAGAATATAGAACAGATATGATTTCTCACCTACAACAAACATTTCTGAGGTAGAAAAAATACAGTAGATTACTTTCTCACTTTTTTATGATGTATCAGCATAGCCAATTTCAAGTATACTAACTACATAATGCAGTAGGCAAAGAAAAAAATAAACTACGTGTATATTCGTGACTTTTCCCACACAATTTTTCAAAAATAATAATAATACAAAATAAGTTTTACTTTAAGCTGGATGTTCTCGGCATAATATCTGTCACATGAGCAAAAAGGAGAGTGGAGGAACACTTGTCAAACCCAACATAATTATAAGATTACTATATTTAGCGTTCTGAGATCAACAGCAGAATCAGTTAAGGCCAGAAAAAACGACCATAAATTTTTTTATATCAAGCAATCACCAAGAACACTAGGTTTCTAGACAAGTGCCCCGACTAAAATAACTTGAAGTGGTGCTTCATCTACGATAAGTTGCATCTCATCTCATATTGTGAAATATAGACTGACATGAAATACAAAAGAAGAGATCCACCTAATTACCCAGACTAATATGACTTAAACAGGTTTCCATCTGAAAAGAAGTATAACCGCTCCAACATTAACTCTTACAACAGGAGCGACCGGCAACAAAAATAAAATCATGGTTCATGAGGGCATGAGGCTAAGTTGGAATGCCGGAGGACTAAATGTGATTGGGAAGAGGTTCTATGCAGTTGGAAATGTGAAACAGATTCAAACCTGTGTGGAGATTTTTCACGAGCTATTGACAGAGGTCCATGAGGTTCTATGAGGACCTTTTGTGCTGGAGTTAGATGATTAACCAAGGATTTCAAGAGGGAACATACACATGAATTAAAGAAGCATCATCAGAAGTGAAACTTTCCTTCGAAGTAAGTGAACATGTGTATGCTGGTGATAGCCAAAGAGCTCCAGCTCCAGCAGCATCAAGTATACCTTTCTATATGGAAGGTCAGGGATTCAATCCCTGCCAATGGTAGATTTCTCTCTCCACTATTGTAATAGATCAAGTTGTCAATTAATATAAAACTCGATAAAAAAAGTGTATGCTGGTCATGAATGCAAATGCATCAAAGAGTGCATGTTCTGCCCCAATATATCTTTTCCAAGAATGAAGATTCGGACACGTAATTCAACGTTATGAAGTGACTACTGCAACCAAAGCAATATCATTTCTTACCAAGACCCATCTCCACAAATATCTCCTCTTGGATAGCAGTCGTTACAGCTACAGCTTCCTGTATACAGTAGAACAATAGTTGTGGATAATCAACAAAAAAAATCTTGGAAGTGTACCCATAAAAGGTGTTCCATTTCATCAAAGATTCAAAATTATACTCAATCACACATCTCTAACTATCATAATCATATCAGATTCATTTGGCTGAAAATTGTGATACAAAATCCAATAATTATGTTCAACAATAAACATCTTCTGGCCTCGCATGAACCAGCCATAAGCCTACACTGAATGATATCAAAAGAACCTAGAAGGATATTATTTCCTTTCCTGGCTATCTCATATCATCTTCATCGGCCATATAAGTAAGTTGTAATTGAGTTGCCATTGCTTCTTTCCTTTTGCTAAATAAAAGTAGTTGATAGGTATTCACTAGATTGAGAAAACTTGGTGAACAGGAGACCAAGAAGCTTTTTACGAAGATATTTCCCCCACTCATAGAATATGACAGAAATATCTCCTCTGCCAAATAAGAATAAGGGTGTTAGTTGATTAATCATATATAGAGGTTATCTTAACCTTGCTCAAAAAGAAAAAAAAAAAAAAAAAAAAAAAAGAACTTAACAAATCAGTTCTATGTGTAGAGTACTAGAGTTTAACTTACAGAAAGACAATTATGGTAGTTTAGACTGGTATATACTCCATAGTATATTTCAAGAACCATCATTGGGGTTCGGTGCCATTTTAACATAGGGAGACCATGCACGACGAACGTATCATGCTCCCTCTATCCCAGAATGATAGTCCCTCTTTCCATTTTTGTAAGTCCCACAAAGTTAGTCTCCTTTGTAATCCTCCTATTCAACTACTTCGACCATTTCTAAAATTAAAAGTTAAATATCACTTAACTTCCTAAACTACCCACAACAAATAGTACTCCTCACTTCACTTGCGTCATTCTTGTTTTTAGAGGAACCATAGTGCTAATGTGATTGTTTAACACCACCAAGGATAATTATGGAAAGAGGAATAAATCACTAAAATGGTTGAATAGTCAAAGGGGACTATCATTCTAAGACGGAGGAAGTATGAGAACCTACTAATCTTAACCAACTTTTTCCCAATACACAATTGCTCCAACCAAATTTTTCATATGAATCGCAAAGAAAAGAGTTGTCTTCTTCCTAAGCTTTCACATGAACTTTCGCAAGTTGATGCACAATTCCTTAAGCGTGTTCATATGATGTACAAGCTTCCACCTTATCTTCAGATGACAACTCTGCTTAAAATTTAAATGCATGGTTAATCTTTGCCGGTAACTTTGTTGCAGGATGTTTATCTATAATATTAAATCAATCCTCCCAATCACGCGTCTGATAATGTTCTGGTTTCCAATCCTTTCCTTTCATGCCAAGTTTTTTTTGGACTAGGATGTCCATTACCCTTCTTTGTCCAGAAAAAGCTCCCTAGGCCCTCACACTTTGGTGCTTGAAGTGGTAATGATTTCCCCTACCATAAACTTTCAACTAATCTACCCAAACAACCTTGGAATCTGATTAATTCGTGACATAGTTTGTTCAAGGTTACCACCTCAAGTTGATAATACCGAGGAAACAAATGAAATAAAAATTATGACACTGGAAAACATATGAATTCAATTGGTTGCGACATCCTCACAATTTGCCAATGTGAACACGGAACGAATAAACTTGTACCTACAGTGATATTGCATATCCACCCAGATAAGCTATATATGTATATCCACTCCTAAGATTTCGAATTTTTGATGGAATAACGCATTTTCGGTTGTTTGTTGCTCTCTTCCACCAAGTCAACTTTGGCTCAACAGATATGTACTTATATGCATTACTCAATGCCCTGTGCACTCACTTAGATGGAAACAGATTAGTCACCCTCCATTTTATGGAAGTTCCTTAAATGTGAATGTCGAACGTAAGCTAAGTTAGTTCGTTGGCACGCAAATTTGCAGATGCACCTAATATTTCATCGACCATTTCTGCATGCATTCTCTGCCCAAATCTACGCAAATATGTTACTACCTCTGTCCCACTTGAAGAGGTGGGCATTCCTTTCCCACCTACTTTGAATCGAATGTTCCCTCTTTGTTTTAAATTCAAATGTTTCAGGGAAATTTTAAAAATACGTGATTATCGACAACTTTCCTCAATGCACATGTATGGTTATACCCCACCTGTTCAAGTGGGACAAAGGGAGTATAAGCTATGCAAGAAGATGTGAGATATCTAGTTTTGGCCCATCTATCTATATTTGCTTTCTTATTCGGACAGGTATACGTATCCATCCTGCGATGATAAAAAGATTCATTAATCGTTTGTTTCATCATTTCCTTTTTCAGTTATTTCTTCCATATCAATAAGGAGCTCCCAATTTCAACTTTTTGTTTCGTGATAATAACAGAACCTTAATGGAAAATGAGTACCGCATTTAGATCACAGGTCAACAGTAAATAGTGTTAGCAAATAACTACTACCTCCGTCCCAGAGTAAGAGTCCTATTTTTTTTCTATTAGCACGAAGGTATTTTGAGCAATAATTTTAGGTAATTTCAATTATGTTAACGAACATCTAGATATTGCTATTAGTAATACATATAATGGAGTATCAATAACAAGTTTAAAATCTCCATTAGGATAATTAGATCAACATAAAATTATTGCTCAAAATATCTTCGTGCTAACAGCGAAAAAAATAAGACTCTTACTCTGGGACGGAGGGAGTACTTCAATTTTTTTAAATAACAGGTACACCGTTACATCATATAATATAATCATAGTTCACTAGCAAGACAGAATAACAAAGAACACTAGGGGTTCATTTGCTACTCATAACAGACCGTACATTTAACAAATTTTCACTCAAGGATAGTGCAAATAGCATCTAAAGTAATTAAAAATTGTCTCATGCCAGCCAAGCATTAGGAGTTTCACCATATTGATACGAATAAAGCATCTCAAATTTCATTCAATCTCTTACACATACATCCACTGTCCGAATTTATCACCACAAAAATGTAAGAGGCTGAAGAGACTGGTTTGGCGCATCAATCAATATCTGCCTTCTTCCGCAGACACATTTAAGTCTCCAACTATGAAGAGATTCCTTTATCGTTTACTTTATCATTACCTTTTTCATTTGCTTCTTTCATATTCATAAGAAACTCCTATTCAATAACAAAACCAAATTGGGAAATCGATCTCCCGTCTAACTATTCCAGGACAATAGTAAATAGCAAAATAATTGGATAACCCAAATAACAATTTCAAACTCTCAAATAACAGGGACCCCTCAATCACAACATATAAATTCATAATTTAGTTCACTAGTAAGACGGAAGGATCATTTGCTACTCAATAACAAACCCTACATTTCTACAAATTTTGCTAATCTAAGATAGTCCGTCGTCCGATAACATCAAAAGAAATAATCAATTGTCTCGTACCACACCATTCACCAATTTGATAAAAAAAAAAAAAAAAAAAAAAAAAAAAAAAAAACTCTTACTATAAACGGAGGATAATTAACTGAAAATGAAATTCGGGAGAAAAAAAAATAGAGGATGATTAAGTGTACCTGTTTATCATCATTCACAGCATCTGCAATCCGTTTCTTCACATCTAAAACTCGAATAAAATCAAAATCAAAATTAAAACAAAATAAATTAGTTGGACGAATTAAAAAACGAATGAACAAAAAAAAAAAAAAAAAAAAAAAAAGAGGAGGTGTTACCGGGCTGTGAAGTGAGAAAGGCGAAACGATCGAAGAGATGAAGCAACTGGTCTCTTGTCAGCATTCCATCCGCCATTGTTTTGCGACCTTCGTTTCGTTTCGTTTCGTTTCGTTTCGTTTCGGCTATTACTGAGAAAAGCGGATGAGCAAAGCGACGCCGTTTCGAATATCGTCGTTTGGTAGCGGATGTGGACCACGTAATTAAGAGGCGCGCTGGCAATCCCAGTTCCCAAACTTTTTTTTTTTTTTCAGAAAAAGGAAAACAGTGCATAAGTTAAGACGTTGTCGTTTCGTCGAGATGACTACAATCATAGTCATTTAGTTTTGACATTGAGGATTTAGCACCAAATTTCAATTTTAGGTGATAGTATTAACGCGGCAACATTCAAAAATGTTTAAAATCTATCAAGAAAAAATATCCTAAAGATCATTTGTTTCTTTTCATTTCTTTTTTTTTGAACAAGAAGTTCATTTATGTTGAGTATTTTTTTATTTAAAAATACAACACTTAATATCTTTTTGAACAAAATTACAAAAATATTAAATTAAATAGAGTAAATACTACTCGTATTACCTTTGCCTCAAACTAAGATTCTTACTTTCCTTTTTGCTTTGTAACAGACTAAGTTTCTTAATTGCTTTATTTTTTAATCTCTGCAAAGTAAAACTAAGAACTTTAGTCCCGAACAGAGGAAGTAAGTACCAACACCTTTTTCATTTGACATTTTTTTCTTTTAAAGAAGAGGGATCGAACTCTTACGCTCAAAAAAAGTTAGGCTTAGCTTTACCACTAAACCACTCCTTTAGGAACCATTTGACATTTTTTTTGTCTCAAAAAATTCTTCAATTCTACATTTGAGCTTAAAATTGCATAAACAAACATAACTAATGAAACAAGTATTCATATCCTTAAATATTTTAAATAGTAAAATGAAAAAAATCATTTTGGGACGGAAGATTATCAGACTCTTTTTTTTTTTTATCATTTATCATTAGTTGAGCAAGAAATTGAACATAACAAAACAAATTAAACATTATACAAATCCAAAGAAAAAAATTAGAACAAGCATCTTTAAACCCTATAAGTAACCCAAACCACAAATAAAACCCCCCTAAACTTAGAAATCTTCATCCATCTTGAACTCATGTGTCACATTTCCACTCAAATTCGACATCACAGACGCCTTCTGATACTCCCCAACTCTCTTCTCAAAGAAATTCGTCTTCCCCTGCAACGAAATCAGCTCCATCCAATCAAACGGGTTCTGTGCATTGTACAATTTGCTGTATCCCAACGAAATCAGCAGCCGATCAGCCACAAATTCAATGTATTTGCTCATCAGATCACCGTTCATTCCAACTAGGGCGCATGGTAATGCGTCGCAGACGAACTCTCTTTCGATCTCCACCGCGTCGGAGATGATACCCTTGACTCGGTCTTCCGGCAGCTTGTTGCGGAGGAGGGAGTAGAGCAGGCAGGCGAAGTCGCAGTGGAGGCCTTCGTCTCGCGAGATTAACTCGTTTGAGAAGGTGAGTCCCGGCATTAAACCGCGTTTTTTTAGCCAAAATATCGCGCAGAAGGATCCAGAGAAGAATATGCCTTCGACGCAGGCGAAGGCGATGATGCGTTCGGCGAACGTCTCTCCGCCGTCGATCCAGCGTAGGGCCCACTTCGCCTTCTTCTCGACGCACGGAATGGTCTCGATTGCTCGGAAGAGGTTGCTCTTCTCGGCGGAGTCTTTGATGTAGGTCTCTAGTAAGAGGCTGTACATCTCGGAATGGATGTTCTCAATCGCGATCTGGAATCCGTAGAAGGCACGCGCCTCCGATACCTGGACCTCCTTCATGAACCGTCCGGCGAGATTTTCAAGCACGATTCCGTCGGAGGCGGCGAAGAAGGCTAGGACGTGAGTAATGAAGTGCCTCTCGCCGTCGGTGAGGGCTTCCCAGTGACGGAAATCCTGAGAGAGATCGACTTCTTCAGCGGTCCAGAACGAGGCTTCGGCTTTCTTGTACATTTCCCAGATTTGAGGGTATTGGATTGGGAACATACAGAATCGATCTGGGTTTGGGGCGAGCAAGGGTTCTTCTGGAATCGCCGGCATGTTTGATTGAATTGGAATTGAATTTGGGGGAAATTTGTGGAGAAGGGAAGGAGATTGAGATTAGGGTTTGTTTGGGTTGAAGAAATTAGGGGCGGCTGTTGCTATCTTTATAAAGGGAGGGGGAGAGAATTTGATTTTTGAATGAGAGTGAGAGAGAGAGAGCGGGTAATTTGAAATGTTTTTGAGAAGAAGCTTGCAGGAGAATGAAACCAATTGAGAAGGGCAAATCTGGAAATTTGTAAAATAATTAATAGTCGGCCTGTTTTGTTTTAATGTGGCTAGTGGGAATAATTTAGTCCACGTCTCTAGTGTGATGCAAACAACTTACCCTTTCTCATTGAGTTTCCTAGTAAATTTAATTTTAAGTTACTATCTTCTCTCAATTTCATAATAATTATTCAATTGTTTTGTCAACTTTTTTTTAAAAATAATTTTTTCAGAATTATTCTACACTAATTTTTGTACTTTAGTAAAATTCCGAGATTATGTCTATACTATCAAAATAACATTTTCTTTCAAGAAAAATCAACATAACATTTGTTTTGAAACAAATAAAAAAATGTGACATTTATCATAGAAATGAAGGAATAATCTTCCATCCCATAACTATGTGCACAAATTGCTATTTTTGGTGTCCCATTTATAAGTCACAATTTCCTAAAACAGCAAAGAATATTTACTATTCATCTCACTCATTCTCTCTCCTACTTTACATTTACACTCACAACACTAATCAACCTACTATTATCTACCCCACTTTCTTTCTCTCATTCACTTTTCACACTCACAACAAATATCCACTACTATTCATCCCTTAATTCCCGTCCAAAACTCATTTTGTGCACATAGTTATGAGACGGAGGGAGTATTTGATTTAACCATATTAAATTAGTACTCTCTGACTATTCAAACTTTTTAAGAATATAAACACTTGCTGCACTAGCCATGTTACGTTTATGCACTTTTAAGTTTAAATTGTAAGATATGAAGAACTCTGAAACAATGAAAAATGACATATAGAAATATCATTTTGAGATGGATGGAGTATTTCTCTTTTATAAAGAATTAAAATTTACATTTTTTACAAAAACAAATGGAATAAGTGAATATTATTGAGCTTTAAAAAATTAATTTCCATTTTATATTTTTGTTCTTAAAACGGATTGCAAAAAATATAAGTATGTGATTTCTTGCAGTTGGATTGCATATGTATCGTTGTGGCATATGTGAAAAATAGCTCAAAATCATATTAATTGCCCCAAGTATAGAGAAGACGATTGTAAAACTTTAATGTCAGCATGAACGATCAACATTTTAACTGTTATACAGTGAGATGTCACTAAGCCAATTCAAATAATGGTTCTTCATCCTCTTACTTAGATTAAGATATTTAGAAGATTAGGTATGGAAGGAATTAGGTTGAAGATAAGAAATGAGTGTGGACTGGACTGCCCTAATTATGTGATGAATGAATGAATGAATGGTGTATAAGCTTGTTGGAGAAGATAAGGAAGGGTTTGAATTTTAAGAAACTGTGACCATGTTATTAAAAGCCATAAACTTTTGGCCAACTGGCTTAAAGGTTGAAAGTGAAGGTACATAAAATAAAACTGCTGTATTTTGTTGGACAGAGGCGCTCTCACAAAATTAAAATTTTAAGCGGGTTTTATTTTATGTTGGCGCCATTCTCAACAATTTGATACTCCCTAGTAAAACAACTTTAACTCGAGTTTTGACTTAAACTACTACCTCCGTCCCAACTCAACGTGTACAGCAGTTTCACTTTTTCAACCAACTCAAATAAATTTTAACCATAATTTTATAAAAATTTAGTTACCTTTATGCAATTCTAAAAAATGTTTTTAATACTATTTGAAACAGTGAAATAATAACAATTTTCAAAATTGCATAAATGAGCCTAACTGTACACGTTGAGCTGAGACGGAAAACTTCACCTATTTTATGGAATCTTATAAAAGACAAAGACGACATAATTTTAATCAAAATTTAATCGAGCTGACCATAAAATCTCTCTTTCAGAAGTAGTTGTTAAGTATTTAAGAGTGATTTTTTTAACTGAATCATTTCAAAATGAAATAGCATTCCCTAAGAGACTTGAGAAAGGCCTTAATCACCATATCACCTTTAACTTCTCTAATCTACCATTTGCAATCAAGAATTTACAAAATATAAACGCCTGTGCGTCGCGTATCACTATCCACAAGGCAAGTAAAGTAGTAAAACTTTGGCAATTTACATTCGGCTTTGAGCAATTTTGAGTCTGTACATGGCTTGTCTTGAGACTTAATGGTTGTTTTCTTTTTTGGAATCATCTTCTGACACCATCCATGGTAATTTCGGTCCCTGAAACACATAGAAGACCGGATTTCAGATTTAAAAATTTTGAGTTTTCATGGTGCTAAAACAAGGTTGATGAATTAATCCAGAAATACCTCACAAGTCAGAAAGGCTAACAAAAAAAAGTCAATCATAGTGCGCGTGTGTGTGTTTGGGGACGGAGGGCTGTTGACAACCAAATGAATTGGGAGATTTAAAATCAGAAAAATTGACATGCAAGTCCTACTTTTAAGCTTCATTCTTCACTGTTCACTCTTCATTCTTCTTTAGTTTTTGTTTTTCACTTCCCTTTGTTTACTAATGCCGCCTATTTGAAGTTGAACCCCCACATCACATTTCATCAATGTTCATTAAAGCCCCCACATTTCCAAATGCCGCCTTCAAGGCTCTACAAGCATATATAGTTACACATGGACCTATCTGTCAGAATACATGTTTTCGTCTTTAGGCAGGGAACTTGTGAAGATTTGTTCAAATTTACACAAATTGAACTTGGAACAAACGCTGACTCGAGTTGAAGTTGGTTCAGCCAAACTATGTAGTTGCCTGCACTAATTCCTACCACGGTTTCAACTTTCTCATCCTTGGATGACGGCAACCAAGTAATGAGACCAGCTACCCACTTGATCTAGAATGAACACAAACTGCATTTTTCTATCACAAAGAAAACATGTACAACACGATACTTCTTTTCTGAATATATATATATGGATATACAACCTACGTCCCGCTCGAAATAGGATTTTAGTACACTTGACTATACTTTGACCTAGTCTTTTGAAGAAAAACAATGATCCTAAAAATTAAAAATTAAAAATAAATAAATTGTATCACGATTTAAAGTGTTGTGAGTATAGATAGTGGGGTAGTGAATGGTAAGTGGGTAAGTTGATGAGAGTATGACAAGTGGGTCTCATTATTTAAAAAAAAAAATGGTTTTCTAACGCGTGCCCCTTGGGGCATAGGTTAAGACTTAATTATGGCAGTAAATGCATGTGGACACCAAGAATGGCGAAATTGTGATTGCAAATGGGACGGAGGGAGTATATAAAAGACAAAATTGGCAGTGAGAGAATCACCTTGCCCTGCCGAATAATTGTGGGAAGACTCCCAGTCATGTCAACTACAGTGGATGGATCAGCAATTCTAACACCAGCGTCAATGACAAAATCAAGACCCTGAAACAAGTATTTCAAGGAAAGAATCTCAGATAACACCTTAAACAGAACCAAACATAAAAACGGTAAGTGAGTGTGTGTGTGTGTGTGTGTGTGTGTGTGTGTGCGAGTGTGCGCATGTAGGCAGGTCAGGAAGGGGACAAGAAGCTCAAACTAAATACTGTATACTCCCTCCGTCCCAATTTAAACTTCAAAATATTTTTGGGTTCAAGAATTAAGAAAAAGGTGATGTGTTGTGAGTGTAGATGGTTTGATAGGAGAGAGAAAGTGGGGTAAGGAATAGTTAGTGGGTAATTGTTGTGAGTATGACATGTAGGTCCCACAAATAAAGAAGTATAAAAACTTTTTTTTGGGTTTTGAAGTTTAAAATGGGACAGCCAAAATGGAGACTTTTGAAGTTTAAAATGGGACAGAGGGAGTATACACTTGTACAGTTGTACACCACATACCCTACTTGAACAGCTTAATTCTTCGAGGTAAAGACTTACACAAACAACAGAGAATTAGGGGGAAAGCAATACCTCTGACTTGTAGACATCAGCAATTACAACAGGGTCTATTATCCACTGATCTTCCTGTGGCGACCTGACACTGTACCAAGGAATGTACAGACATAATCAAATATCTTTTGTGCCTGAGGAGACCGATCATTAGCTACTCCCTCCATTTCAATTTAAAGTTCCCCCTTTGACTTTGCACGCATATTAAGGAAACGATAAAAATAGTAAACAATTCAAGTAGGTTGAGGATATAATTGTCTAAAACTTTATTCATAATTCAAGTGGGTAAAAAAGGAAGGTTAGTTTTTTTTTTTTGTTGTTGTTATCTATAAGCATTATAAGGACAAAGTTGTCCATTACACTGCTCATTGTTTGCCATTTCCGGAATAAAGTAGAGTGTGAACTTAAATTGGGACGTACCAAAAAAGAAAGGTGAACTTCAAATTAGGACAGAGGAATTACTATGTATGAAAACGACTACGATCTAGTAAAGTGACGAGGAATAATATGACTGAATCAGAAGCCATACAACATACCTAGTGGAAAACAATGGAGCATCCATCTTCGCCAAGATTGCTTGACATACAGCATCATCAGGCATTCGTATACCAACATTTTTCCTAGATTTATATTTGGATACAGTAGTTCCATATCGATAACACTGTTTAGGCAATGCTTTGCTTGCAGTTAAGATGAAAGTGTACTGTAATATTTAAAAAAGGAAAACGGTTACATATCTGGTATCTCATTCTCCCGTTCATAAATTAAACATGTCTATTGTGCAAATCAAGTTGACTTTTCACTACTTCTTTGGAGTGGTGACCTAGTTGTCTCCACTCACAAAGGGAAGAGAAAGGAGGGGCACCTCCAGCATGTTTCAATATGACAATATCAACCACAAAAAATCAGCTACATGGACAGATCCATGGAGACATAACCGGCATCATCAGGTAGGCGAACACATATTTTTTCAAGATTCATATTTGGAAAATGCTGTTCAAACAGTGCCCTGGATGAAGTTAAAAATGGAAAGTGAACTCACCACAAAAAAGAAAAAGAGTAGATTTTAAAGCTCTCCCTCATAGTTTGAGCGAGCTCACTGCACAAATCCAGTTGTGTTTTAAAAACTCTCATGGAATGTCTCCCTAGCATCTCAATTATTATGTCGGGGACAACAATAATAAAAGTTCAAAAAAGAACAGCCTAATGTCAGCTACTCTGGTCTTTCTCTACGCATGCAAAAGTAAACCACCTTTCAGAATCAACTGAGTGAGCGTGACAGATTCAAGTTAAGCAAACTTCACAGACTTTAAAATGTTTGAAAGACTTGTCACAAGCCAACTACACTGCTTGCTTACTGTTATAGGTTTAAGTCCAGGATGCAAACAAAGATACTCCCTCCATCCCAAAACAGCTTGAACTATTTTGGAGCTGCACGGGAATTAATGAGAGTATACACATTCAAAAGTATTGTGAGTGGGAAAATGGATGTGAGTATGATGATCTGAGAGTGATACCCACAATTTAAGTGTGAGAGTATGCCAAGTGGGGTAGGGTGAATAAAGAAAGAATAAAAGTTAAAAACATTTTAGGAAGTGGGACTTACTAATGGGACACCCAAAAAGGAAATTAGTGTAAGTTGTTTTGGGACAGAGGGAGTATAATATTTCACTCAGAAAGAACAACTGCATCAACAACCATACTTACCGGACCAGGCAAGCAATGCTTCGCAGCTCGAAAAAAGTTTGCATGACCACTGTTTCCACAAGGGAATCCGGTAGTATATGTATCTATATCATGTAGGGATCTGCATAAGATACTTAAGGGCTGCAGAAATCAATAAATTACATTAGAAAACTAATCTTACTAAATAGAATGAGCAGCTGCATGCATAAAGCACACAAAAGAAACAAAAAAAGAGCTAGTATCTCGAGCTATCTATATAATGGACCTTCTCATTTAAGAATTTAAAATAAAAATTATATCAGAGCGGCTGTTGCTTGCCTTGGACGGCTCTATGCCTTTTATTCTGGAAAAAAAATAGAAGAGAACTGTCAGCCATTCCGTTATTTAAGATTTAGATATCATCACACAGATGAGAAATAATATCAGCACTACCTGCGAAGACGTTCAATAGCCTCTTTGTTTCTCATATCACAAACCATTGCATACCTATTAACAACAAGGACTTACTGTTAGCTCAGTACACGCATATGTTAATGCAAATATCCATCCTTTACTCTCCTGTTATACATTTGTATTTATTCTTGAACATCCAGACATCAATAAAGAACAAACACCATGAAACAGCTTTCAGGAAACTACACAAGCAAATGGTACTCATACAAAGGTGGACAGGTATATTATCAGAACCACTCTTCAGCAAGAGTAAGGTTACATACACAGTATCAGTTGGGATGACACCTACAGCCCCATCTTTCAGAAGTTCAACAGCTGGATCAAGTTTCCACTTCTCCTCGTCAGTTGGATCAGCTTTGATATAGAGCAGTCCATCCTCCTGGATTTTTCACAATATCATAATACACAGACGAAACAGAAACGCAAAAAATGGATTTAAGCAACTAACTCCAAATAATTAAGACAAAGACCAAGTTAAGTATCGTAAAAGGGAATGCAACTTTCGTATACAACTTAATCTGCTTCTAACTCCCTTTTTCACGTTTTAAGCTGTCACTAATAACACCACATAAACGATCTAAAACTGATTAAACTCCCTCCATGCCGTAAAAACAGCTGTTTGTCAAGACGTTATGATATCTCATAGGAAATAACAGATGAATAGAAGAAATTACATTCAAAATCTAATGACTCATAAGTAGATAGAGAGTAGTCTAAGGGATGTATCCATCTCATTTGTCGATACAAGGAATGCGCTCCATGGGGAAGAAATAAAATGAATTCACAAAACTACTCCTCCCTCTAGCCCAAATTTTTGTGGCAAGTGTGAAGCAGACTTTAATATACTCTAATAAGACCACATAATCCAGTATATACCAATCAATTTGGCCATTCTTCCAATCTCTTAGGGTTACATACATGAACTATTTTGAGTATTTTCCACCATCCAATTTGATCATAAGAAAAATTATTACACACATCACTCACATTCATATCGTTCTTGATATCCATATTAGTTTTGATCTTCCCTTTCCCCCCATCAAGTATGGTTAATAGTGTAAAAAAAAAAAAGTGTAATTTCTTTGCAAACTATTTTCCATGAATGCTCAAGTATAAATTTGCCATGTTAATATAAAAATCCGGCAAGCTTTCAAATGATTAAAGCTAAGCAGAAAACAACGTAGATAGGGCTCATACGAGACACTGTTCACCTCATTCCGAGTCATTTTAGCACAAATTTCATTTTAGTTCCACGCTAATTCAAATCGAATTGAGATTGTCGCTACCAAATTAGCCCTAAATTGACTGAAATTTCAATTAATGAGAGGTAACCTTAGGCAAGCGATGCGTAGCGTACTTGAGGCGTTTCGGACTTCTTTTCACAACCGCCACTACCACCAATCTAGTATTTCTCCGGTCCCGATCAGGCTGGAAACAGACGCGACATGTAAACGGACCACTCAGAGATGGACGGAATGACAGTGAGGAGGAAACGGCGGCGCAATCACTCGGCTTTACTTGCAGCGTCATCTTTCCAGCGGAACTGAGTTACTGAAACTTTTCGGGTCGAAATTTTGGAGGGAAATGGTTATATACAGTGAGGAAGAACTAGCCAGAAAGTGTAGTTTCCTACCTTTACGATTGAAACCGAGAAAATTTAAGAAATTTCTAGGCATGCCTAGGCTAAGCATGTGGACATCAATTTTTTACAACTTAATAATTTTCTTTTTGTACTACTAGCAACAATCCCGTGCTCAGCAAGGGGTCTAGAAGACCGACATCATTTGGTAATTAAAAAATATGAGTGGTTTTTTTTATTAAATATTATCTTGATAGTATAAAGTAATAATCTTTTCATGGATCAATCAGTAATTTATAAATATGGAGGGGACTTTTTGTAAAGTTTCATATGGTGGGATAGAAAGTGTATATGTGTCTATACAAACTTAATTTATATAATTAATTTGATATTTATAATAAAATTATAAATTAAATATATTGAATAATTACCTCTCTAAGTATATAAAGACAAATGAAGTAAATTATGTATTTTCATCAAGAAAATGGGATCACTGAACAATAAAAAATTTAAGAAAAAAAATTATAATAACATAAAAATAAGAAAAATTTCTAGTTGAAAATGGATGTGAAGTTCATATAACTTGGTAACTCATTTTTGCAACTTAATACTTGCAATTGTATTACATTGATATATACATTATTTGTATTAAAATCTACAACTCCAAAACATAATCTGGAGTAAAAGATAAAGAATAAATTAAAATTGATTAGTAAAACATAATCAAAATATATAAAACATCAACAAAGACCAAAATTAACTCTCAAATAAAATTATGATAAAAAAGCAAATATATAGACATAGAAATTAAAAGGATAACTCACCAAAATATAAAATAATTGTTTAAACTCAAGTCAGAACTAAATTCAAATAACAAATATCATAAAAATAACCAATTGGTTATATTCAAATCAATTAAAAAATAAATTATGTCGACCTTTTCAGGTTCTATAACGAATTTGTATAAATGAATCTAAGTACTTCACATACCTAAGAAGTTTGGTGGGGTAAAGTAAAATCAAATTTATTCCATCTTAAAATAAATATATTGTGTTTTTTTGATGAAGAGAACAAATAAATATTTATTTTGGACGGAGGTAATAGTAAAATAAAATGATAAGCGGAAATCCAATGAGATAATATATGCAAACATTATAGAGGTGAAACTTACTCAAATGATGCAATTTTTCTCAATCAAACTAATGTATTCTTCCTCATCAAAATTTGTCCAAGAACTATCTTCCCAACCTAAAGGAAAAGAAACAAAAAAAAAAAAAAAAAAAATGTGAGAAATTAATGAAAGCTAAATTAAACCATATACATAGACTGAGAAATAGAATGTTAAAAAAAATGGAACAATTGACATGAATGTATAAAGAAGAAGAGAAGTAGGAGAAAGTCTTTCATGTCATACAACAATAAACACAATATTTCGTTTTAATTTTATATATTCCGTGGAAAGACCATATGTATCCCAAAATTAAGAGTCATTTAGGTCCTTTTATCTTCAAGCTAACGTAGGTATTGAATGGAGAATTACAAAAAATATGTTTGAAATAAATATATATAATCTTTCATAATCTTTATTAGTTTACTTCATTTAGGTGTAGTTATTGTAATTCATTCACTAACTTGAAATGCATTTTGTCTTATCTTATCATTTGATTAATGAAATTTGATCAATTGAAAAGTCACACTTTTAATGTAATTCATGCACCAACTTGAAGTGCATTTAGTTTTATCATGTTATTTGATTAATAAAGTTTGATTAGTTGAAAAGTCAAAAGTCACACCTTTAAATGCACAACCTACGTAATGTATACTTCTATTCTATATATATAAGTATGAGTTCTATTAGATATTAACATGTTCTTATAGAATACTCTTCTCTTTATATATGTTTTCTATACAACTTATGTAAAGAGAAAAGTGATTCAATAGTATCCATTCCATACCTATTGTTATCAACTACTCTTATTATCTAGGTAGCCGAATGTCAAAAGACTTTGGAATTTGAACAATCATCCACATGGAAGCCTCACGATCAAGAGAAACCCTTTTGTTGCTTATGTGTCATTCCCATAGTGGTTTTGGCCAGCTTTAGAATACTATAGTATAGATTTTTATACTACCAAAGTTACATTCTTTTTTTCTTTTCTGTTTGTTTTTTTAAATTTAGATAAACCGAAACAACATATTTTCAACGATGCTTATTGAAGCTCACATGGAGCGAAATTTCCATCAAACTGAGATACACAAAAGTCTAAGCATAACTTGACATTATCAACGCTAACCTCCCCACCCCCGACCCACCAAAAAAAAAAAAAAAAAAAAAAACTATATGGAAAAATTTGGCATTGAAAAGTAACACATTTAAATCAGCTAAATTTCCAACCAAATATCTCAAACACTGAAATAAGAATCAATGCAAATATCGCACGAAAGCTCTCAGCACAATATAGAGAAGGCAAACATTGCACGAGATGAAACTTATAATTTGTGCGCCCTGTCGACTTTAATATTGGTGGTTAGCTATATCAAAAACATTAGATTCTGCACTTTTTTATAAGACCGATTAAAATTCAATTGATCATTGTCTATTGTCTAGATAGATCTTTGTGCCTAAATTACAACCACCACCGTGCAATAGCATGTCTCTTGTGACATTCCAAATCCCCGAACAAGACAATCAATGTGTAAATGTGATATCCAACACCACATTACAACCGCTACAACTGCATCATCATGTGATACAGGTGTAGCGGTTGTAGTGTGGCTACACATCAGCCTACTGAATTACGATACATGACTCACAAACCCCCAGCACAAAGTGTCGAGAAAGCCAAACCCGACCTAAATAAACACCACCAGGAAACACAACAAGATGGATCCTTTAAATAAATGATGCCTTAAAAAAATAAACTTAATCTAACAAATAAGTGAGAGAGAAGGCTACTTTATCGGTTTACATTGGTGCAAAAGTAACAAAAATTTACTGAAGCCAAAGCCAAACTCTGGTGAAAATTTAACTGGAAGTTGGCGACATGTTATTTCTTATGACCAATTCTCCATCATATGTAGCTTTTGGATCGAGACAAGCTCATCTTGGAGGAGGTGGAGGGACTTGTGACTTTGCAAACCCGACCCAAGCAACAATACCAACAGCAAGGATAATCCATCCAAATATATCGTACTTCAGATCATTGTTCTTTTTCATTTTTGAGCTCTACAAATGACAATAACAAAAAAAAAAAAATGAATTAATACAGTTGCAATAAATTCTTGGAAAGCAACCGGCAAAGTGACTGCCATAACGTGCATTTTATCACAAAAAGTTGTTTCTCTTTCCTTTGCTGTTTGTCACAGGAATATAGTCTCATCTCTAAAAGAGGTGATAGCTTTTAGTGTATTATTTCAAGAAGATACAAACAAGTAAAGCTACTTTCTTGTAAGATGAGCCTATTTGTTGAGGCAGATGGAGAGATACTAGTCCGCAAGTCCTAACAACCAAGTTAATCAAAGAGCAATTGTTTGCTGCAAATTTGTACTCCCTTTTTCTCAGAAAGTTTGTCCCATTTGACATTACACAAATGAACTTTTACCGAACATTGATGCCGATCTAGTTATCCTAGTGAAACTCTAAAAATTGTGATTGATAGTTAATTAAGTGATTTATCAATAACAATTTTAAGAATTTCATTGTTGACATTAGATTGACACCAATGTATGGTGAAAATTGATGTCTGTTGACCTTAAAAATTCTAACGGGACTAACTTTTCGTCCCGGTTTTGGGGGGGGGGGGGGGGGGGGGGGTATTAGACTACTGGGATTACAGGTGAGATCTAATGTCAGATGTGTCTACTTCCACACAGACGGCCACACTGGTATATGAGATAAGATAATAACAATAAAAGATAAGTCACGACGACATCATAAAATCAACATAAGAGCAAGGGAAAAAAAAAACTTGAAAACGGCACCCTCTCCGCCAGTGGCGAAGCCACATTAAGGCTAAGGGGTCACTTACCCTTGATTTTTGAGAAATGTCATTTTCGTAACAATAAAATTTTGTAAGGTACAGTTAATTACAAAATTTATCAATATTGATGCCCTTTACTTGTGGTAAAATTTGTACTATAATATCATGTCCCCTTTAATCTTGACCCTCTTTGAAAAAAATTCTGTCTTCTCCACTGCTCTTCTCTCATACTGTCCCTACCCCCACCACTACTCCTACCCCACCCAAAAAAGCATACACTCACCCACACCAACCACACAAAGACAACCACACTGCTTGGGTAGAAGTTCCAGAAAAGAAAAGATGGAAACAAGTAATCAGTTTGAAAGTTCAGCCAGTTTAATACTCCCTCCGTCCCAAAATGATCTTCATACTTTTTTCGCTGTTATTGCGAAGGAACTTTGAGCAATAATTTTAGGTTGATTTAGTTGTCTTAATGATAATTCAAAACTTGCTATTGATAGTATTGTTGATGGTGTATGAATAACAAGATTTATATTTTTATTAGTATAAATAAATCAATCTAAGATTATTGCTCAAAGTTCCTTCGCAATAACTGCGGAAAAGTATGAAGATCATTTTGGGACGGAGGGAGGATTTAGCACAAAAATAGGAAATTCAAATGGAAACTCGACGATTGTTAATGACAGAACTACTTAACGGTCGCAGAGAACCAAAAAGAGCAGCATTAAATAGTGAAAGATAAAAGACTTACCGCCTTTGAACTTGAAGAGGTTGATGGCCCTGGGCCCATGGCTTGTTGAGCAAATGCCTGTTTATGGACCTCCGAGTGCAATTCAGGAGCCTAAAAGATTCAGTGATAAAAAAAAAATAACTCAATCAATCAGTTCAGAAACAAAGGAGCGATTCTTGAAAAATTACAACCCTAAATCTTGTAAAGATTTACTACCCTCAATCAATATGCTCCTAAATTAAGGAATGTGCTTTGCGTGTTTGTACATTGCTTGTAGCATGGTAAAATTGCATTAAGCAAGACAGTTTGCCAGAATCGTGTTTAGGTGTTGATTTGCAGTGATCTATGGGGCAAAAGATAATGACATTGATACTGAAAGAGGCATGAAGCAGGGGTGATCTATGAATTCACAGCTGCAGGCGATGCTCGGATCTTTTGATTTACCCCGCCGTACCCGTGTCGGACACTCGTATTTTAGTCTTGTCGAGACGAGTCCGGCGAGGTAAACCAAATAGTCCAAGCACCTTAGGCTGCAGCTGTGCTCTGGTTTAATCACTTAGCCAAGAGCACGTGGCTTCCCTCAAGGTAGTTTTGGTGTAGATGGATATTTGGCAATAAAGTAGGTTCTGTATAAATACTCGAGATCCGTTTGCTAACTTGTGTGGCAATCAAGAAAGAAGTCCTACGAAAGAGGAATATAGTAGCCACCTGGTGCAAAAATGCCTAAGAAACACAGTAATAAATTTATTCAAAGTCAATGCCAGACCAAATACCTGAATCAAAGTGTAACTAAAAAAAATGGAATGGTTAAATAGGAAAAGTTAAAAAAAAACACTGATAAACCGGTCAAACATTCACTCTTTCTTTCTATAATTGCATCTAGAGTTGTTCACAAGCACGTTATTGTCCACTTAAGATAAAATTTTAAAAAAATAAAAAAGGAGGAGGAGAAGCAAACCAACTTTTAATTGGAAACATATTTTGTCACAAGGACATCAGAGGAAAATGGGAAATTGGAAACTTGTTCCACCTGGAAGATTCCCCAGTTCAAGTCAGTGGCGAAGCCAAACTATGGGAAAGGGGTCACTTAACCTCCTTAATATTTGAGAATTGTCAATTTAGTAGCTTAAATTTTTAAGAAAGTGCATTAACGTAACATTTTTGTAAACTATGTTCCCCTTAGTTTAGGAAAAAATTGGAGTACTATGGTAACATTTGGATGGTCAACTAAAGATAACCCTTACTGAAGCATTCAACATATTTTTCTTTTTTCGATCAGTGCAGAGCTACCATATCCTCAGATTCACAAAAAAATGATCATAGAAAGCAATTAGAAAGGGAGGTAGGAGAGAGGGGGGGAGAGAGAGAGAGAGAGAGAGAGAAAGAAAGAGAAGGGATGCCATAATGAGAATAAAATGCCTTCAAATACAACATGGCTCCACCCTTCTCAACTACTCCTCTGACATAAAAACAAAATCATTCTTAAGCGAAATCATACAAATCTAACATAAACTACTTGCATTAATGTGATGTAACCCTCAAACGACAGGTTCCCTCCCGTCTATAAGTGTACGATTCTACATAATAACATGACTAGATTTAAGCAGCAGCATCCTTTTCAGCTTTGTGGTCAACCATTCCGACCAAAAGAAACAGAAACCACCTTTCCTCTCCAAAAGGGAGGGAAAACACACGTTTCTGACATCAATTTCATCACTAAGGAAAGCAAAAATGGAAAGCATTCAATAATTGTTCCATGATTATCTCCACCTTCCAAATTTTAGAATCTTCCAACAAAATACTTGAATACACCTTCAAAAAACCGGTGCCTAATACCATAAAGGTCTAATAAACACCTCCCAATAGAATTTATTCTCCATAGCAATTATTTATTAGTACCTTTTATTCTCCATAGCAATTATTTATTACCTTGGGACATGGCTAAATTAGATATAACTTCATCCGTGATAAAAATCAATATCTTACAGTTATCTTTGATAACTGACAGTCAGATTTAGTACATAATAACATTTCTAAGCATTACTAAAGAAGGAACTATCGAAAAGAGAGGAGCACGAAAAGGAGAAATGCAATTAATATAGATATATATCAACAGCAACAATAACCTAAATAATAATGCTAAAAACAATTTGTTCGGGCAGGAACAGAATAAACAAAACTATAAAAAGGTTTTAGCATGACGGAATGTGACGATATAATTTATATTGGAATAATACTAGGGGCACAAAAAAGTCACAAAATCTTGCTCACAAAATCCTAGATGTCATGATTTTATTGGTGTTTTTAAGTAGAGTGTGGCGGGTCCATTATCGATGTAACCAATAAAATATCGCCACCTCATTTTGTGAGCAAGATTTTGTGAGCTTATTTTATGCCCCTAGCATTGCTCTTTATATTGTCCCAAATGAGTCCCATTAAGTCGGCACATGTTTGCAGAAAGAAAATAAGACAAAGCTAACTGCCATGCAACCAAGCACGGCACATGTTTGCAGAAAGAAAATAAGACAAAGCTAACTGCCATGCAACCAAGCACAAGCCTCATATGAACTCTAATCTGCCAGGAGTGTCATTTTTCTACGTCCTATATGCGATTGATGGTTCCTGAATATCCAAAAGAAGAAAAAATATGGAAGTGCTTGACAAGGAAGGACAAACACAAAGTAGAAAAGCATGTCCTAATTTAAAATAAATATCGTCTTCAAAAAAACAACTATTATTTTTACTTTCAATCACACACAACTCCACCAATAAAACTTCACAACAACCTAGCCATTTTCAGGACTGCAATTAACAAGGGAATCAATGTACACCAAAATTAAAGCTTTAACTCACAGATGGGGAAATTGACCCAAACCGCAACATACCTTGGCAACGACTTCAAGTGATTTCAGATATAGCTCATTTCCTGGATCCTGCAGTAAAAATTAAGCATTATAACAGTACCGCCAAATATGAGAGATACAGCCATAACTTCTGCACAATCCCAATACAAAGTACCATAATTGAACATGTACTCCAAGTCTCCAGCACAAACACACACTCCGTCTGTCCCGGAAAGTTTGTCTCATTTTGACTTTTTATAGTCAACATAAATAAACTTTGACCAAGTGTTGGTGTCAATCTAATGATCACAGTGAAATTACAAAAAAAAAATGTTATTGATAAATCACTTAATGATTTGTCAATTACAATTTTTAGAATTTTACTGGAATGATTAGATCGACATCAATATTTGGTCAAAGTTCACTTATGTTGACCATAAAAAGTCAAAGCAGGACAAACTTTCCGAAACAGAGGGAGTATAAAGGAATTCATGCTAATGTAATGCAACTTCAGCTGTAAAATTGTACCTCCTGAACAGCCTGCTGAAAGTACTGAGCAGCCTTGTCAAAATAAACCTTTGCCTCATCCTGATCAGGTGTTGAAAATGCATAGGAAGTATTTGCATTGCCCATACACCAAAGAGTATCATGCTTCTTTGGATCAAGCAACAACGCCTCATCCAACTTAGACATTGCATCTATAATAAACAATTTCAACAAACCCAAAAAGAATAAATTAACTTCAACACTTCCGCAAACTTTAAACAAACATTAGTAAATAAAATTTTACTACAATGCCATTAACCATTGAAAAAAAAGGGTACCTTTAATCATAGACTTTGATTCCTGAACACTCTGGAACGCTGACAACTCAAGTAGTGCCCCTCCCCACCTAGTCAGATTCTAATAAACAATTTCCATGTTAGCAAACGAGCAGAAAACATAAACTATAACTCTAATCAGAAGTACACTGCCTCCCTTCTCCGTCCTAAATGAGAGTTTTTTTTTTTTCTTAATGATTGCAAAGGATGTAGCAAATGAGGCACTGAAGGATCATTCAGTAACGGTATGGCTATATAATTGCCTTCATTCCAAGAGTGTTCTAACATAAAGATTTTTCAAAATAACTTAAATTTACTTGCTTTTCAAAATAAATTAACCATGGGAGGCATGATAATTCTACAGTAATTTGCGGAAAGTTTTATTCTATGGAACTAAGCACACAGAGCGTTGAATATCATCCCAAAAGTATGTCAGATTACTTTGAAACGTCCTCATTGTGATCTTCATTGAGATTTAGTATAACAGATTATTAACACTATATTCGAAAATTAAAATCTATTACAAAGTTAAACAAGCACATTCGTATCGTAACATATGATCGATTGAATCATAGCATCCTAAAATCACAGACACAATTTCTACGAGGGAAACAAACGAACGAACCTCGACATCGCGGGGGTTCTTGGCGTGGGTAGCTTCGGCAGTTCTGCGAGCGTGCTCGAAGAAAAGAAGACGGTCGAAATCGTTCGGCGATTCCATGTCGACGGATTTGATTTTTCTCCGGCGGCAGATTGACTGGCAATTTTAAATAGCCGGAACTAGGGCTTGGAGAAGAAGTTAAACGGAGTTTAGACGAGGATGGAAACTAAAGGCGGTGGTTTCTAATGTTACAAGAGGCGTGTTTACACGTACGATGTTGTGAGAGGGTGGCCTAGGATGCAAGAAGTGGCACGCTCTGTGCCGTGCAGGATGCCACGTCCACACATGATACGGATTTTGACGATAGAAACCCAACAAAATCCGTCTCATGCGCACGATATATGATAAACTGGATGAATTTGTGAATGATATTAACTATTAGGGGGTATAACGAAAATTTCTTAATATTAAGAACACAACTTAAATTAGATCTTACTATCCCAATTTGATTCAAACCCTAAACAATTCACAAACAAAACCATCTCTCTCTCTCTTGGCGACCCAACCCTCCCTCCGTCCCTTCTCCCTCCACGTCGGGCCTCCACACACTAATATGTTACCCCGTCGTCCCCCACCTTTCCCGCTCCACCTCATCCCATTATGTTACTCGAGAAATAAATGCTTGATCGAAATCCCACTCCTTCCCTATCACATTCACCCATTTTGAAGGTCGTGCTGAGTAGTAGAAGAAAATTAAAGGCAAACTTGGATATGCGGAGGATAATTACAATAAGGAAGCTCAAATCAGAGTCTTAATTGGCCACCATCTCGATACGTGAGGGATGGCAGTTATGGAGCTTGAATGGATGAAGGCTTGAAGGTCTAATGTTGGCGGGGTGTTGGGGGCGTGGAAGAAAGGACGAGAAGAGGATTAAATGGATTTGTTCCAGCTTTTTGCCGAACTCTATTCTCGATTCATTTTTTTATTTTTATTTTTTAATTGAAAACATGAGTTTTAGCTTGTGTGTATTGTTTGATTTTGTTGTGCTTTTCCGAATAAAAAAGTTAAATTACGGTGGTGGTGTGGTGGTTATGGTGGCTCATTTGTGGTTATGGTGGTTACAACATGTGGCTGGTGGTTCACGGTGGTGGTTATGGTGGTCCAAATTAGAGGAGGATGAGAGGGTGATGAGTTAAAGACCTTTTTAGTCCTTAACCTATTAAACTTTTTCCTTTTCGTCCTCGACCTTTTTTTTTTTACCTTTTCGTCCTCAAGGTATATATTCGTGGGTTTATTTAGTTTGAGCACGAAAAGGTAAAAAAAAAATAGTTTTTTATTTATATGTAATAAAAAAATAGTTTTTTATTTAGTTTGAGCACGATCGGTTGAGGACGAAAAGGTAAAAAAAAAAAATAGGTTGAGCACGAAAAGGTAAAAAGTTCAATAGGTTAAGGACTAAAAGGGTCTTTAACTCAGAGGGTGATGGATGATGAAAAGAAGGGAAATGATTAAATTCTTTTTGCTAATATAAAAATTATTAAAATAGTTTTTTATTTATATGTAATATTTTTTGTGAAATCAATTAAATAATTGTTTATGTTATTAATACATAAATTAAAAAAGTGATTATATATATAAATTTAATGAAATATATATTGATTTTTATGAAGTCAATGAAAATTATTTTAAGTTTTTTAAAATTAATACCTTTTTAAAACAATATTTTAATGGTTCCAAAATAGTAAATTTTAATAAATTAATACTTCCAATATAGTACAAATGAAATATTTATTTATTGCTCAAAAAAATTGATTTATGAACTTGCAACTAAACCTTAATTTATTTCAAAACCACAAAATTTATTATATTTCTTTATAGTATATGATAAAGACTTAATTTTATTGCAAGTTTTGATTAACATAAAAGGACTATTTTTCACACACAAAAAAAAAATAAAAAAAATCCTTTAACACTTTAAGTTTCAGAAAATTCGCTGATGTCCTTAATAGCAAATATTAGTTAAATTAATCTAGTTTGTCTATCATGTGCCTAGCACAGTTGCATGTAATACTTAATTGACTTTTCTAACGAAAATCGTCAAAAAGCCTTTAACTGGCAATAAATTAACATAGAAATAATCATTTATTTTCGTATCCCCTAGACAAAGTCAAATCTTCCATCTTTAATTTTTGTAATATTATATACTCATCTTAAATCACAAATATATTTTGGGAGTGGCTATTGCCACTATACTTTTTGCTCATCCATTAGTTGTTTTGTAAATAGACTAAATTGCCATTACATTTTTCATATATAGAATAAGTTGTCCTTAAAAATTTGAATTAGTAAGTGAAACATATTATTATACCAAAACAACTCTTCCTATATGGAGATTCCAACCAACGATATATTTGAAATAAACCCTAGGTACCCATTCCGCATGTGGAATCGATACTAGTCCCTTCTACGACATAAACCCTAGGTAACCATTCCATTCGAAGAGTTCATACTCCTTTCTGCAACCTCCTTTATGATCTATCTCTGTCTCACTCTCTCAATCAAACGAGCAAAAGATATTAACAAACATACAAGAGGTTGCAGAAAACGTATTGATTTCGTAACGAAATGTACAAATAAAAAACGTATTGATTTTGATTCCTTAATGGAGATCATTAATGTTAGTTCACTATGTCGAACCCTTTTACAATAATTTTTGTACTCGATATATTCAATCAAAACCTTTCAATTCTCCGCTTTGCACATTTTACTTGCTTTTTGTTAAGTGGGATTGTGGGATGTGTTTTTATTCTATATACGGAGTATATCTCTATCAATGACTGAAAGGGTTAATTCTTCTGTTTATGAATTGAAGACGGTTGTTTACTTTTGATGTCTCTTATGAATTGCATAGTTATTTCATTCAAACCATTTGAGGAACATGAGCTTTAACTTATAAATGCAGACGTAAGGGAGGAACATGAGCTTTATCTTGTTGTAAGAGGTTGTACTAAATTAATATTAAGAAAATAATAATTAATTATTAATATTAAACTATTATTATATTTTATATATTTTTAATTAGAGTTAATTATTAATTAATAGTATTAGTTAATCATAATTTTTATCATATATATATATATATATATATATATATATATATATATTAATTATTGCTATTAATAATAGTATTAGTTAACCATGATTGTTATATAAATTAACTATTATTAATAGTATCAGTTAATAATTATACAATATATGCTAATATTTAGTATTAGCAGTACTCACTCCGTCTAAGAGTTAAAGTTCTACTTTCTATTTTAATATATTCCAGAGAGTCTTTCTCAAATTGACAAATTATAAGAAAAGATGAATAGTGTTTTGGACTATATTTTCTTTCTAATGCTTCTATAATTACAAAAAGATCAAACGTACTAACTTATATATTGTCCACTTGCACTATGAATTGTGTTTTCGACATCTATATTATCATCCCACCTGCAATGTTCACTCATTTTCTATTATTTTTTAACAAGTGTGAATAAGCAAAGTATGACTCTTACTCTAAAAAAAAGGGAGTATTAATTAATCATAACAGTTACTAGATATAAAAATTATTACTATTAATATTATTAGTTAATTAATTTATTATTATACTAACACATTATATGTACACTGTAGACTTTTATATTTACTAATTATGTGTATATATAATAAAAAATAATTTATTGGACAATAGATAATATTATTAAGTCAATCATGTATAGAATTAAAAGTTAATTCATAATAATAATAAATCATCTTTAATTTCAAGTTTTAATTATCATAATAAATACAAATTATATGCAACAAAAGCTAAAAAAAAAAATTAACACAATTGTACTAAATTTGTATGGAAATGTTTTAATTCATATACAATATACTTATATACCAAAAAATACTATGTTTCTTTATTAAATAAAAATAGCAAAAAAACAAAATAGCAAAAAACTGACAAGTTAGTTTCCCGTGCAAAGCACGGGTTACCTACTATTAACACTTAATTCATGTTTACTTATTAAATCATGTAGTGGATGAGTAAAAGATGTAGTGGTAATAGCTCTATCTTTATTTTTGTTATTGAAAATGTTTGTCAAAAACTTTCTGAGAACAGGTGTTACCTCAAGTGTTAGGTAACACCCCATATAACACAGACGGACAGAATACACACACCTGAGTATAAAAGAGTTTTGCAGCGGAATAAAAATAGCACAAGAATTATTTTTCTCAAGTTATATATATATATAACTTGAGATGCCTAAATGGCGAAAACTTTATAATCAATATGAGTACCAATTACAAAGTCAAAAGGTTCCCTATAGCTAGTACAATATACGATCTATGGAACCAAAAGTAGAACAAAGTACGATGATCCTATCCTAGCCAAAACACACTCAAACCCGAAGTATTTGAGTGTGGAAAAGAGTGTATGGGAGGGAGGATCTAATGAGCCAAGAAGTACTTTGCTTTTTGTGCTATGGATGTGTGTAAAATTTGGCTTGTCTTCAATCTTCATCCAAGCATCTATTTATAGCCAACCAAGACTTGGAGGCTACACAAATAACAGCCTTGGGCTGTTTGTGATCGTGTGAGGAGGGTGGAGATCATGTGCAAGCCTTATCTCCACAAAACAAGCTTGACTTGGTCTTCCTTCCTTGATTCTCTCAACCGAATTCTTCATGCCCAAGTCTAAGCTTCACCTTGTTGTACTCCTTGCTTCTAACGCCTTGTACTTCATCTATTTGATCAGCAACAAACCTTGGACTTGGTCTTCTCCATATTTAACATATTTAACACATGTTAAATATGTTTGTAACTCCCTTATTTACTCGGCTTTTATGAGTAATTCTTCATTAATTTCTTCTCCATGTTTTAAGCTCCATAAATTTAGGTTTCTTGGAGGCGGTAACAGGTGGTTGAGAGGCAGTCACACGGTTGGGGTAGGTTGGACTGAAGTAGCAACCATGGAATGATCATCAATGGACATGGCCATAGATGGAGAGATATTGGAAACCATGGGAGATATGTCCATAGGTGAAGTAACACCCGAGATAACACCCGGTGACTCCTCTTGAGGTGCGGATTGGTTAGGGTTTTGGGAAGGTGAAGCCATTGTTGAATTTTGAGAGGTAGAAAAGGAGAATTTTTTTTTTTTAGAAGGGTTTTTTATTTTGGGGAAGGTTGCTGAGATAGAGAAAAAGCGATGAAAAGGAGGGAGTATATAGGTGCGTTTGAGAGAGAAAGAGAGAGTAAATAGGGATAGGATTTTAGGAGGTTAAGGAATGTGAATTAGGAGAGGAAATTAATTTAAATTTAACTCTTATCATCTAAATTAACTAAGACCCCTATTTTTACTCACATTTAAACTATCCTAATTAAACTCCCCCTATTTACGAGCACACAAAACCAACTCCCTACACATCCGTTTTTTTTTTTTTTTTTTTTTTAATAAATAAAACGAAAAAAGAAAAGAAAAAAATTAAGACAGTAAAATTAATGATGTAACGATCTCTCAAAAATTTGAAGATAGATTCCTAAATTTTAGGGAAATTGTTACAACTATATTTTACCAAAGTAAAAGATTTGTTTTAGACTTTTTCAAAATTGTAAACTCTTTTTCTTCAAATAAAAAGACTTTCAAACTTTGAAAATTTAAAAAACAATTCTGAAAATAAAATAAAAAAACGAATGTAGCACACACTAATGTGTTGATGGCAATGATGGTAACACTTAAGATAACATTCGTGATAAACATCCCTAATTGAATTTATATTAAGGCAATTAAGGCGAGATAGACCTCATTTTTGAACACATGAGGCGAAGATATGCTTCTATAATAAGCATTTGAGGTATAACAAGCTTGCCAAATTTGAACACTTTAGGCAAAGAAAATCTAATAATTTAGATATAAAAAGCTTGTTCTTCATCTTCAAACACTTTAATATAAACATATTTTACACTTCTTTATCTACAAGGGAGCATCGTAGTAGCGAGCTCCGTGCCCCGAGTCCTTATAAAGTGTAAACATGTTTTAGTGATTTGTACCGTTCAAGTAGGAAACACTGTAGTAGCGAACTCCATGTTCCTAATACTTAGTAGAAAATCACTAGATAATATCCCCCTTTGACAAGAGTGCATCGTCGCAGCGAACGCCGTGCCCCGAGCTACTAAGGAAATACTATAAGTGTTTTTAGCATTTTTGCCTTTGAAAAAGATTAGTGACTTTGTCACTTTTGAGTTTAAAGGGAATGTTATCAATAATGTTACCTAGAGTGTTATCCTACCATAACAAAAAGGTCAGCATGCGCCACCGTCAATGGACAGAAAAAGCTAGCCACTGACAGATTTAAAACAGAGAAACATAAAAAAAATTGATTTTTTTTTTTAATAAAAAAAATAAAATATTATACAACAACAAAGATGATCCAAGGGGTTTAAACAAGACACGGAACAAGAGATTTCTTCAAGTTAGAAAATCTCTTATGGTTAAAAACTTGAATTAAATATTCATCTTTCAAAAAAATATTTTTTGAATCAAGCATAGAAAGAAAACATGAATGGTTTACCATGTCTCGATAATTAACCGGTTCCTTACCTCTAGTTTGTATCCCTTCGTCTAATCTCCCTATCACTTGGGATATAGGATGATTCTTTTGAATCTTCAACGGGGGAACTCTTCTGACGGGATCATCTACTCTATTGGAGTCCTCATTATTTTTATTTTCTGCAACCGGACTGACTTCTGGTGTTATCTCTGGTGTTGCCTCAGGTGCGGTAACACTGGGGCCAACATCTGGTCCAGCACTTATGACAACATCTGATCCAACATAAATGTCAAATTCACTTTGAGGTTGTTCCATCTGTATCATGAGAGGATAATCACCTGGTTTATCTGTAACACTTAACAGATCGTCAAAACCAATGTTCACAGATTCTAGAATAGTTCCCAAGCTTAAATTATACACTCGATATGCATGATTGTCTTGAGAATATCCAAGAAAAATGCCTTTATCACTCTTAGAGTAAAACTTAGCTAAGTAATCCCAGTCTTTTAATATGAAACATACACACCCAAACACATGGAAGTAATGTACATGTGGTTTCTTCCCATTCAAAATCTCATAGGGTGTCATTGTTAAACCAGGTCTTAGAAAGACTCTATTTGAAATGTGACAAGCCGTGCTCAAAGCTTCAGCCCAAAATCTTTTTGAAATCCGTTTTGAAAATAACATGACACGGGCCATATCAAGCAATGTCCTATTTTTCTTTTCGGCCACCCCATTCCGTTGATGAGATTTTGATACCGAAAAATCATGGTTTATCCCCTTTTCTTACAAAAAGTATAAAAGGAAATATTTGCAAATTATTTTCCATGATTAGATCTTATACGAAAAATAGGTGAGCAAAACATGTTTTTGATTTTGGAGTGCAAGAGTTTAAATTTATCTAAAGTTTCAGATTTTTCTCTTAGGAAATATACCCATGAAAACCTAGAGAAATCATCAACTATAACAAAAATATACCTCTTACCTCCCAAGCTTTCTACCTCGATTGGACCCATCAACTCCATGTGCAAAAGCTGAAAACAATGTGTTGTCCCGAAGTGTTGCTATTGGTGTTGGGCAGCACACTGGGTAACACGAGTCTCCTCATTTTTAAGGCAGTCTCCACAAACCATTTTGTTATTAAGATTCAGTTTAGGGACTCCTTTGACAGCCTCAAACTCGAAAATGTTCTTCAAGTTTCGATAATTGGCATGTCCAAGCTTTTGATGCCACAATGTAGTGACATCTATTTTTGCCAAATGGCACACCTGTTTGTCTTCAACAAGATAACAATTGTCACTTGATCTAGTTCCTGTCACCACACAATTGTTAGTACAATCAAAGACTTCACAAGTATTTTTATTGAATTTCACCTCTAAGTTGTCATCACAAAGTTGGCTAATACTAATTAAATTAGCTACAAGCCCATCTACATGCAAGACATTCTTTAAGGCAGGAAAACCAGTCACATTTAGTGTCCCTTTTCCTATTATATTGCTTTTACTTCCACCACCATAAGTTACACAACCTCCTTGAAGCGATTCATAGTCTTTCAAAAATAATTTTGTTCTCGTCATGTGACGTGAACATCCACTGTCAAAGTACCATGATCCTTCAATATTTTTTTTAAGGAAGTGTAAACAACATCGCATCTCAATTTAGACTTAGGTTTCCATGTCTTCTTTTTTGTGTTTTTGACCTTCTGACAGAATGTGTTATCTGGAGTGCTAGGTAACACTTCAGGTAACACAGAATAACTGGACTATTTCTTTGAAAGAGTATTACACTTATTTTTAAAATGTCCAGAGGTGTGACAGTATTGACACACTTTTCTTTTGTCAGAAGAGTCATTAGAGAAAGAATTTTGATCAAAAGCACGTTCTTTCACAAAACATATTTCATGTTCATCACAACTCAAAGAAGAAATAATTTTATCTAATGATTCTCGGAAACCAATACCTGCTTTGAGAGGCTTACTCAAATTGAGAATCTCATCCAGTTTGGATGATCCGGTGTTGATTTTCTTCAAGGTGGTTTCGGCTAAGGTCAATTTGGCCTTGACTTTCTCTAGCTCGGCATCTCTCTTGGATGCTTGAACTTCCAAACGAGTTAAGTAGGCCTTGAGTCCATCGTTCATCTTGGTTAAATTTTTAACCATTTTGTTCTCTTTCTTCCATTCCTTGAGCAAATCATCACAAAGGTTTTTTAAACCATCAATGAGCTCATTCTTGCTCAGCTCATCCTCTTTTGAACTTCCTGCATCAAGGTTAGTGGAAACCAAGAAACAAACATCGTTAGTTAAACTGAAATTGTTATACCTGACGGGTGTGGTCTCAGATGTTATCTCAGTGTGTATAACATCTGTGGTAACATGTTCAGTCTCCGAGTCACTTATTGTGACAAACATGTTTGTTTAATCAGGTTCTCCCTCCTGGAGATCGAAAGCCATGACAAAGGACCGAACCACTTAGTAACGTCAAGTGACCGGGCTCTGGTGCCAATTGAAAATGTTTGTCAAAGGCTTACTGAGAACATATGTTACCTCAAGTGTTAGGTAACACCCCAGGTAACACACGCTGACGGACAGAATACACACACCCGAAAATATAAGAGTTTTGCAGCGGAAAAATAAATAGCACAAGAATTATTTTTCTCAAGTTATATATATATATATATATATATATATATATATATATATATATAACTTGAGATGCCTAAATGGCGAAAACTTTATAATCAATATGAGTACCAATTACAAAGTCAAAAGGTTCCCTATAGCTAGTACAATATACGATCTATGGAACCAAAAGTAGAACAAAGTACGATGATCCTATCCTAGCCAAAACACACTTAAACCCGAAGTATTTGAGTGTGGAAAAGAGTGTATGGGAGGGAGGATCTAATGAGCCAAGAAGTACTTTGCTCTTTGTGCTATGGATGTGTGTAAAATTTGGCTTATCTTCAATCTTCTCATCCAAGCACTATATATAGCCAACAAAGACTTGGAGGCTAATCAATAAATTTATTGAAAGTGTTTGTCAAAGGCTTGCTGAGAACATATGTTACCTCAAGTGTTAGGTAACACCCCAGGTAACACACGCTGACGGACAGAATACACACACCCGAAAATATAAGAGTTTTGCAGCGGAAAAATAAATAGCACAAGAGATATATTTTTCTCAAGTTATATAAATATAACTTGAGATGCCTAAATGGCGAAAACTTTATAATCAATACTAATTACAAAGTCAAAAGGTTCCCTATAGCTAGTACAATATACGATCTATGGAACCAAAAGTAGAACAAAGTACGATGATCCTATCCTAGCCAAAACACACTCAAACCCGAAGTATTTGAGTGTGGAAAATAGTGTATGGGAGGGAGGATCTAATGAGCCAAGAAGTACTTTGCTCTTTGTGCTATGGATGTGTGTAAAATTTGGCTTGTATTCAATGTCTTCATCCAAGCATCTATTTATAGCCAACCAAGACTTGGAGGCTACACAAATAACAGCCTTGGGCTGTTTGTGATCGTGTGAGGAGGGTGGAGATCATGTGCAAGCCTTATCTCCACAAAACAAGCTTGACTTGGTCTTCCTTCCTTGATTCTCTCAACCGAATTCTTCATGCCCAAGTCTAAGCTTCACCTTGTTGTACTCCTTGCTTCCAACGCCTTGTACTTCATCTATTTGATCAGCAACAAACCTTGGACTTGGTCTTCTCCATATTTAACATATTTAACACATGTTAAATATGTTTGTAACTCCCTTATTTACTCGGCTTTTATGAGTAATTCTTCATTAATTTCTTCTCCATGTTTTAAGCTCCATAAATCAACTTTATTATACCTGAAAATATGGACCAACATCTAGACAATAATATTAGGACATTAGTATAAAATTATATTAGAAAGAAATGTCAAATTACAAAGTATTTTCGTCACAGCACTTAGACTGTCAGTGGCAACATCTGAGGTAACACCTCTGTCTGCACTAACAATCTCCCCCTTAATTTGAGATTTCTTTCCAATCTCCTATGTGTTGGTAAGTTAGCCATATACAGTATAACAGAGCATTTCACCAAAGATTAACTCCCCCTTAATCATGGAGTTAACCGAAACAACAAAGATTTACTTAATATACTAATTGTAAATTAGAACCATGTTTAAAACAATTAGTAGTTTAAAACAAAAAGTAAATCAAAGTTTTAAAATCCACAAAACTACAAGTCATAAACCAAAGCATAACCACCAAAGTATTAAAGTTCTAAATTAAAAACTAAAATACGAATTGTTTTAAAAACCAAACCAACCAAAAACATAAATTGTTTTGAAACCATTTTAAAGTATCAAGAAAAACCATTGCCCAAGACTTGTGGCAACATCAACCTTCAAACAAGGTTATTCTTCTTCTTATCCATCATCCACTAGTACCAGCATCTCCAGTAACATCTTCAGCAGCACGAGTTGTACCAGCATCACCAACAGCATCAGTAGCAGCACTAGTATCTGCACTAGTACCAGCACACCATCTCCCCCTGGTTGGGAAGAAATCAAATTAATGAAGCTGATGGTGTCTTCTTGGATGGTTAAGCAACCGATTTGGAGGAAGAAGGGGCTTTTCTTTTAGGTTTCTTGGAGGCGGTAACAGGTGGTTGAGAGGCAGTCACACGGTTGGGGTAGGTTGGACTGAAGTAGCAACCATGGAAGGATCATCAATGGACTAGATGGAGAGATATTGGAAACCATGGGAGATATGTCCATAGGTGAAGTAACACCCGAGACAACACCCGGTGACTCCTCTTGAGGTGCAGATTGGTTAGGGTTTTGGGAAGGTGAAGCCATTGTTGAATTTTGAAAGGTAGAAAAGGAGAATTTTTTGAGAAGGGTTTTGAGGGTTTTGAGGTTGCTGAGGAAGTAAGAAGACAATGAGGAGAGGGAGTATAAAAGGTGTGTGTGTGTGAGATAGAGAGAGTAAATAGGGATAGATAATTTAGGTAGTTATGTAATGTGAAAAGGATTATTAATTAATTTTAAACTTAACTCTTATCATTTAAAATAACTAAGATCCTATTTTTTCTCACATTTAAAACTAACCTAATTAAACTCCCCCTATTTACAAGCACACAAAATACCAAACCCCCTACACATTCGGTTTTATAAAAAAACACCTTTTTTTTTTTTTTTTTTTTTTTAATAAAACGAAAAAGAAGAAAGGAAAAAAAATAAAAGTCGAAAAGAACCACAACAGTAAAAAATGATAAAATAAAGAGTGCAACAATCTCCACAAAATTTAAAAGATGAATCCCTAAATTGTAGGAAGATTGTTCCAACTAAATTTTACCAAAGATAAAAGATTTGTTTAAGACTTTTTCAAAATTGTAAACTCTTTTTGTTACAGATAATAAAAAGACTTTCAAACTTTGAAAACTTAACAAACAAATCTGAGATTAAACTGAATAAAAAAACGAATGTAGCACACACTAATGTGTTGATGGCAACGATGGTAACACTTAAGGCAACACTTATGATAACATCCCTTGATTATATTGAGGCAATTAAGGCGAGATTACCTCACTTTTGAGGCGAAGATATGCTTTTTTAATAAGCAATTGAGGTGGAACAAGCTTGCCAAATATTAACTAGTTAGGCAAAATAATAATAAAAAAAAAAACTTGTTCTTCATCTTCAAACACTTAAAAATATAAACATGATTCACACTTCTTTATCTACAGGGAAGCATCGTAGTAGCGAGCTCCGTGCCCCGAGTCCTTATAAAGTGTAAACATGTTTTAGTGATTTGTACCGTTCAAGTAGGAAACATTGTAGTGGCGAACTCCATGTTCCTAATACTTAGTACAAGATCACTAGATAATATCCCCCTTTGACAAGAGTGCATCGTCGCAGCGAACGCCGTGCCCTGAGCTACTAAGGAAATATTATAAGTGTTTTTAACCTTTTTGCCTTTGAAAAAATTAGTGACTTTGTCACTTTTGAGTTTAAAAAGGAATGTTATCAATAATGTTACCTAGAGTGTTATCCTACCATAACAAAAAGGTCAGTATGTGCCACTGTTGACAGACTGAAAGGACAATCCATCAACAGATTAAGACAGAGAAACATAAAAAAATTGAAGTTTTTTTTTTTTTTTTTTAAAATAAAACATAAAATATTATACAACAACAAAGATGATCCAAAGGGTTTATAAACAAGACACGGAACAAGAGACTTCTTCAAGTTAGAAAATCTCTTATGGTTAAAAACTTGAATTAAATATTCATATTTCAAAAAAATATTTTTAGAATCAAGCATAGAAAGAAAACATGAATGGTTTACCATGTCTCGATAATTAACCGGTTCCTTACCTCGAGTTTGTATCCCTTCGTCTAATCTCCCTATCACTTGGGATATAGGATGATTCTTTTGAATCTTCAACGGTGGAACTCTTCTGACGGGATCATCTACTCTATTGGAGTCCTCATTATTTTCATTTTCTGCAACTGGACTGATTTCGGATGTTATCTCTGGTGTTGCCTCAGGTACGGTAACACTGGGGCCAACATCTGGTCCAGCACTTATGAAAACATCTGGTTCAACATAAATGTCAAATTCACTTTGAGGTTGTTCCATCTGTATCATGAGAGGATAATCACCTGGTTTATATGTAACACTTAACAGATCGTCAAAAACAATGTTCACAGATTCTTGAATAGTTCCCAAGCTTAAATTATACACTCGATATGCATGATTGTCTTGAGAATATCCAAGAAAAATGCCTTTATCACTCTTAGAGTAAAACTTAGCTAAGTAATCCCAGTCTTTTAATATGAAACATACACACCCAAACACATGGAAGTAATGTACATGTGGTTTCTTCCCATTCAAAATCTCATAGGGTGTCGTTGTTAAACCAGGTCTTAGAAAGACTCTATTTGAAATGTGACAAGCCGTGCTCAAAGCTTCAGCCCAAAATCTTTTTGAAATCCGTTTTGAAAATAACATGACACGGGCCATATCAAGCAATGTCCTATTTTTCGTTTCGGCCACCCCATTCCGTTGATGAGATTTTGATACCGAAAAATCATGGTTTATCCCCTTTTTCTTACAAAAAGTATAAAAAGAAACATTTGCAAATTCTTTTCCATGATTAGATCTTATACGAAAAATAGGTGAGCAAAACATGTTTTTGATTTTAGAGTGCAAGAGTTTAAATTTATCTAAAGTTTCAGAATTTTCTCTTAAGAAATATATCCATGAAAACCTAGAGAAATCATCAACTATAACAAAAATATACCTCTTACCTCCCAAGCTTTCTACCTCGATTGGACCCATCAAGTCCATGTGCAAAAGTTGAAAACAATGTGTTGTCCCGAAGTGTTGCTCTTGGTGTTGGGCAGCACACTGGGTAACACGAGTCTCCTCATTTTTAAGGCAGTCTCCACAAACCATTTTGTTATTAAGATTCAGTTTGTGAACATCCTCTGTCAAAGTACCATGATCCTTCAATATTTGTTTTTAAGGAAGTGTAAACAACATCGCATCTCAATTTAGACTTAGGTTTCCATGTCTTCTTTTTTGTGTTTTTGACCTTCTGACAGAATGTGTTATCTGGAGTGCTAGGTAACACTTCAGGTAACACAGAATAACTGGACTGTTTCTTTGAAAGAGTATTACACTTATTTTTAAAATGTCCAGAGGTGTGACAGTATTGACACACTTTTCTTTTGTCAGAAGAGTCATTAGAGAAAGAATTTTGATCAAAAGCACGTTCTTTCACAAAACATATTTCATGTTCATCACAACTCAAAGAAGAAATAATTCTATCTAATGATTCTCGGAAACCAATACCTGCTTTGAGAGGCTTACTCAAATTGAGAATCTCATCCAGTTTGGATGATCCGGTGTTGATTTTCTTCAAGGTGGTTTCGGCTAAAGTCAATTTGGCCTTGACTTTCTCTAGCTCGGCATCTCTCTTGGATGCTTGAACTTCCAAACGAGTTAAGTAGGCCTTGAGTCCATCGTTCATCTTGGTTAAATTTTTAACCATTTTGTTCTCTTTCTTCCATTCCTTGAGCAAATCATCACAAAGGTTTTTTAAACCATCAATGAGCTCATCTTTGCTCAGCTCATCCTCTTTTGAACTTCCTGCATCAAGGTTAGTGGAAACCACGAAACAAACATCGTTAGTTAAACTGAAATTGTTATACCTGACGGGTGTGGTCTCAGATGTTATCTCAGTGTGTATAACATCTGTCGTAACATGTTCAGTCTCCGAGTCACTTATTGTGACAAACATGTTTGTTTGATCAGGTTCTCCCTCCTGGAGATCGAAAGCCATGACAAAGGACCGAACCACTTAGTAACGTCAAGTGACCGGGCTCTGGTGCCAATTGAAAATGTTTGTCAAAAACTTTCTGAGAACAGGTGTTACCTCAAGTGTTAGGTAACACCCCATATAACACAGACGGACAGAATACACACACCTGAGTATAAAAGAGTTTTGCAGCGGAATAAAAATAGCACAAGAATTATTTTTCTCAAGTTATATATATATATAACTTGAGATGCCTAAATGGCGAAAACTTTATAATCAATATGAGTACCAATTACAAAGTCAAAAGGTTCCCTATAGCTAGTACAATATACGATCTATGGAACCAAAAGTAGAACAAAGTACGATGATCCTATCCTAGCCAAAACACACTCAAACCCGAAGTATTTGAGTGTGGAAAAGAGTGTATGGGAGGGAGGATCTAATGAGCCAAGAAGTACTTTGCTTTTTGTGCTATGGATGTGTGTAAAATTTGACTTGTCTTCAATCTTCATCCAAGCATCTATTTATAGCCAACCAAGACTTGGAGGCTACACAAATAACAGCCTTGGGCTGTTTGTGATCGTGTGAGGAGGGTGGAGATCATGTGCAAGCCTTATCTCCACAAAACAAGCTTGACTTGGTCTTCCTTCCTTGATTTTCTCAACCGAATTCTTCATGCCCAAGTCTAAGCTTCACCTTGTTGTTCTCCTTGCTTCTAACGCCTTGTACTTCATCTATTTGATCAGCAACAAACCTTGGACTTGGTCTTCTCCATATTTAACATATTTAACACATGTTAAATATGTTTGTAACTCCCTTATTTACTCGGCTTTTATGAGTAATTCTTCATTAATTTCTTCTCCATGTTTTAAGCTCCATAAATCAACTTTATTATACCTGAAAATATGGACCAACATCTAGACAATAATATTAGGACATTAGTATAAAATTATATTAGAAAGAAATGTCAAATTACAAATTATTTTCGTCATAGCACTTAGACTATCAGTGGCAACATCTGAGGTAACACCTCCGTCTGCACTAACAGTTATTACCAAATAGGGCAATGTTAGGGTCACAAAAGAAGTCTACAAAATGATGTATACAAAGTGAAGTAACGATATGTTATTGGTTGCATTAATTGTGAACCCGCCACACTCTAATTAAAAGTGTCAAAACACACATTTTGTGAGCCAAATTTTATGATTTTTTTAAACTTTATATTTACCATATCAAATACTCGTAACTACTCCCTCCGTCCCATCTAAAACTTAAAAAAAAGAAGTGGACATAAGAATTAAGATTAGAATTTTTATATTATAAAATATAGATAGTGGGGTAGAGTGTTGCGAATATAGAAAGTGTGTAGGAGAGAGAAAGTGGGGTAGAGAATAGTTAGTGGATAGTTGTTGTGTGTATGACATGTAGGTCCCACTAAATAAAAAAGTATAAATAACTTTCCTTTTTTGGATTTTGATGTTTAAGTTGAGACACCCAAAAAAGAAATTTTTGAAGTTTAAGATGAGACGAAGGGAGTATATGTTTTAAGGTAACAAATATCTCAATGTTAAAAATGCAGGGAATATTCCTTTTTCAAAATTTCAAATTAATAAAATATTGACAAAAATAGCAATCTACACCACAAATGGTGGAGAAAAGCTACACGTGCACTACTTATGAAAGAAAACCCTTGTCCATTTGTCCAATTATGGTGCCTGGTCAAGAAGAAAACAGGCTAGCATGGTCTTATGAGGTCCAGCCACTACTGGGTCCCACTTTCCGTGACCAACGTTCTGATTTTTTAAATTTATTTGTGTTTTGAAAAGAAGCTAAAAATATCAAAATAAATAAAACATGATCCGGCGGCTTTTATACTCCCAACGTCCCCAAACAACTTCAACTTGCACACTTTTGAGGATACACGAGATTTAAGGAATGAGTATATATATTCAAAAGTATTGTGAGTGAAAAAGAGGTTGTGAGTATGATAAGTTGAGTGAGATTTATAAGTGGGGCTCAAAGGTAAGTGTGTGAGTATGACAAGTGGGGTAGAGAGATTAGAAAAACAATAAATTTTAAACATTTTAGGAAATGAGACTTACCAATGAGACACCCAAATGGAAAATAAAAGTTGTTTTGGAACGGAGGGAGTACTGTTGTTGTGGATATGGCCCTCCACTACCCAAGCAAGTCACAAGAACAATAAAAGCACACAAACAAAGCACAAGAAATCAAAGCAAGAAAAGACACAGAAATTGTTTACCCAGTTCGTCAATATGTTTGACTACGTCTGGGGGCACTACCAAGCCAGGATCTTGTACTATAATATGTTATCTTGAAGTTACAATGAGTTTAGGGGCGGAACTTTACTTAAATATGTGCCCAGGAATACAAACCTAACCCTAGATGGACAAAGGAACCCCAAAAATTGGCCTAAAATCCGAACCAGTTTTTGCCTCTCCCGACAAGTGGGCGGTCGCCCACTTTGGTCCTGGGCGGTCGCCCATAAAACTGCTCTCCGGATTGAACTGTCTGATTAAGTGGGCGGTCGCCCACCATCACCTTGGGCGGCCGCCCAAAGCAACAGTCCCTCCGACGATTTTCTTCCTTTTTGCTCCGAAGTCTAGTCCCGGTTGGTCCTCTATTCCAACAATCTCCCACCTAGAGATCAACCGCGCATACAAGCCCCGTATCCGTTCTTCAACTCATCCTTGGTGTCGTCCTAGTGCTCACCTCGATCATGGTAGTGCCTTCCTCCTCTCCTATTCTCCAAGCCCAATTGAAGCTATGCATAGCTTCAACTTTTCAAGGTTTACAACCTTGGTCAACATGTCAGCCGGGTTCTCCGATCCCAAAATCTTCTCCAGCCTTAAGATCTTCCTCTCCAAGAGATGCCTGATGTAGTGAAACCTCAGCTCGATGTGCTTCGTCCTAGAATGAAACGCCGGATTCCTTGCTAGATGAATTGCACTCTGACTGTCACTGTAGAGAGCATTACCACTTCGCGTCTTCCCAAGTTCACCCAAGAAGTTCTGCAACCATACCATCTCTTTACTTGCCTCTGTCACTGCCACATATTCTGCTTCCGCAGTCGACTGAGCCACGATCTTCTGCAATTTAGAAGCCCAGGAGATAGCCGTACCACCCAATGTGAAAACATAACCCGTAGTACTTCTCCTCTTATCAAGATCACTTGATGCCAAATCCGCATCCACATAACCCGCTAACACGACCTCCTTGCTTGAGAAACATAGAGCCTTACCAGCAGTACCCTTTAAGTAACGCAGGATCCATTTAACCGCTTCCCAATGTTGCTTCCCAGGATTGCCCATGTACCGGCTGACTACTCCCACCGCATGTGCAATATCCGGCCTTGTACACACCATTGCATACATTAGACTCCCCACTGCCGAAGCATATGGAGTCCTCTCCATCTTGTCACGCTCTTCCTTGCCCTTAGGTGAGTCCTTTTCGGATAGCTTGAAGTGCATACCCAATGGTGTCCCTGTTGGCTTCGCCTCTTCCATGCAAAACCTTGCCAAGACTTTCTCAACGTATTCTGCTTGTGAAAGAACCAACTTACCCAACTCCCTATTCCGGTCAATCCGCATGCCCAAGATTTTTCTGGCCTCCCCCAAATCCTTCATCTCGAACCGTTCTGACAACTGAGCCTTCAATCTGTTTACCTCTCTACTGCTAGAGCCCGCTATTAGCATGTCATCCACATATAACAGCAAGATTATATACCCATTGTCCGTGTTCTTGAAGTAGCAACAGTGATCCACCTCACATCTGACAAAGTTAATGTCGTGCATGAATCCATCAAACTTCCTGTACCACTGCCTAGGAGCTTGTTTAAGGCCATACAAGATCTTAGTCAACCTGCAAACCAGTTCCTCGTTACCCTTAGACAAATATCCCTCTGGTTGTCTCATGTAAATTTCTTCCTCCAAATCCTCATGAAGGAAGGCCGTCTTTACATCCATTTGCTCCAGCAATAAGTTATTCGCCACTACTATCCCCAGAACCATTCTGATAGTGGTCATCTTCACAACAGGAGTGAATACCTCGGTGTAGTCAATACCGTACTTTTGCTGAAAGCCCTTTACAACCAACCTTGCCTTGTAACGTTTACTGCTGTTTGCCTCCTCCTTAATCCGATAAACCCACTTGTTATGCAATGCCTTCTTCCCCTTAGGCAGTTTAATCAACTCCCAAGTTTTGTTGGCTTTCAATGAGTCCATCTCATCATCCATCGCAGCTTTCCACTTATCACAAAGTGCACTACGAACAGCCTCCGCATAACATTCCGGTTCACCACTATCTGTCAGCAACAAATAGTAATTTGAAGGAGTATACCTGTCAGGTGATCCACGCAACCTGCTGGATCTACGCAGCGGAATATCCGGTTCCGGAGTATGTGGTTCATCTTCAATGACCCCCTGACCTTGGTCATCATGAACCGTCCTGCTCCCACCCGAGTCTGGAATATCCACCTCTACAACCTCCGGTTCCGAACAAATATCATCAGATGCCCCCTTTCTGTCCTTGTACAATACCTGTTCATTGAATACCACATCTCGACTACGAATAATTTTATGGTTTTGGTCATCCCAAAACTTATACCCGAAGTCATCCACACCATACCCAATAAACGTACATTTTACAGATTTTGCATCTAACTTAGTTCTATCAGCAGAATCAATATGAACATATGAAACGCAGCCAAATATGTGAAGAAAGGACAGATTTACCTGCTTGCCACTCCATGCTTCCTCTGTAATTCCATTCCCCAATGGTACCGATGGTCCCCTATTGATCAAGAAAGCCGCCGTGTCAACTGCATATGCCCAAAACGTCTTCGGAAGTCCACACTTCAACTTCATACTTCTAGCCCGCTCGTTCAATGTCCTGTTCATCCTATCTGCAACCCCGTTGTGTTGTGGTGTGCCCTTTGGAGTCTTCTCCATGCGAATGCCATTCGCTGCACAATATTCCTTGAACTCCCCGAGCTCATACTCCCCTCCGTTATCTGACCTCAAGCACTTAAGCTTAAGTCCCGTCTGATTCTCCACCAAGGCCCTCCATTTCTTAAACACCTCGAATGCCTCATCTTTATGTTTCAAGAAATAAACCCAGACCTTCCTTGTTGAATCATCAATGAAGGTCATGTAATATGACGCACCACCCAGAGAAGTTACCGGAGATGGTCCCCACAAATCCGTGTGAACCAGTTCTAACTTTGCTTCCCTCAAATCCCTACCTGTCCTCGAGAAATTACTTCTCGCCTGTTTGCCAAACACACAATCTTCGCAGATCCCCACGTCGACTGTCTTCAAACCCGGTAGTAGTCCCTTTGAACAAAGTATCTTCATCCCCTTCTCACTCATGTGACCCAATCGACAGTGCCACAAATCAGTATCACCCTTGGCTGACGCCACCGCGATACTATCCTTGGTGTTATTCGCCAAATACAGTGTCCTCTCCTTATCACCCCGAGCGATCTCACGATCCTCCTTGGTAATAACCCAGTTCCTGCAGCCGAATGTTACCTTGTAACCTTCTTCGTCCAACTGCCCAACTGATAATACGTTCTTTTTCAAACCCGGAATGTGCCTGACCCCGTTCAGATGTAGGACCTTCCCGTCCGATGCTCCTATTCTGACATCCCCCTTCCCCTTGATTTCCAAAGGCTCGCCATCCGCCAGATAGACCTTACCGAAATCACGGGAAGTATAATTCTCCATCTCTTCTGCATGCCCGTAAGAGTGGAATGATGCCCCCGAATCCAGCACCCATGATTCTAGTGCACTACTAACACTTAGAACCAGTACATCATCACCTTCGACTGTCACATTCACCGAATTGCCCCCACGATTGGGACAATCCTTTTTGTAGTGTCCTAACTCCTTGCAATGATAACACTGCACCGATCCTTTCGCAACCCTTGGTTTATCTCTGATCTCCACGGCCTTGCCCTTACCACCCACTACGTTTTCCCTTGATTCAGTTCTCCCCTTATTGCTAGTACCCGGCCTTCCCCTGCTAGTAGTAGCTAAGGCCGATCCCGAAGTAGACGATGTCCCCAACTTCTTCAAACGATTTTCCTCGCCCAACAAGAAATCCTTAACATCATCATACTTCAACTTGTTCTTACCCGCTGAAGCATTGATCGCTGTCACCGTACCGCTCCAACTTCCTGGTAAAGACGCTAGCAACAAGCACGCATGAACCTCATCATCAAACGTAATATCCGGCGCAGTCAATGAGTCTATAACATCCATAAACTGATCGATGTGCTTAGCTAAGGATCCTCCCTCTTGCATCTTGAGACTACCCATCTTGCGTATCAAATCAACTTTGTTTGCAGCAGATGGAGTTTCAAATCTCTCAGTAAGATAATCCAATAGCTCCTTTGTGGTCTTCGCCTTCTTAGTAGTCTTCGCGATCCACTTTGACAAAGTAGATCTAACCACCCCTAGGGCCTTCCGATCCATGAGATCCCAATCTTCTTGCTTTTCTCCTTCCGGTTTGACACCCTTTAGAGGCTTATAGAGATCTTTGTTGTACAAGAGATCCTCTATTTGCATCCTCCAAAACCCGTAGTCAGAACCATCAAATTTCTCAACCGCCTGTTTGTCCTTGCCCATTCTTGATTGCTTGACAACACCCAATCGCTTGATAAACCAATCTTACGATTAACCCTGATCTCCAACCAGAGCTCTTGATACCAGTTGTTGTGGATATGGCCCTCCACTACCCAAGCAAGTCACAAGAACAATAAAAGTACACAAACAAAGCACAAGAAATCAAAGCAAGAAAAGACACAGAAATTGTTTACCCAGTTCGTCAATATGTTTGACTACGTCTGGGGGCACTACCAAGCCAGGATCTTGCACTATAATATGTTATCTTGAAGTTACAATGAGTTTAGGGGCGGAACTTTACTTAAATATGTGCCCAGGAATACAAACCTAACCCTAGATGGACAAAGGAACCCCAAAAATTGGCCTAAAATCCGAACCAGTTTTTGCCTCTCCCGACAAGTGGGCGGTCGCCCACTTTGGTCCTGGGCGGTTGCCCATAAAACTGCTCTCCGGATTGAACTGTCTGATTAAGTGGGCGGTCGCCCACCATCACCTTGGGCGGCCGCCCAAAGCAACAGTCCCTCCGACGATTTTCTTCCTTTTTGCTCCGAAGTCTAGTCCCGGTTGGTCCTCTATTCCAACAGTACTTATTACTCCCTCCGGTCCAAAATAACTGTCTCTTTTGGCATTTGCACAGCTCTTAAGAAATGCAATTATTATCATGATTTAATGACTAAAGTTCCAATTTTACCCCTATTAAGTGTGCAACTTTCTTACATTAATGTCTCACACTAAGACAACTAATAAAAGAAAACAAGTTTCAATACAAGGATAAAAGAGACATTTAGTTCAAAAGTGACAATTATTTTGGACCAAAATTTTGATTCAAAAGTGATAGTTATTTTGGACCGGAGGGAGTAGTTATTACACCGACAACAATTAATTTTATCACCTGTTTAGGCAAAAATCCGGAGCTCAAACCTCACCTGGAGTGTCGAGATATCCCAGTTCTCATTCACAGAGCGTCAGCTTACTCTCCATCTAAATGGTTGCTTGGTTTAAAGTAAGTATGTGAAATTAAATTCAACCCTAACCTTAAAGCAAATATTAACATCTTTTATGTAGTTTTAATTGTAAATAAAATGTGAAAAAATTGAATGAATAATGATACTCCCTATATTCCCGATAGTTAGTCCATTTTTTTTCGTTGTTATTACGAATGAACTTCGAGTAATAGTTTAAACTACTTTTAATTAGCATAATAAAAATTTAGAACTTGTTATTGATAGACCATTATAAATGAGTATGTTTTGGAGGAAAGTAGTTTCTAGATAAATTATAAAAAGTCCTGTTTTTAACTCTTAAACCCCAAACCTAAAACCTAAACCTTAAACCCTATAAAAACAAGATTTTTTTATAACTTTTGGAAAAACTAGTTCCCCCAAAAATTTTCACATTATAAATACCACCAATATCAATTTTTAGATTATCAATAAAATAAAAAAAAAAGTAGCCTAAATGATTACTTGAAGTTCATTCGTAGTAACAATAAAAAAAGGATTATCTTTTCAAGATAGAGTGAATATTTGCTTAAACTCTTAATATTTGGAAACTAAACTTCCGTCTTCAAGACATAATTTTGGATTTGCTTCTGCACAAGCTATGTTTCAACACTCTTGCAGAAGATTAAGATGCAAACATATGCCCCATGAGTTAGGGAAACGATCCGAATTTCTTTCATTTTTTGAGACATCCACCCATTTTTATCAAACGATATTAACCATTGTTTAAATAAGTGAAAAAATGTGACAAAATCTTTACCCCAAATATGCGTTTGACAAAAAGTTCATAGAGCTGTTCCAAGTCCCTTGATATTCACCACTATACATCAATATACAATCAAATGTAACGCACACTAGGCGCGTTGGAACGGTATTGCAAAGAAAGTGGCACAAATGTAATAAACTGAAAATGTATAGGCTTTTATATTTAGCCGAGGAAATAAAGATCTCCCACTCTCTGTCTCTCTCTCTACCCCCATTTCACTTTCTCTCTCTCTCTCTCTCTCTCGCTATAGATTTGGATCCCAAAATCTAGGGTTCATATTAGTACTAGTATCTAATTTCCCTTTTTTTGGTGTGAAATTTGTTAGATCGATTGCTTGATTTTCGTCCTCCATCTGCTTTTTCATCTAGGGTTCATAACGTTCTCTTCTGAGCTCAATCACCAGGTTAGTCAAACTGAATCATTATTGCGATTTCTAATTCTTGCTTGATTTTGAAATTGGATCAACAATTTTGATGATTTTGATTGTGTTTGTTGCTAATTGAAGTTTGTGTAATGTTGCATTAGCTGTTTTTCGAGTCATTTTAGGGCTTTGGAGAATTAACATTTCTACTTCTTGCATGTTCTTCTTGTTTGGGGATTTTACTCATTCTTAATTGTTACAGCTCGGAAGTTTATTTTCATAGCAGGCTTTTGATTTTGTTGAGCTTTGTACTTACTGCAGAATTGACAAGAGCTCTAGGGATTTACATTGGAGTAGAAGTTAGCTGTAACACCCCGAACTTTTCAATAATAGAATAGTCTTTAATCAATGCAAAATCCTCAAAATAAAGGCCGTTATTCCAACGGCTAGTACAATCTAACCATAATTCAAAATAATGCGGAAGCATACTTGTCTTTCAATCTTAACGGCTAGTACAACCCACTAGCTTATTCAACTAAAACATTAAAGTAATAAATTCAATCTTCTTAACTGCGCAGCCATCTTCGCGACTATCCGTTCTCCTACTCTTTACCTGGGAGGGGAAATAAATGAAAGGGGTGAGCGAACAATGCTCAGTAAGTTCATACGGGATCTCTCCGGGTACTAAGAAGAGATGACCGAAAGAACGGAGCCAAAAAATATTCTCAATGAAGGGCTAATCATCAATAACTTAACTGTAATAATCTCAAGACAACACTTAAAAGAAGTTGTGGCACTATCACAAGTTCGTCAATTCCATAGTAACAATACACCTTTTCAGGGTGTTAAGAGAATAAGAGACCTTACACCTTTTCAGGGTGCTCCCTTATTAGATTAGATCATGATCATTAAACTACTTCATCAAGTAGCATATAGTGTCTAAGTTCTTTTCAATCAAACTAGACAATTTCATTTAGTCCTTTTCAATCAGACTAATTCCTGCCAAGTCCTTTTCAGTCAGACAAAGCTAACTGCACCTGTTTCAATTAGATACAGTAACGTTCATTCACAGTGTTCATAGGTACAAGAACACATAATACAATTTCAATCACTTTAGATACCCATTGAACAATACACATCAAGGGTAAGATCAATTCAAAAGACGTTCATAACGTAGGAGTTTAAATACTATCGGCCACTTGGTAGCTATACTTTAGAAAGAGTTATGAGGATCCCCTATTTCAAAGGATGAATCTCAAAAAGACTTAGGAACGTAATCCCTTACCTTGGCTTGCGTACTTCTCTTTGCAAAACCACGCGCACGAATCTACAATCATGCAAAATAATACTCTTAGACAAAAGTAAACACTATTTACTTTCCGTCCCAAAATACTTTACTTTCTTTTGTTAACCTATGAGTTATTCTCTTTTAACTCCTTCTAGGGTTAACTATTCATTCTAGGGTTTCACATACTACCCATTAAATTTACCAAAGTACCCCTAAGGTTTCACCAAAATACCCCTAGGGTTTTTACATCTTCAATTCTCAATACTATTTTCTAATATTCAACACACACACTAGATCCACCTTGCGCAGCACACACTAAAACACACGCACACACACACGCACACACTGCACAACACCAACACACACACATTGCACATACACAACACTCTGCTCACCCAACATCTTTCTTTAAAACCCTAGTCATCAAACCCTAGTTGATCATATTATCTTTAGGGTTTCTAAATCATAATCCTCAATGATTAAAAAAAAAAAAAGATTAGGGCGATTGGGAGTACCTTCGATGAACAAACTCGGACTCCTCTTCTTCCTTCTCTCTCTCTCTCGGGTTCTCTCTCTTGTCCGCCTCTCGCTCTCTTCTTTCTCTGTGATTTTCTTTCCTTGTTTCACAGTAAAGAGGCTAGGATATCTAGAGAGGTTTATATAGAATAGGGTTTTCAACTCCTAACCCAAAAAGGTATCTTTCTCCAATTAAAATAAAGACTTGGGCTTTTCTGCCTTGACCCAATAACTAAAGTCCAATACTTTCATTAATGACTCGGCCCAACTAATAAATAAAAGAGTCCAAAATAATAATAAAAAGGGGAGGGGCCGGTTATTACATTAGCTTTGTTGTAATTTAGTTGAAATTAGTTCTCTTCCTTTATAGTTGTTCTTTTTTCCCCAAATGGAGGCATCTGAAATGTATAGTCTTGGGCTGTATTAGCTTGTTTAGACCATAAGGATTCTAATTTTACTGCTAAGATTTTGATGCATTTCTTTCATCCATAGCACTTGTAATTGTGGATTGTAAAGATCTCATGAGGTATTCCGCTAGGTTCTGAGAGTGATGATCATGTTTGCAATCATCTCGTCCTCTTTGTATGTTATTTTAAAATTGATGAGACTATTTCAGAGCCCATATGTTTAGTCCTGCCGTTTCTTACCTTTGCGATCTTTAGGTTCATGTTATATTTATCTGCATGTTATATCCTGTTAGTGTCTACATGCTGAAGAAATGCTTGTTTTAAGTTTTTTTTTTTTTTGCTCTAAAAGTTCCCCTTGGAAGTTGTGTTTGACGCGTACCATTGGGTTCTGCAGCATTGATAGCATGCAGAGCTACTGGCAACTCGGTGATGATCTACGTGGACAAACAAAAGTCGCTGAAGATCACAAATGGTTAGTGGCAGCATCAAAGTTAGCTGAGCAAACAAGGTCTAAGGGTGAGCGAAGGAATAATATGGATCTCTCTAGGGCTCCAGCTGAGATGAGGCCAAGGGATAATCTTGGGTTTCAGGAAGATAACAAATTCGAGTCACTTAATTTCAATATGTTAAATTTGGATTTGAAGATGGTTGAGAACATGACCAGAAGCTCTCTTAGGAATGATGCGTACAATATGAACGCTTTGTATCAGAAAGGCAACATCAACAATTTTATGGGAAACATGACCGCTAGTAAATACGGGGGAAACAACCACATCAAGGAGCTCAACGTTAACAACAATAGCAATAATGATAGCATCAATATGAGCACTGCTGTTGACAAGAGATTCAAGACCTTGCCTGCTGCTGAGACACTACCAAGGGATGAGACTCTTGGTGGATACATCTTTGTCTGCAACAATGACACGATGCAGGAAGATTTAAAACGGCAGCTATTTGGTAAGAGATTCAACATCACACAAGACTTTCTATGATGTATTTTCCTGTCACTCATAAATAATTTTGCTGTATATTCTTCTGCAGGGTTACCACCAAGATATAGAGACTCGGTTCGAGCCATCACACCGGGGTTACCCCTGTTTCTCTACAACTATACGACTCATCAGCTGCATGGTATCTTTGAGGTTAGATATTGTTCTTGTCTAGAACTGCAGTTTGTTAGGTAATATACGGATTTGAGCCAGATCTGACCCTCAACTTTTACTAAGTTCCCTTGATAGCCTTACCTTTAAAAGTATGTTTGCAATTGTGGATTTCCAGTTATGGATATCATATTTCTCCTCTTTATTGGAGGAACACCTGGAGCTTAGTGTTCCCTTTTCGAATATTTAAACTCTTAACCTGTCTCCAGGATAGGAATAAAACTTGTATTTGTGGATTACAAGCGGTTTGGCATGTAATTGAAAGCATATTTTCCTTGAACTATCTCTTGCAGGCTACAACTTTTGGTGGTTCCAACATTGACCCAATGGCCTGGGAAGACAAAAAGTGCAAAGGCGAGTCAAGGTTCCCAGCACAGGTGAAGCATGGATTAATCGAACTTATCTTCGTTCTTCTTAAAATTTCACAATAATTCCTCATTAATAATGCTCAAGTATTGTACTCAATCAGGTGAGGATCCGCATAAGGAAAATCTGCAAGGCCCTAGAGGAAGATGCTTTCAGGCCAGTGTTGCATCATTATGATGGTCCCAAGTTCCGTCTCGAGTTGTCAATCCCTGAGGTGTGTTGAAACTAATACTTAATCCGTTCCTAAATGAATTTCCAAATTTTATTCAAGGGGCATGTTGAAAATATATACTAATACAATTTCATGGCCAAGATATACTACCTTTGTCCCTGAATGAATGTCCATTTTCAAGAAAATTTTGTCTCAAAATAAATGTCTTTTTTGGAAAAAAAAATTGCTCTTAAAGTTTCTTTTTTTTTTCCCCATTTTTTTTCACTAGTCTTTTTAGTGAAACTAAATGTTTGGAAAGAGGATGACAGGATTATATATGAATCTTTGCCACTAAATTGTATAAAAAGTAGAGATTTTCGTATGTCCCTCAAAATGAAATTTAGACGTTCATTTAGGGAAAGAGGGAGTACTATTTAATGGCAAAGATGCGTAAATATTCTTGTGACCCACCTTCTAAACATTTTCTGACATTTAGTTTTGCAAGTATTAAATGACTAGTGAAAAAAAAATTGGTTAAAAAATACTATTTTTTTTTCCTTTTACAAAAGGACTTTCATTTTGGGACAAAAAAATCTTGAAAATGGACATTCATTTAGTGAGTGACGGAAGGAGTAGTTGAGATGTTCCAAATTTTCGTCCCACCTACTTCATATTTTAATTTCCATCTTAGCTTTCAAAATTTTATTCTTTTCATTTTATTTGTAACTTTTTTACCTTAACCCCCCTTTTCATTTAAGTACTCTATACGACGATTTATGTTAGCTGCCCCATCATTTTCAGACAAAGACTTTTGTTGTTGTTGTTGTTGATGTGTGTCTCTTTCTGTGAAGTGCGGTGCAACTAGGGGAGTATTAATCTTTATTCTATTTTGCAGACCTTGGACTTGCTGGACCTTTGTGAACAAGCCGGTGGTGTTTAGATATCAGCCGTTGTCACTGTAGCGAAAGCGAACTTTCTTGCGTAAGCAAAGTGTATTATGTGGGTGGAACTAGAGGTGTATGGTTTCTTCACAGATTTTCCATAGAGAGCGTAAGCTTGGGCGTAAGTCTGGTGTATGGTATCTCGTGAAAGCCAAAATAACTGTGTCTCAGTCGGTAACGTCGTGTTATTTTTATGTGTAATAGTAAAGCAGCTAGGGAAAGAGAACAATGGCTTTTGTGTTATGGTGAAGTACTCAAAAGAGGACGACCTTGTTATTTTCATGCCTTTTTCTTTTATTTATACAGTAAATCTTTGCAGTGGATATAATATTCCTGGCTGTGTATGAGGGTGGGTCTTTATATTGACTTAATTTGGCACTAGAAATAGTATATTAGATGGACCTTATATTATGAGCCAAAAGTATTCAATGTTTTAAAAACTACATCTGTTACTGAAATATAATCTCTCCACCACTTACTTACCACTAGATATAAGTGTTCATTTATTAAAATAATAAAGAAACCTGAGACCTCTCCCTAAGGGAGAACTCTACGCACACACTCGGATACCGTTAGGGAGAACTTTACGCACATACTCGGATACCACACTTGGATACCGCTAGGCCAAGATGCCTTTTGTGAATTGCCTTTACCTATAGACTACTAGTATACTTAAATACACTGAAATTACTTGGAACAGGTGAATTCTAAAATATAAAATAAAATTGGCAGTACAAATACAATAAATGCACACTCCATTTTATGTTAAGAAATAATTTTAATGAACTTTTTTTTTTTTTTTTTATATATATATAAAATCGAAAATATATTTATAAAAAATGGAGCATATAAGTACTTGTCCCGTAATAAATGTAACTCTTACCATTATTTCAGCACATTTAAATGTCGCATTTGTATAAATAGTATACAAAGTTGGTCATTTTTTCAAATAGATCAAGCTGCTTAAGCATAGATTAAAAGCATATTTATGCCCTCTCTTAAAACAAGCGGAAATATATGAGGGATTTAGACAAAAATACTACTCCTCCGTCCCAAAATGATCTTCACGTTTGACTATTCAAATTCACTTGCTTCACTAGCCATGCTTTGTTTAAGCCTAAAATGTAGAAATGTAAAGAACAAATGAGAAAATCATTTTTGGACATAGGTAGTATAAAAGAAGGTAAAATTACTGATCTATTAAATTATGACATTTATTTTGAAAATAATTAATAGACTTAAATTAGAAAGGAGGGAGTATTCAATTTTACAAACTCTATTTGTTGTGCACCAAATCAACCGAAAGCGAAATGGCGGTAAATGATCGCCGTGGGTACGGCTGTGGCCACAAACATCTCTCGTCATGTGTGTGTTTGTGTGTGAAAGAAATCAATGGAAGACATTTGAGATTTTCCAAAACAGAGCCGCGCTATTTCTCTCTCTCTCTCTCTAACACTTCCCCTCTCCTGAAATTTCCATGGCGATCGCTTCGCTATCTTCGCTGAACGTACCAGCGAAAGCTTCGCCTCTATTCATCGGCTCATGTGCTGCAACAACAAACAGTTCGATGTTTATCGGAGTTAGGTCGCATAAGCAAAATCGGGGAATTAGGGTTTCTGTTGTTTGTAAAGCTGCTCCGTTTGCTTTCCGTGATCTTGATGCTGATGATTTTAGACATCCCCTAGATCAGCAGGTGAGTTCTTAAATAATTAATTTTTGATTTTCTGTTTCATGAACTTTCATATTATGTTTTTTTTTTTTTTTTTTTTTTTTTTGGTATTCAGCTTGACGATTTGTGTGTTTGTTCTTCAGAACACGTTGCTTTTGAGAGCAATTCCAGGTTTAAACGAGATTGGGAAGGCTTTTTTGGGTAAGAGATTGATTTCTCATTCTTAATTTGTCATAAATGTTGGCGTGTTCATGCACTAATTGTTTTGGTAAAATTTTGCAATCTAACTTCAAGAAACGAAATTGGGCACAATGGAATGAAATTGTAAAGGATTCAAGAACAAGTAGACACGATAATTAACGAGGAAAGCCCTTGAACAACTTGTTCGCCGGCATAAAACCTCAAAGATGGAATTTTATTAGTAATGGTGAAGAACAATGAAACAAGTAAGAGTATTGCTCAAAAGTAAATAGCCGAGTGTGTTGTGTGCATTACATGATTTGTGTGAACTATTTATACTAAAGGAATCATCACAAACTAGCTAACAAGGCCATGATTCTCGGGAAGTTTGTTTGGCCCTATCTCTTTGCCGTTGCTTGAATTGGCGTCGAGATAATAAGACTTCGCGTTTGACTGAGTCTTTATGCGAGACACGTTTGTTAATTGTACTCCATGATCTGCGCATTATCTCCTAAAAAATAGGATCAGTAATACCTTGGATTGACCTGGTCTTCAATTGATCATATGGTTGATATTGTGATCCTAAAAAATAGGATCTGTTAACTGTGTTCAAGTCGTCGGCTCAGGTTGTCACGTCAGGATGTAAAGTCAACATGTAAAAAGTCAACATGTAAAGTCAACATGTCAACATGTTGAGTCAACATGTAGAGTCAAGATGTAGTATGTAACTTCAGGATGTCAACTCAGGATGTAGACTCAAGTCTTTATTTCCAGGATGTACATATAGTGCTGTGAGATTTTTCACCCCAAACAATTGCCCCCAATTTTTTTGAATTGAGTGAACATAGAAATTCAAGAAATTTCCATAACAGTTGATGTAGGTAATGTAAGCTCCAAGATGCAATTGATCCTGCAAAAATCAAAGAGAAATACAAAGAATAGGATATTTTGGTGATTGTCTTAAAGACAAATTTTATTTGTTTGCAACATGTCTGTTTGGGCATGTTAGGTTGCAATTTTTTTGAACCATGTCTTGTGATAGCATGGTTAAAACTCATGGATGTTTCCCGTTTTAGGATCAATGTGTTTGATCATTTTTGGTATTTTGATAATAGACTGGTCGTACGGTTAGGATTCTAAGGGTAACATGTTGATGTTACAACTTAGAACAATTTTGGAACAATTGAATAGTAGCGATGTTAGGAATAGTTGGTAACATGTTGATGTTACAAGTTGGGAATCATTGAAAAGATGAAAAGATGATTATCTTTTAAACCCTGTGTTCGTTTGGTAACATGTAAATGCTACAACCATTGATTTCAACTTGAGTTCATAATTTTAGCCAAATGCAAGAAGGTAATCAATATGTTCATGACACATTGGCCTACCTACAACTTAACTAAAACATGAAAATCGTGCGCACGGGCGAAGGTGTAGAAACCTTAAACACATAAGAAAGGTGTAAAACCTTTAAACCTTTGAAAGGTGTAAAACCTTTAAACCTTTGAAGGTGTAAAACCTTTAAACCTTTGAAAGGTGTAAAACCTTATACCTTGGATGGAATTGTACTTTGATTTTTCCTGTTGGACATGAATTCTGACTCATGTGAACATCTTTGAATACTTGGATCAGCATGTAACATCTCTGATCAACATGTAACATCTGGAAAACTTGGATCAACATGTAAACATCTTGACCTGAATAGAGACTTTGAGTTTCCTCGCAAAGCAGAAACATGTTAGGGTTGGGTGTTAGCTTGGTAACACCCCTCCGATGCTTAAGTCAGTCGATGTTTGATGAAGATAAATCAAATTGAAACAACATAATTGAAATAAAGCAATATAAATGCATACCTGATTTTCTGAATTAAGTTGACAAGCTATAACTTACATGAAGTACAACTTGAGATGCGCTGCATTCTAACTTCTAGGAGTTATGGTACCATCTATAGTTGACATCCAGCATGCCCCATTTCCAACCTATTGATTAATAATCCTGCATGAGCATATCTTCTTCCAACCTGATGAATCTAGATGCTCTGGTTCTGATTTCATCCAGCCTCTTGCATGGTGTCATGACTAAGTCATCATAATAAGGAGAGTCCTTCTTGAGCCCCATCCTGAAGGCTTCAATTGCAGTTATAGTGTCCAGGTTGGAGATGTTCACCGCCTCCCTGTTGAACCTGCTCAGGTAGTCTTTAAGTAGCTCATCAGGTTGCTGGACCCATAGTTATTAAAGGCTCTAGGCGCACCAAGGCGCAAAAGGTGTGCCCGGAGCCTAGGCGCAAGGCGCTAGGCGGGCACGCGCCCGAGTGACGATGCCCGCAAAAATGCCTTAAAATACTAAAAGTATAGTATACATTATACAACATCGAGAAAAGCAATAAATGAAATGCAAGTAGTAAATCAAACATACATTATAAGTCATAAAAGAAACAAACATATATAGATGATCAAACAAGCATAAAGAGAAGTTCAAACCGAAGGACTCTAAGTCTAAATCCTATAAAATGATAAGCAGTTTTTAGTTTGAAGGAATTCCTAGTTATTGCTACTCTTATACAAAGTTATGGTGCATGTACATGAGAGAGTCATGGGAGAGGAAAAGTAATAGTCACGCATTATGTTTAATTACAATTTAATTGATGGTTGATTGTTGTGCCCGGAGCTAGGCGCACCCAGGCTCCAAAACTGAGCCTCTCTGTGCCCGGGGCTTAGGCGCGCGCCTAGGCGCGCCTTTAATAACTATGGCTGGACCACCCTGTAAAGATCACTTGTCAGTTTCTCGAACACCCTGTTACATGAAAACTGATTAGTGAACAAGTTGATAAGCTGAGCATATGATCCAATAGAACCCAAAGGTTGGCTAATGAGCCATCTCAAAGCTGCCCCTGTAAGAGTTGAACCAAAACCCCTGCAAAAGCATGCCTCCTTGAACTGGGGTGGAATGTGGACCACATCCATCTTCTCCTGATACAATGCAACATGCTCCGCTTGATCAGTTGTCCCATCATACTGCTTCATGTGGGGTGGACTGAACTTCCTTGGTATGACCACGTTGGCTATGGCTGGAGTGAAGCGGGACTCATTGTAACATGTTGGAGAGGCCTGGTTGTGTGGCATAGTCATCCCTGGCACACTCATAACTAGTTCTTTTAGCTCCTGCATTTGTCGGCCAAGCAGACTACTTGCATCATTGTTAGCTGCAGAAACATGATAATTATTAAAATGATTGAAATCAGATTGAGGGTTAAAACTCCCTGTTGCCACTGTTGTAGGGGTCACGAATGTTGTCGTAGTTGGAGTGACAGTCTCATGATTGACAATTGTGCTATTGGTCGGCGTAATTCCACCAAATCCAGATGATCCAGCAATGTCACCCTCAAAAGCAAGCCTTCTAGGTTGATATGGAGAGTACAGGTTGGAAGGCGCATTTGGGACAACAGACTGAAAGATGCTAGGCAAGTTGGGCTGCTGTCCCGCCGGCGTTCCACCCCGAAGAGAAGTCACTTCATGCTGCAACCTGGCCACTTGATTCATTAGCATGGTAGAGGTATCATTCTGGACTTGGACCTGGTTTCTCACTTCACGTAGCATTGCAGTCAAGTTGGAGGCGATATCCAAAGGGATTTCAGGTGCCCCCATTGCTGATCTGCCCCCACTTGCGACTGAAATTCCAGATGTAATTTGATCGGTTGTTGGATTGCTCATCTTGAATCTCTTAACAATCTAAAAGACCAAAGTTCCCACAGACGGCGCCAAATTGTTTTGGTCAAATTTTGCAATCTAACTTCAGAAACGAAATTGGGTACAATGGAATGAAATTGTAAAGGATTCAAGAACAAGTAGACACGATAATTAACGAGGAAAGCCCTTGAACAACTTGTTCGCCGGCATAAAACCTCAAAGATGGAATTTTATTAGTAATGATGAAGAACAATGAAACAAGTAAGAGTATTGCTCAAAAGTAAATAGCCGAGTGTGTTGTGTGCATTACATGATTTGTGTGAACTATTTATACTAAAGGAATCATCACAAACTAGCTAACAAGGCCATGATTCTCGGGAAGTTTGTTTGGCCCTATCTCTTTGCCGTTGCTTGAATTGGCGTCGAGATAGTAAGACTTCGCGTTTGACTGAGTCTTTATGCGAGACACGTTTGTTAATTGTACTCCATGATCTGCGCATTATCTCCAAAAAAATAGGATCAGTAATACCTTGGATTGACCTGGTCTTCAATTGATCATATGGTTGATATCGTGATCCTAAAAAATAGGATCTGTTAACTGTGTTCAAGTCGTCGGCTCAGGTTGTCACGTCAGGATGTAAAGTCAACATGTAAAAAGTCAACATGTAAAGTCAACATGTCAACATGTTGAGTCAACATGTAGAGTCAAGATGTAATATGTAACTTCAGGATGTCAACTCAGGATGTCAGGATGTAGACTCAAGTCTTTATTTCCAGGATGTACATATAGTGCTGTGAGATTTTTCACCCCAAACACTAATTCAAACTTGTGGCATGATAGAGTTGCTGACACAGTGACACCGTAGCAAGCAAAATTAGGAAGTGAAATTAAGCATGGTGATATAAATGACAACAAAAAATTAAAGTGGCTATAGTGGTTTATCTATGAAGGTTATGACTATGGCGATTCAAAAGTGATGTTGTCCTCACTATGTGAACATTGTATAGCTTTAGTCTTCGAGTGCTTCCTGCAATACATTATACGCGTAGATTTATTCATCACATACTTGGTCTATATATGAATTGCAGGGACAATTGCAGAACAGGTTATGCTACTTGAAAATATAGGGACCTCTGTCCTTGTATCTGAAAATCAGGTTCGTTTTCTGTCAGAGAAAGAACATCATTATTATTGCGTTGACTGCTTGGAATTACGCAGATCCATCTAGATGATACTTTCATCCAACTTCAGTTGATTTTGATTTCTGCTTTGCGTGTGATTAAGTATGATTTCATATGATATCTTCCTTCATTGTACTTGTCCGATGTTAAATTAATTTTCGGCTAATCTTGAGTATGCTACTTCATGATTTTTCTAAGCAAACGTATGGAGGCCATTGCTATTTGAGAGTTGTTGTTTTTTTTTTTTTTTGGGGGGGGGGGTGTTATCCCAATAATCAGGTTAATAACTGCAATGACTTTGATCGTGTCCCTCAAATATCTTATGGATTGTTTGTTGTTAGAATGGTTTGGCTTATATCAAGTGATATATGCAACATATTTTACTCAATCGTCTTGTCGGGTCTTTTGTTTTAGCAAAAGTATCAAGTGTTATGTATCTCGTTCATTGTCATTTAGCTTAAAAGTTTCATGTACTTGTAGAAAAACTTGTGTTCTTGTTTGGGATATTATTAATATGGTTTCTCTTCAGCTTTCTGAACTTCACCAGTTGATGGTCGAAGCAGCAGAAATATTAAAATGGAGGCTCCTGACCTGTACGTGCGTCAAAGTCCCGTGCCCAATGCATACACTCTAGCTATCAGCGGTAAAAAGCCATTTGTCGTGGTTCATACGAGCCTTGTGGAGCTTCTAACAAGAAAAGAGTTGCAGGTACCACATCTTAGCCTTAGATTACAAATCATATACTCCCTTCATCGCTAACAATGTGCACAAACTTCCATTTCGGGTCTCCCATTGATAACACACAATTTTCTTAAATGAAAATTTTATATGTTTTTTAATTTGGTGGGACCACTTGTCATACTCACAACAACTATCCACTACTATTTCCTACCCCACTTTCTCTCTCCTACCTCACTTTTCATACTCACAACAACTACCCACTACTTTTCTCTCCTTAATTCCGTGCACACTCAAATTTGTGCGCATTGTTATGAGACGGAGGAGGGAGTGCAATTTTCTACATATGCATGGATGTATATCTCCGGGTAGCACTTAACATTTTTGGTGGTTTCATAAACTCTTGTCCCGAAATAAATGTCCTACTTTCCATTTCGCTTGTCCCAAAATAAATGCCGCCTTACTAAAAATAGGGCATGAAGTTTGATGATCTTCATATGCTACCCATTCTTATAGGCACAAGCATTGCAATGCCATAGGAGGTATCACTTTACCATATGAATAGAGTGGGACAATCAAGGAAACATATTTAAAAGCTTAAAAACATTGACTTGTTAACTATGATATTTATTCCGGGACAGAGGAAGCATTCAAGGCTTTTAAGTTTTAACACATCAGATTTATTTTTGTGAACAGGCTGTTCTGGCTCATGAGTTAGGACACCTTAAATGTGACCATGGTATATGGCTGACAGTTGCAAACATCCTTACCCTCGGAGCCTATACGATTCCTGGTACGTGGTGGTCCTGACAAACTATTATTTAGGATCCCAACAAGTTGTACGCACAAAAAAGATGCATAATCAATAGTTTAAGAAACCTGTATTTTGTGTCAAAATTACAAACTCCATCTATTGATTTGCAATTGATAGTTGTGAATGTTGGTTTAATTGACAGGGCTTGGTGGTATGTTAGCTCAGACATTGGAGGAGCAGCTAATGCGGTGGCTACGGGCAGCAGAGCTTACCTGTGACCGGGCTGCCCTTCTTGCTGTTCAAGATCCCAAGGTATACAAAATGGAAGTTTCCATGCAAGTTCTATTTACAACTAACCCCCCCCCCCCCCCCCCCCCCCCCCCCCAACCCACACACACATTTTGAATGCAAGATTACTTATTATTCAATTTTGTTTTGATGCTCCTACAAGAGGTTGTCGTGTCGGTTCTAATGAAACTAGCTGGAGGATGTCCATCTTTGGCTGATCAACTTAATGTGGATGCGTTTTTAGAGCAAGCTCGCTCTTACGATCGAGCGTCCTCGAGTCCAGTTGGATGGTATATAAGGTGAGCATATAAATCACTCTGTTTTTATTTTATTTTTTTGGATTACTTATAATGATGAACATCATCAAATTGAGGAGTAATGCATTCCATTTCTACAGAAATGCTCAAACAAGGCAACTTTCACATCCACTTCCCGTTCTTAGAGCACGTGAGATTGATGAGTGGTCTAGAAGTCAAGAATATAAATCTCTTTTGCAACGTGCATCAAAACAAAGTGCTTCCCAAAAAGTTTAGCGTGCGACCAAGAGGAAGCTACATCTGATTTGCTGGGATACAACAATTTTGTGGTTAGAGTCTCTAAACTCACCTCAAGCAAAATAATCCTAGTTCTATTTTCTTGGATCAGCCAGTTATATAAAACTAGGGTTTTCATCATGCTTATTGCTTTAAGCTCATATTCATGTCAACTGATTTTGAATTTTGACCGTCTATCTTATACGATACACACCAACCATTTTTTCCGTCCTTGTGCGCATGTATATGTGTTGCCTGTTGAGGGTTCAAGGGTAAACATAGATAGTTTTAGAAGAATCCAATGGTTGCCAAAACATCCCATAAATTCCAAAGATGTCCTTTTTGCTAATATTTTCTACTCCATTACTTATCTCATAAAGTTTTGCCTTTGGCTAAATCTCTTAACAACTGTACATTTCATATACGATTGGTTTCATGGAGTTTTGCCTTTGGCTAAAACTTTTAACAACTGCACACTTCATATATGTTGGTCCATTCAAAGCTCAAATCATAGATCTGACAAGTACATGAAAACTTATAACTCACTCCGTCTCGGAAAGATAGTTTCATTTGACTTTTGATGGTCAACACAAGTAAACTTTGACCAAACATTAATGTCAATCTAATCATCCCAATATAATTCCAAAAGAGAAAATTTTGGGGGAAACTAGTTCGTTCCTCTATAAGTTATAAAAAGTCATATTTTTATAGGGGTTAAGGTTTAGGGTTTAAAGGGTTAAAAACAAGATTTCTTATAACTTATGGAGGAACTAGTTTCCCCCAAAACCTACTCATTCCAAAAAACGTTATTGGTTAATCATTTAATGATTTTCTCATTTACAGTTTTTCGAATTTCACTAGGATAGTTAGATTGAAATTAATATTTGATCAAAGTTTACTTGTGTTGACAATTCAAAAGTCAAGCTGGACTATCATTCTGAGACGGAAGGAGTAATGCTTTTATTGATGGTGTATTGTCTAGTTGCTAGATTTTCTAAACATTTTATTGTTTTTGATGCATTTTTTTCCAGTTCAAGAAATGATGGGATATCAAGTGCTGAACAGATACGAGCTTCTCATTACTAAGCAATCTATCAGAGAAGTGTATACATTAGACACACAGTTATAGGAGGAATGTTGAGCCTTAATATAGTGGGGGTTCATTAAGTATGAAAGAGTATGAATACTCTTATATTTAGTTTTGTATCTTTGTGATTCTGATTTAATAAATGTATATATTTAGAGTTTATTTATTTTAGGAATTAGTTGTAATTATTTAGGAATAGTTATTTTAGGATTATTATTATTTTGATTTACTTGACTAACCTACTAATGTTTATCTTTGGTTAGTATTTTGTATTTTAGGTGTTTATTTTTAGGTGGACTCTCATAAGGAAATTTTGATTGGTTGCTTGAAGATCTCTTGGATTGGAGTGGCGGCCAAGAAGACTTATAAAAGCCAGTCGGCATCTCCTCTCTCTTTTACGAATTCCAGAGAGAAAAGGTTTAGAGAGTCCTTGTGTTTTCTTAGAAGTTCTTCCCAAAAGAACTCTAAGTGTTTGAGTGTTTTAGTTTGTTCTAGGAATCTAGAATAGTTTGTTCTTTTAATAACTTTTGTTTCTTTCATTTGACTTGTAGTCTGCAAGATCGCTTTTAATATATGAAAGTTTTCCAGCAAGGTATTTCTTGCTGAAGTGTTTATTCTGAGTTTTAATTCCGCTGCGTTTGTTTCTGTGTTTCTGAGTTTCTGGTCGTCGCCAACTGACAGGACAACTGTCTGGACAACTGTTAGCACGTTTGAATACACAGTTGTTCACACAGTCGGTCAATTCCCAGAACAGTCCTAGCCGCTTAATTTCTTTCAATTGGCACCAGAGTCTGGTCTCGACATACTGAGATCGATCTTTAAAAGTGGTCATTATGGACTGTACTCATACTCGTAATAAGCCGCCTACTCTAGATGGTTCAAACTATACCATTTGGAAGGCAAAGATGACTATGTACATAAAAAACATAGATCATCGTGCTTGGGTCAGCATTCTAGTGGGATATAAATCCCCTACCATGGAAGTGGCTGATCCAAAAGCTAAAGCTTCTGTGTCCGACGAAGAAAAGAAAGAAAATTTTTTTATTCCAAAACCCGAGCAAGATTGGAATGCGGAGGAAATTGCCCTTGCAAATTTCAATGCAAAGGCAATGGCCGCCATTTCTGATCACGTTGATTTTAATTTGTATCGGTTGTTCTCAAACCATACAGTGGCAAAAAATGCTTGGGATATTTTACAACTTCATTGTGAAGGGTCTGATAGTGTCAAACAAACAAAATTAAGGAGATTGATGACAGAGTTTGAAAATTTAAGAATGGGAGATAATGAAACTATTCAAGAATATTCTGCTAGATTAATGGATATTTCAAATGAATCATTTGCATTAGGAGAATCCATCTCTAATGCAAGGTTGGTTAGTAAAGTTTTAAGAACTCTCTCAGAAAAATTTAACATCAAAATCTCTGTCATTGAAGAAACTTGTGATACTCGGACCGTGAGTCTTGAAAAGGTTCTAGGTATTCTAACTACGTTTGAATTGAACCTTGAAGTGCAACAAACTAGCAAAGTAAATTCAATTGCTCTTGCTAGTGCTCTTACTGTGTCCAAAGATTTTGTTGAATTATCAAAGAATATTGATGACTCAAACTTAGAGAAGATGAATGTGAATTGTTCACTCAAAAATTCAACAAAATGTTGAACAAAAAACGTCAACAAAGGTTTTCCAATAAGGATATTGCTTCTTCCCCTAAGATTGAATCATTTAAGAAAGAAACAAGTAAGAACAAATTTTCTTCTGAAAACAAAATATCTATTGAGTCCGTTCAATGTAGAGCGTGTTTAGGATTCGGACACTATGCCAATGAGTGTGCTAACACACTCAAAAAGAGAGGGATGAGTTTTTCTGCAACCTTAAGTGATTCAGATGATGACGATCAGATAGCAAACCTGTCATTTTTACGATCATCACAATCCTCTCTTTCTGACAGTGAATCTGACAGTGAAGATGAACAGTCAACTGTCAGCACAGTTGTCAGCTCAAATGGTACTAATGTGTATACCTGTTTTAACTCCACTTCTGCAGGTGAATCTGAAGAATCATCACAGGAAGAAGAGGATAGTGCCACATATGAAGATCTATACAATACATATGTTGAGCTTCATGCAAATTGGTCCAAGCGAATGGAACAACTCAAGGCATTCAAGAAGGTAAATGAAAAACTCACCTCTGACAATCTGAAATTAAAGGCTGAGAATGAGAGGTTGTCGAGTGAAAGTGATACTCAAAAGGACTCCATAGCTAGGTTAGAAGTCATGCTTACCAAAAAGGACAATGAGTGTGAAAAGTATAAAAGCAATCTTGAAAAAGAAACTAACACACTCAATAAACTTAACAATGGCAAGGCTAAATTGGAAGAGGTTCTGAACATGGGGAACCAAGGAAAATCAGGTTTAGGCTATGGAGATCCAATGTTTGTTAAGGAAGGTGAGGGCACTTCGAAAAACAATGAGAGATTTAATGCTAATCACGTGTCTCCTCACAAAAACAAAAGAAATAGAAAAAGGAGATACGTGTGTCACCATTGTTTTGCCCCTGGACATATACGTCCATTTTGCTACAAGTTGAAACAGGAGCTTGGCTTGGAGAAGAACAGCGGCCACTTGACAAGACAACTGTGGGAACAATCTAACAGTCAGTTGCCCAGTCAAGTTCCCAGTCAACAGCAGCAGGTAAGAAAGGCCTGGGTAAAGAAAGACACTCAGCATTGCAAAGTGACTCTTACCTCCTTCAAGAGTAGTGTGGAAGAAGGATGGTACTTCGACAGTGGCTGTTCTCGCCATATGACTGGTTCTCTTAAGCATCTCATAGATTATGAAGTCTTCAAAGGAGGAAATGTCAATTTTGGTGGAGGTGCTAAGGGAAAGGTCATTGGTAAAGGTACGTTGTGTGTTGACGGCTTGCCAAATTTGCACAATGTCTTACATGTAGACGGGTTGAAAGCAAATTTGATAAGTATCAGTCAACTGTGTGATGATGACTTATTTGTAAAGTTTGACAAGTCCAAATGCGAAGTTTTTGATAACAAAAGTGTGTGTGTTGTTTCTAGCATTCGATCCTCTGATCATTGTTACAAGTTGGTTGAAAATCATTCATGTTTTAACCCAATTTTTGATAATGCTACTGATCTTAAAGTCAAAACTGCTGAGGATGATGTTTCAGGTTGCACCTGGGAGTATGGGCTGATTAATGATGAATCTGAACCAACGAATGCAACAGAACCTGCAGATGCGCCAACTGTGAGGACAACTGACAGTCAAGATGAACAGTCAACTGCCATGTCAGATGGTCAGACGGCAGCTGGTTCTGGTTCGGATTCTGAAATCGCTGAAGATCAGGTAAGAAGAGACAACGATGATGATGCAAGCATACAAGGAGATTATCTAACTTCCCAGGTCATTGGGGGAGTAGATGAAGGAATGAAAACAAGAGGAAAACGAATAAATTACCGGGATTTAGCCGGTTTGGTATGCATGAAATCCGCGTACCATCAGGTAAGCTCTTGTTGTTTTGTTGCTAAGTTTAAGCATGATAGTGTGTCAGAAACCTTAAATGGTAATAATTGGATCAATGACATGCAAGAGAAAGTGGTAAAATTTGAAAGCAAAGATGTTAGGTTCTTGGTTCATAGGCCATCTAATGCTGAATGTATGGGAGATGTTACTTGTTGTACTCAATTGTTGAATATGAACCAGATAATAAAGGATTATGATCTTAAAAGTAAAACCTTTACTGTATTTTGTGATAGCTTAAGCTCCCAGAATATTGCCAAGAATCTGGTACAACATCTCCTAACCAAGAACATAGATATTATGCATCATTTTATTAGAGATCTCGTTGAACAAAAAATCATTACTCTTGAACATGTAAGCACAACGGATCAACTTGCTGATATCTTTACCAAGGCTTTGGATTTCGAGAGATTTTCTCTCGGACTGTGTGATACCAGTTGACTGCACACGACTGCACAAGTGTGCAGACAACTGACTGCATAACTGTATAATTGTATATTACAGTAAAAAAAAAAAAAAAAAAAACTGCATTCATTCCTTGCACGATTGTCTCTTGTGATCACTTGGTCTTCTTTAGTTCCTTGACTCCGTTTTGACCCTTGAATGTGAGACCCTTCTTGACTTGATAATAAAATTATCTTGTTAATTCCTTCGTGTTGTTTATCATGGAGTGGGCATCAAATCTAAGCTTGCGGGAAGAACAAGCTGCCTCCAATCTTTGCAGTTACTACTCATTTAGGCAAAAAGCTGAAGTGTTTAAATACATAACTTGAGATCAAGAGTAACACTGTATTGTGAGAGTGAATAGCTCTTCCCGTAACAGATACATTGGAGATATGCCTTTAAAAAGGGGGGGGGGTGTTCTAAAAGCTACATGATTGAAGGTGTAATCTCATTGAATTCTTGTGAGTTGAGACCGAGTCATAAACGGAGTTGACCATTCTATGTCACACCAAAATTGAAACAATCTTCACTTGTGTGTTTAGGCATAATTTTTTTAAGCTTTTTTTCTCCCTTGGTATTTCCATCAGCAAATTGAACTGTTCTTCTTCTTGTTACAGATTTAATGCTTTCATGTGATTAACGATAATCTAATGGCGTGATGTTCAAGTTTCATTGTACAGTTGGTGGAAATTGTGATACATTGTGGATAAAAGGATTCAGTTGAATTTGGCAAGTTCTGATTCTGGGACAGATAATTTATCACAAAACATGGAAAAAGTTTGAATTTTACAAACAAAATCCTTGGTTGTTTTGGAATTCAAATGGGTACTTCAATGTTTCTCGGTTCTCCATACTCCTTGGCATACTCGAGTTCTTAGGAAGAATCACTGTCCTCCTTTGATATTTCCTCCATGCCAAATCTGGTTGTGAATTATGGTTTAGTTCATCTTCTTCCTCATGCTTTCTAGCTTCATTTCTCTCATCTCATCTTGTTCCTATTCTGCAAATGTTCTCTCTCTAACATTTTTGCAGATAAATCCGAGAATTCAGGAGAAACTCTAAGTGATTGTGTGTGACACAAAATGATTGTTCGCCACTGCTCTGATCAAGCTCAGGCATTTTTGTTGTTAAGCATCCAGCTGGTGCTAAGCAACTTGTTCGTGCAACTGTGTGGACAACTGGACAGTCAACTATACAGTCAATTGTACAGTCAACGGTAAGTCATCTGGTAATTCTGCAGAACTCTCTGGTCTGTTATGGTTTGCTGCGATGTGAGTTGAGATTGATGATGCTCTTAGAGGTATTTTGTTGGGGAGATTCAAATTTAGGGGGAGTGGAAGATATTCTTATTTTTTTTCTTTGAGTTTGATGGTTCTTCTCAAAAGGGGGAGAAAGATGTGGTTCTTCATATTTAGGGGGAGAAAGATGTGTTCTAGGGGGAGTAGAATCCAATGTACAAATTCAGGGGGAGAGATTTTGTTTGGATGTTTTGATCAGAACCACAAAGATAGGGGGAGATTGAAAGAGTATGAAATACTCTTATATTTTAGTTTTGTATCTTTGGTGATTCTGATTAATAAATGTATATATTTAGAGTTTATTTATTTTAGGAATTAGTTGTAATTATTTAGGAATAGTTTATTTTAGGATTATTATTATTTTGATTTACTTGACTACCTACTAATGTTTATCTTTGTTAGTATTTTGTATTTTAGGGTGTTTATTTTTAGGTGGACTCTCATAAGGAAAGTTTGAT